>CAWUFW010013655.1:0-462131 GCA_963921515.1 Calotriton arnoldi | reverse complement strand
TCCCTGTGGCAGTGTTGCAGTTTGTTCGGTACCAGATGTTGTTGGCACACAGGGAGGTGTGGACTGGTTGCTGTTCATCTGGCGGAGGCATTGTAAAATGTCCCTGTGCACCGCCGTCATCTCATGTAGTACATCCCACTTGGACTCCACGCGGGTCATGTGGGAGTCCACACGTGACATGTGGGAGTCCACACGTGACATGTGTGACTCCACATGGGACATGTGGGAGTCCAAGCGGGCATGATGGGCAGCCTGCTGCTGTTTGATGTCTCTGAGGAGCCCCACTACCTGGCTGAGCTCTCCGGTGCTGGACTGGTACGCATCAGCTATGCGTACCAGTTGTGGGTCTTCATGCACACCAGCAACGTCTGCAAGCAGCGACCTCTGTCTCCCACCCCTCCCACCACCCCTGCTGACATGTGCAGTGTGTGCAGTTGCACGCACAGATAACCCTGGTCCACCTTGGGGGTTGGTGGTGGTGGTGGTGTCCATGGCCCCAGGTTGGTCCAGGGTCACTGCGCTGGTGTTGTTCCTTATTCTGTCCATGTCGGCAGGGATGGTATTCGTGGTGACAGTCGTTGGAGGGGTGGGTGCAGGGGGTGCAGCTGGTGGACCTGCTGGTGCTGCAGCTGGTGGTCCTGCTGGTGCAGCATGTTGACTTGCACCGGATGTGCCAGGTTGTTCTTCATCGTCCGAGGAGGACAGAGGCTGTACGACGCCAGTGAGCTCGGCATCCTCTTGAGCCTGGGACTGGGACTCCTCAGCGTCTGCTGCTGTGTCCCTATCATCACCTGTTTTTGGGAGACACAAACAATGTATGTCATGTTTCTGCAGGCATCAGTGGTTGACACACCTGACAGTTGTGACTGTGCCTCGGGGTGCGGGCCTGTACATTGTATTGTCCTAAGTCGTCACAGTCAGGGGTTGATATTGGTGTGGCACATTGTCCTGCATTATTTGGGCATTTCTATGTATTCTCTGGGGTGTGAACATGGTCTGCATTGATTGTGTTTGGTTGACAGCCAGACCTCCTTCCCACCCACCCACCCACCCAGTCAGTTATCCCACCATGGAACGTGCTTGCATTGCAGGGAGTGTAAGTTGTCTCTCAGGATGTCAGTCAGTGGTGTCCTGCTGTTTGTTGGTGCACAGTTGGCAGCAGGGCCTTGTGCTCCCCACAGCAGTAGCCAGTGTCAGCCATCTTGTGAGTCCTTCTCCACTCCCTGTGATGTGAGCATGGTTCAGGGTGGTGTTGATGGGACAGTTGTGGGGGTGAGCTATGTCTGTGACTGTGACTCCCATCATGCTATTGCCTCCACCCCACTTCCCAGCATTCCCATACTTACTTGCTTTTGTGGGGAGTTCAGTTTGTGTGGGTGTGAGGGCAATGGCAAGATGGCTGACAGTGGTGTCCTGCTGTTGGTTGGTGTGCAGTTCCCAGCATGCCCTTGTGCTCCCCACAGCAGTAGCCAGTGTCAGCCATCTTGTGTGTCCTTCTCCACTCCCTGTGATGTGAGCATGGTTCAGGGTGGTGTTGATGGGCCAGTTGTGAGGCTGAGCAATGTCTGTGACTACCACTCCCATCATGCTATTGCCTCCACCCCCCTTCCCAGCATGCCCATGCTTCCTTCCTTTGACTCTGCTTCCCTGTGGGGTGAGCTGGCTGTGCTGACAGGATGGCTGGGAGTGTTGTCCTGGCAGTTGTTTGGCTAAGAGTCCCAAGAGTGTCCCTGTGCTTCACACAACATAACCCAGGGTGGTGGTGCTTTGTGGGATCTTGTGTTAGGATGGAGGGCATTGCATTCTACCAGGTGGGTACTGTGGAGTTTGTGTTGGGGGGGTGTGAGGGGAGGTGCTGGTGACTATGGTCAGTGCTGCAAGTCCCCCTTCCCACCCAGCCAGCCAGATATCCCACCATGGAACGTGCTTGCATTGCAGGGAGTGTAAGTTGTCTCTCAGGATGTCAGTCAGTGGTGTCCTGCTGTTTGTTGGTGCACAGTTGGCAGCAGGGCCTTGTGCTCCCCACAGCAGTAGCCAGTGTCAGCCATCTTGTGAGTCCTTCTCCACTCCCTGTGATGTGAGCATGGTTCAGGGTGGTGTTGATGGGCCAGTTGTGAGGCTGAGCAATGTCTGTGACTACGACTCCCATCATGCTATTGCCTCCACCCCCTTCCCAGCATGCCCATGCTTCCTTCCTTTGACTCTGCTTCCCTGTGGGGTGGGCTGGCTGTGCTGACAGGATGGCTGGGAGTGTTGTCCTGGCAGTTGTTTGGCTAAGAGTCCCAAGAGTGTCCCTGTGCTTCACACAACATAACCCAGGGTGGTGGTGCTTTGTGGGATCTTGTGTTAGGATGGAGGGCATTGCATTCTACCAGGTGGGTACTGTGGAGTTTGTGTTGGGGGGGTGTGAGGGGAGGTGCTGGTGACTATGGTTAGTGCTGCAAGTCCCCCTTCCCACCCAGCCAGCCAGATATCCCACCATGGAACGTGCTTGCATTGCAGGGAGTGTAAGTTGTCTCTCAGGATGTCAGTCAGTGGTGTCCTGCTGTTTGTTGGTGCACAGTTGCCAGCAGGGCCTTGTGCTCCCCACAGCAGTAGCCAGTGTCAGCCATCTTGTGAGTCCTTCTCCACTCCCTGTGATGTGCGCATGGTTCATGGTGGTGTTGATGGGACAGTTGTGGGGGGGCAATATGTGTGACTGCGACTCCCATGATGCTATTGGCTACACTGACTTGGCCAGCATACACAGAATTCCTTCCTTTGAGTGGTCTTCACTGTGTGTTGGTGTTGTTGTGGTGGCTACATGTGTGGATGTGTGTGTTAGTTCTATTTGTGCCACTGCCTAGCTGTAGTTGTGGTTGTGTTTGTACATGTGTTGGCACAGTTGGATGTGACTTTTTTGATGGCATGTGTTGTGTTTATCTGACTGACATACACATTTTGGGATGATTCTGTTCTAGTTGCTGTGTAATTGCTATGAGTGCATGGTTTGACTCTCCCTTGACAGTGATGTGTGTGTTTTGTGGCAGTTTATTGTGTACATTTGTTGTGTACTCACCAGGCTCTGGGATGTTCTCTAGTCCATATACGCTCACTGGCGGAAGGATGGCCCGCACCTTCTCCTCCCAGGGCCTGAGGTATATTGGCTTGGCAGGAGGGCCACTGCCGGTGTGTTGGCTGTTGATGTAGTCTATCTTCAGCAGGTCCCGTACCCTCCTGCGCACGTCATACCACCTGTTCTGGATGTCCGTCTTTGTGCGCCGACATGGTGATTGGGCGTTCACCCTGTTGATGATCCTCTCCCACATCTTGGTTTTCTGCGACATGGGGGTCTGTTGGACCAGAGTGCCAAACAGCTGTGGCTCCACCCTGAGGATCTCGCTCTACCATGACTTCCAATTCACTATCTAGGAACTTGGGATTCTTCTTGGGGGCATGGTGATGGTTGGTGATGGTGGGTGATGTGTGTGTTGGTGTGCAGGTGAGGGTGTGTGGGTGTGTGTTGTGCTGGGTGTATGTGAGGTAGGTATTTGTTGGTGTGCTGCTGGTGTGTGGCTTGTGTGAGGGATGAGCTGTGGGTGTGTGGTTGCTTTCTCTTGGGTGCTGGTAGTGGAATGGCATTTGCAAAGGCTCATGGTAGTGATTTGTGTCCTTTATATAGGTGGAGTTGTGGGTGTGTCTTTGTTCTCTGTCCCCACCCCACCCCAGTATTTATTGGCTTGGTAATTGCTTGTTTGGCCTTTTTTGGTTGATTTTTCCTTTGTGCTGTTTGTGTATGTTGGAAACGTTCTTGTGACCGAGTCGGACCGTGCATTGGTCTTGTACGGTGTTTTCCGTTTCGTTCACGCTGTGTTTGTGCAGTTTTGTATGCTGCGTACGCGTCGGTCGCGGTGTATTGTGTTGCTTCGGCTCGGTTTTGTATGCGTGTCGGTCGTACGGCTTGTCCTCCGTCCGACTCGGTCGTGTTTTCGCGCCTTGCATCGTACTTTGCGGGTTGGAGTTGGCGGGTACGATTCGGTCGGATTTGTTCCGGATGCGTGTCGGTCGGTTGCATTCGCGTGTTTTTCCGGCCGGATTGCTATTTTCCGAGCGGCTCGGTCGGTCGGCTTGGTTTCCTGACGTGTCGGTCGGATTTATCGCGGCTTGCATCGTACTTGGCGTGTCGGGCGCCACTGGTACGTGTCGGTCGGTATTTTTACCGGATCCGAGTCGGTCGGTGCTTTTTCCGGCCCGAATCGGAATCGGCCCCATAGTATATAATATTTTATCATCCACATGAGTTTCTTGTACAAAACAAATATCAACATTAGACTTTTTAAGATATTCTAAAATTTTCCGTCTTTTAACAGGGTGTCTCAGACCTTTCACATTTAAGGAAGTAACAGCTAACTTTCGTGGCCTAGACATATTATCCTATAAGTAATAGAAAAGATTGAAAGAAAAGAAAAGCAGCTCATATAAAAAAGACAAGACAAGATGAACAACATACAGAGGTCAGACACAAAGACCTCATACCAATAAGACATTGGAGACAGAGGTGCAAAGCAAGAAAAACCACCAACATATGCACCTGCATAATGAGAAAATAACAACCTACATTAAGGACTATAGAATGTCAGCCCGCAGAACCAGAAGGCTGAGAGTCCATGAGAATAGGATTATGTTGATCCAAAAATCTGATCAAATCTGCAGGAGCTGAAAAAGACTTGGAGACATCATTTTTCCAGATGCGCATAATCGCAGGGTCAAAAAGGCCATATTTGTAACCAGCTTCTCGCAGATGAGGCCTTAGTTCTGAAAATTGTCGTCGTATTTGAACTGTCTCCTTTGCAAAGTCTTGATGAATAAAGACTTTATTTCCTTCAATTAGGAGAGAAGGTATTTCTCGGCAGCCTTTCGTATGAGGAGGAGGTGATGATGCCTCAGAACTTTAAATATGATTTGTCTTGGTTTGACCTGGTGAGGTTTACGAATCGAGGGAATCCTATGAGCTTTATCAATCTCAAAACGTTCTGGAAATTTGATATTTAATATTTTAGGTAGAAGGTTTTCCAAGAAAAGACGACAACTCTGTCCCTCAACTCCCTCCGGGACGTTAAATATGCGTAAGTTGTATTGTCTATTTCTATTTTCCAAATCCAGTAAGGAACGTTGGAGAGAAGCAACCTGAGGAATAAGTGGAGCCATAGTCGTAATGGCTTTAGTATTATCACAAATTTTAATCTCATTGTCTGCAACTCTCATCGATGATGAAGCCATATCTCTCTGAATATTTTTGATATCTGAAGAAATTGTGTCAGTATTAATATGAATAGCTTGAATTTCCTCCAAAATTTTTACCAATGAATTATCTTGTGAGTCAATGGCTTTGGATTTGGTAGGAGGAGGTGAAACAGCTTGTTTACGTTTATTTGACACTGTTTTGGAATCCATACTGACAAACAGAGAGCAAGCAAATAATAATAAATAAATTATACCACAAATATCAAAGATTTGAAGTGAAATGTGTTTTTTTGTTTTACAGAAAAATATGATTAATAAGGCAAAAAACTGCTCCAGAAAGTCTCAATCAGTGTCTCAATAAAGTTCAACAGGGAATGAAAAGAACAAAATCCCTTTAATCTTGTGCAGAAATGAAAGTGGTGGCCAGCAAGAGGCAGGAATACAACCCCTTTAAGAGGGGAGAGACTTTTGAGGAGAGGAGGTGCCCAGCAAGTCAAGCCCGCCTCCTCTGTGTGTGGAGCCCACAGAGAGAGCCGAGGGAAGCAGGAGCCCTCCCTGAGGAGAAAAAGAAAAAGCC
Organism: Calotriton arnoldi; assembly: GCA_963921515.1. Lineage (NCBI taxonomy): Eukaryota > Metazoa > Chordata > Amphibia > Caudata > Salamandridae > Calotriton > Calotriton arnoldi. The sequence continues at coordinate 456,331 of CAWUFW010013655.1, read as the reverse complement.
TACCGCTCTTCTCACAGAGGCACCAGACCTCCGAAATTCAGTCCACCGTCTCTGCAGGCATGAAGGAGTACCTGGGCTGAAATAAAGACGTGGTGCAGCCCTTATCGTCGTCAAACTTCGTCGTCAAGCAGGTAAAAAAACGGAGCTCAAAGTGTAGCGGCCATATTGGTTCGCGCGCGCTGCCGACTCCCAATTGTGACTGATTCAGTACAAATACTTCAAGAGAGGGAGAGGAGTTGGCCTAACGGCTAGGGCGGTCGACCGCGAATCTGGGGAACTGGGTTCAAGTCTCGGCAATGACGCTGAACATCCTGTGATTCTGGGCAAGTCACTTAATCTCCCCGTGCCTAACAAAAAATGAATGTGTCCTCATGTAACGCAATTGGTGCTATGTAAAGCACTCTGATACCCGATTCGTGTCAAGTTCGCGCTATATAAAACTCTGTAAAAAAAAAAACGAAAAAAAAAAAAACTGCAGATGCACAGACCGTGTCTAGACAAATTGTGACTGTCCAAATTAATATGGTTCCTACTAAAAAGTTCAAAGAGTTGCAGAAGGAGTAATTACATCAGGGTTTGTTTCAGAATCTCATAATTCACAGATTATTGAACAGAAACTACCCCAGACAGTCCAAGCATTGAAAGATGGGGGAAAAATGGTCTTTACAACACTAACAGCCCAGGAAAAAACAAATATAATTGGAGATGGGATTTTTCAAACCTGCTTTGAGGAAGCAGCAGTGATTAAAAAGATAGAGAGCATGGGGGAACAAATTAACCCAGACCCCGATAAAGAGAGACAGCTTAATGTTTCAAATTTAAAATTTGAACATGAAGAAATTACCAGTCCCTGCTGTTTAAATAATGAAAGTGTGAACAAGTGTCAGGATGATGAAGCAAATGAAACAATGAGTTCTTCAGAAATGCAATTGCACATTGTAGAAATGGTGAAATATATTTTCAAATGCAATGGGTTTGAAAAATTAGGAGACAAGTGGGCAAGAAAACATGAGAAGAAAAAGAAACCACCAGACCTAGCAAGGAAACTGGATAAGAAAAAGAAACCACCAGACCTTGTTGAGGAAAATAATAAACTGGATGAGGGAAAAGCTTTTGCTTAGTCATTGAGAGAAATGGTGGGAGAAGTGCGTGTTCATGTGCCACAGAACAAAAGTGAACTTGCAGCATTTCTGAACACATTCCCAAAATTGAGAGACAAACCTATGCTGTGGTACCCACAAGTTGATGGATTTGTTGAAATTTTAAAAGAGTTGTTTATTTATTTGAAAATGTTCTTTGACACTGCCATACAGACTGAATTGTGGTTTGAATCTAAAATTGTTGTGCAAGGGTCAGATGAGGAGACGATGAAAAATATTCCCATGAATGCACCATCATTTTCTGTTGTTATGGAGAAAAATGAAGCAGTGATTACTTTTCTGAAGGGCAGAGTGCCAGCAAAAGATGATAATTGGGTACAGATTAAAAGAACCACACAAGAGCTAAAAGAATTGGTTCATGAGTTTTGTGAAAGTGTGTGTCTAGTGTTTCCGCAACACAGTGGGAGAGAATGTCCTGATGCCAGTGGCATGAGATTCTTTGTGACTCAGTTGGTTATTGGATTATTGTTCTCTGATCAGATCAGTGTGCACATGCAGCAAATATTGGTTGGTTTGCAAAGAAAGCTGATAGATGGGATTCTGAAGGATGAAGGGTACTATAGTGCTGGACAAGGAATGAAGCAGAAAGAGTTTGAGGAAAAACCTATGATGGTACAGAGGGAGTTTGCTCAGAAAAGTTTTCAAAATCAGTTGTTTGCAGAGAATGAAAGTGAGTTACAGTGTGTTGTTTCACAGAAAAGAAGTAAAGGTGTTTTGGTTTGTGCAAATTCAGGTATGAATGGCGCAGTGCTGGGAAAAGTGTCCTTTTGCCATCTTTATAACAGATTTGAGCATTGGAAGAAGAAATGTAAATTTAAAAATGCGCAAACACAGAGAGAAATGCAGGTGCAAAATGTGCCAGCTCAGCAAATGCAAATGTCAGTTCAGAAACAGGTACCAATGACAGGAGTTTTTCAAGCTCAGATGCTCCCACAAAATATGGAAAATGTTAAAATTAATTTAAATCAGTTGTCCAGAGCAAATGTGAATTCTTTTTAGAGACAAAATCAGAATGCGTTTCAACAGGTTGCTGTATTTGAAAATGAGAGTTTTAGTCCTAACAATTCTGAAATTACCAAGTCCATTGTGAAAAAAGTGGAAGGTCCAGACTTAGTTGTAGGAGTTTTAAACAGAGAAATTACAAACCCAGATTTAGAGAAGGTTGCAGCAAAAATAGGCCCATTTGAGAAAAGTTACCAATTTGTTGTTTGTGACTCAGGCCTGACAGGAAAATATTTGTTTTGCAAATTAAACAGCACAGATTACTGTACACCAGGTGATGTTAAATATCAGATTCCTGATGAGGATGTACAGTTTAAAATGGCCCAACAAGAGACAGCTGTAGGATTGTTTTCAGAAATGACAGTTGAAAAATTACCCTCTGATTTGAAAGAAATAATAAACACAGAAGTAAGGGAGTTCACAGAGAAAGATGTCAGAATAATAAAATGTGCAGAATATGTCTTAGTCAAATTAGAACCAGATGACATGTATTTAAGAACACCATCAGTTGCATAAATTTTACCAATAATTGGAGATAAACTGAGTAAAGGATTTTTGATGGAATTGATTGGAATGTTTGTAACTTTCTGATCACAGGTTTACAGAAACTAAATGAAAAGAACAGAATAGTGCAGAAGATTAGCAGCATAACTGTTCCATGTTGTCCTATGGTACCGAATCCAGCCCACATATTTTCTCACATTTCATGTGCTGAAGAATGGCTTACTGTTATTGATTTTTGTCAAGTTCATGTCATAGTGCCATTGCATGAGAATAGTCAGGAGTACTGTCAAAAAGAAGATGAATATCCAGGACACATAATTGGAAAAGGAGTTAGAAAGGTGTCACCAGAGAGAGTGGAAGCAATTCACAAGATGAATCCACATCAAATTAAGAAAGAAGTCAGGATGTCTTTGGAAATCGTTGGCTACAGTAGAGAATGGATACCAAACCTTTCCCTAGTGGCTAGGCCTTTACTGAGGCTGTCACACAAGGATGTGTCTGATCCGCTTCCATTGGACAACAATTGCACAAAAGCATTCCTAGAGTTGAAAGAGAAAAAGTGTCGCGCCCCGGCACTAGGGATGCAAGTTTATTTAAAAGAAAATATACCAATTTGCAGTGAGAGGGAGGGCTGCGCTCTCTCAGTGCCTGTTTAAAACCATGATTGTGTTCAAAAGTCTGTGACGTATTTACCAATGACCCTTGACCCCATCGTCACAGAAATACCCAGCTGCCTTAACTTAGTAGCTGTGGTAAATGTCAGTCATAAAAAGAGTGAGAATATAATGATGGGATGTTCAATTACTGAAATGGTCCTTTCCTTTGTGGAGTTGTTTTGGGAAAATACTGTGACCAAGAAATGTCTAAATCAAATGTATTGAGCTTACTGCCAGCAAATGAAATTGTGATGAAACTGAACCTGAATGTCTAGGTGTCATGAATCTATGCATGAAGCCAAGGTTAGACTTTAATGATGAACGGCTGATTGAGCCCAACAATGTCCATTTTGTAGATGGTCCATGTTTGAGAGGTAACAATGGCACATTAGGAGCAGCACATGCTGCATTCCCTATGTTGACATTATGTTGTCAAAGCTTCATGGCTTTCCGTAGTTACCTCAGCCCAAAATTTGAAATTGATTGTCCTTACCATAGTATGCAGTATAACTGCTCAAATGGGAGTCACTATTGTCATGGGAGAGAGAAATGTTAATTCAGTTGTACAATATTGTGTCCTGTTAACTTATACATTCAATAGAATTTTCACAGGTGAATCTGAGAAGGATACTGTTTATCTAATGTTGATGTCAATGACTTACACTTGGAAAGAGTTAAGGGAGGTACAAGAAAATGTTTCAGAGGCAGAACAACAAGGTTGTATCAGAACTGATTTTGAAGAAAATGACAACGGCATAGTAGGAAATGTGTTATTTCAAAAACTGATGCACAGGTATAGATTGCCAGTTTCTCTGAAATCAGATCATAATGAGGTCTCAAAGATGATGTGTGCAGAACCACAGACTGGACAAGGATTGGATTGTAGCTATCTGCCTGAAGTGGTGTTACACAAAGACAGCACAGAGTCTCGCTTTGCAAAAGACTGTGTCTCAGTATCAGTGAAGTGGCTTGAATATGTACATGCAAATGCACTTGTGAAAACCACAGATGAGAAGACTAGCCATTGCTGTGAAGGATTGGCTGATGTGGAGCGTATAGTTTCTCACCAGACTGCAGCTGCTACACAAGATCTGCATAATGGATGGTGCCAAAATTTTGATCTGAGAGATGTTGTGAAATGGAAAAGTCTGTTCCAAATGATCCTGGCAATGACTGCTGTGAAGTGTGGTGGCCTTCCAAATTGGGTGCATGCCTCTCTTACACGTAAGGTCCTGTGTCCCCTTGATAAAACAGCTCCTCTTCAAGAAGAGATGCCAGCAGTGGTCAAACGTCCACAGAAGAGGGTCAGTCAAGCTGTAAGGGAACACATAGAGCGTGAAGCAGCACTAGAGCAAACTGAAGTGGCACTGGAAAAGCAAAAAGTGGAAACTGACTCAGATGAAAGTGATGTCAAAAGGGTGAATGAATCAGGTGCAGTCTCTAAAGAAGAAATTAGTGCTGTGGGCCTACGAGTGTAGGTAGAAAAAAGCTGGCTGAAAGGGTATCCAAAACATCTACAGTGGTCCCTTGAAAAATCATTTGCACCCATAGCTGAAACGTTTGAATCTGAACCAAGTGAAGATGAAAGTGAAAGGCTTGGATTGGAAATGTGCAAAGAATTGATGGTGCTCTGTCAGAGTTTTTCAGCACCTGAGTGGTCAAATTGCATGGAAAAAGTACAAAATGCCACATTGAATGAACTGTGTGATGCAAGGCTTGAACTGTTTGAGCCACCTTGATGGCAAGCTGGTGACAAAAAGAGCCAAGAAATGGTGTAACAATAACTGGGAAATGTCAAGAGTTGGAAAGAAAACAAAGATTAAATGATGAAAGAAAAAGAAAAAGAAGAAGAAAGAAAGAAAAAGAAAAGAGAACTGTTCTGTTGGATCTTTTTTTATTATTTTAGTTACTTATTTTAGAGAAAACTAACTGTTCCAAGAAGCTACTTACAGAATTTTGCACTAACCTTTTGAGCTTGGCTATATATGATCTGATTACAGACAAAACTTGTGTTGCCTTAGAAATAGAAGTAAAATTATTATATGCTCAGTTTTTGTAATAACAAGTGATAATGAACATACTAATGGTATTTTTCTTTATATATCTGTGTGAAATTAAGTGTGCTAATGAAATTACCATGTCTACATACACTAAAGATGAGTAGTAATATTTTAGCTAGAGAAAAACATATATTTGACTCAACTAATGATGAGTGCTTTTTAAACAAATGTAACAGGTGAAATTAAATAAGTGTGATAATTTACAAATCATTTGAGGTATCATGATTTGTTTATTATCAAAGGGTGAATTGATGGAGCTCAGATTTCACCTGTAAGATTTATGTATTACTATATGACAAAAAGCTGCTTTAAGTTTCAGACACAAACTGCTTTTTAAAAATGGCACGCAGAGTTTTGGTACATGTGCTTTCAGTCTAATGAATCATGTAAAACCATGCTCAATTATTTAATTCATGGTTGTTTAATTGTGTTTAGTTTGGATTTGACCTCACTATAGAATGTGCATTTAATTTATAAAATATGTTTTGAACTTTCAAAGTAGTATATATTTGTGCTGAATTAACACGCATTTTACAGTGTAGAAAGGTTGAATTTGCTTTAGCAGGCTCAGCTCACTGCGGCCTTCGGCCTTGAGATAAGAAATGGAATGTGCTCTTTCTTCCCTGTTCCTCCCGTCTCATGAAATGACCTTTCTTATAATTTACGCCTCCTGTTTGTCTCTTCATGAAAAGACCTTCGTTTGTAGCATACTTTTATCTCCATGCAGTTGTTTAAACAAAGCTTACTTCACTTTATAACATAGAGTGGAAACTGCAAAGCGCACGTTTTTCATCTTGATTATTATAATATGTATTCTCTGTTTCCGCATCATTAATACTTTTTGTTGGAAAAAATGTAATTGTTTTTAGGATGTTAGGAGATGAAATCATTTAGCACAAGACTCAAATGTGTTACAAGAACTCGTCTGACGTGTCCAGTCAGCCCATGGGGTGTCGATGTGTTCTGAAGCTCCAATTGGACAAGCTACGAAGACCAGGTCATGTGTTTTTTTGTTAGAAATATTGGTTGCTATCTGAGAGGTGTGGTTTTTTTTTGCCCTTATTCTTACGCTTGCAGAAAGACACTCTTCTTTCAGAGTTCTGCGGAGAGAGAGAGAAAGTGGGGGCCAAGGGCAGCTTCTGAGACAGAGAGGCAGAGATGAACAGCGTGAAGGCAGAGAGATCAGCTGAGAGAACAGGACAGGTTTAGATGCTAAAACCCTACGTTTTATACTTTGACTAACTGGTTTTGCAAAGACTTATTTGTCCTATGCATTTTATTTCTCTTTATGGGAGATTTTTGCTATTATTGATTTAGCTTACTCACTCTTTGCATTATATTTTTCCTGAAACTCTTTAAAGAGTTTTGACTGACATTTTATGCCTCATTTCCCATAAAATAGGGATTCCTTCCTTTATAGAGCGCTTTGTATGCATTCTATAATTTGCACTGTATTAATTCTATTTTCCTATTTTTAAATTATGTAACCTGATTGATATTTGACTAATGAATAAAGAGTCAGAGAACCTTGATTTTTGATTAGAAAATAAAACCCTTTAAAACTACTCACAACTCTCATTATTGCCTTAAATATTTATTTGCATCTGATTTATTCATGTTTATGCAAAGTCTCCTTATTAGTGATAACATGGTGGCAAAGGTCCATTCCCCTTTAGCGGAAAACAAGAGGTAATGATGTTTGCATTGAGAAATTACGGTGAAATTTCCGCTCCATCAGTTTTAAACAACATATTGGGCCGTATTATGATGGAGGTCAACATGAACGTCCGACTGCCATCATTGAAGGGATGGATACCAGCCAACATGAAGTTGGCGGTTCCACTCGCAAATTACGGTGAAACATGTTGGGACATATGTAAAACAGAATGATGGAGCGTGGCGTTAAGAAAAGCTTGCCAACGCCACACTCCACCATTATGAAAATGCAGGGATGCACCGTATTTACAAAGATACGGTGCACCCCCGCTTATCCCCTAGCGCTGGCGCTAATTTAGGCTGCCTAGCGCCAGCGCAGGCACCCTTGCACTATAGTGCACTAGGGTGCCTGCATTGGGGGGAATGATTGTTTATGTGCAGGAAGGTGCCCCTTCCTGCACATAAACAATCACAAATGGTGATTTGTAACTCATTGTGCAGCACACATAGAAGTTGCAAATCGTAATTTTTGTAATGATCGTTTATGTGCATGAAGGTGTCCCTTCCTGCATATAAACTATCATTCATCGCATTTTGTTGTCTCTATGTGTGCTCTACAATGCAGCACACATAGAAACAGCACAAATGAGGAAAAATAAAGCATTTCTCCTCGTTTTGCCATGTTAAGACCAGGTTTTTCCTGGTCTTAATTTTGGCCCTGCCCCATATTTACACCACCCTTGTAAATATGGGGCAGTGGCAAAATCAATGGGTGTTGCGGTGGAACACCCACCGCAACACCCATTGCCTACCACATTTAGTGGCTTAATGCCACCTTGTAAATAAGGCGAAGCCCCTATTGCCACAGGAACGTTGTAAAAAGTGACTTTCCTGTGGCGCCAGGGCTTGTAAATATGCCTGTTGTTTTCTATTGCGGTTTGTGCAGCAGCCCAAAAAGAGGCCACAGCACAAGCCACAGTAGAAATAGGCATGTTTGAAACATCCATGAGGTGCCTGGCACAGGGTCCATGGATGTTTGGGGGGGCACATCATGTGCCTCCCAAAGCCCATAGCGAAGGCCAATAGGGGAAAGTCCCTTTCCGTCTGCCTGCACATGGCGGTCAGACCGCCATGTACAGGCCGAGGGAAACATACATCATAATCCCTGCGGCGGTGCCTGAGAAGGCACCTCCTTTATTGTAGGAATTGCGGTCCGCCCGTCAGAAAAGCAGCGGTGTGTCCCTATGACCAATGACTCTGACCTTCGGATCATAATCTGTCTGTCGGACCGCTTCTATGGATGGCGGGTGGACTGCCACCGACGGGCTGTTGGTGACAGTATCACCGCCATCGTAATGAGGCCTATTGCCTTTTTCATTTGGTCTAATAATTGTACCGCATAGATTACCACAGGATTTAGTGCCTTTATTTGTGAAAAGGGAGGAAACCAAGGACTGTTTAGCTTAGTGGTCCAATTGAAACAGTTTCTGTTAAAAAGATGCATGAACATAAGCAAAAAGAAATGGAGGGGAAAAAAAGGTAAAGTTTGTATGAGCTTGTTGTTTTCTAATCACAAGTGTGCTAAACCTCAGCTGAGTGGTCGTATTAAAATGAACTTACCTTACTACGTTAAGAAGGGTGGGACTCTAAGGGGCATATTCTCAAGGATATATCGCCGAGTTATCAGCACTTTATCGCAGCCAAAGTCGCGATAAATTCATTGCCCCATTCACAAGCTGGGGTTAACAGCCCATAACACCAGTTTACCTGCGAAAGCAGACGCAAAAAACATCGCCACAGATGACCCCGGCAACTAACGCTAATGATATGCAGAGTAGGCGTTCCCGTGCAAAAATCAGTGACAACACCACTCCACAACATTCCCAACGACCAGCCACATCGGCGATAAGATCACAAAACATGCGATAAGGCGCGTTAGCAGCAGGAAATTAACACCTGCTCTTACCTGGTGTAAAGTCGGACGACAACCGGCACCAGACAATGTAGGACAGCCCATAGCCACACATGAAGAACAACAGATGCCCTGGAGCAACCGATCATACAGCCCGGAGCCCCAATAGGCCAACAACACCCACCGCCACCACCCCCAGGACCCTACCACCCCCACCCCCACACCCCCGGGGCACCACCCAGGGCACCCCCCACACCACCCCCCCTTTGGACAAAGATATTGCACATCAACTCCACGAAACCATGAACCAAACAAATCGCCAGAAGTCGCACAATCACAACACCTAACATACATGTGTGGTCAGAAAAAGGGAAATCATACATTCATATCATAATATCCAAATAATACGTTTATTACAGAATAAACCAAAAACAACAATTCTGAAGAGGCATGGCGGGTCTTCTCAGGACATTCTGTAAGTCACAGCCTGCAAAACAGAAATATGGATAAGAAGGTGTGCCATGCGCCCATCAAAGTACAGAGAGAGAGAGCGAAAGAGAGAGAGAGAGAGGGAGAGAGGGAGAGAGAAGGAGTGAGAGAGAGAGAGGGAGAGAGGGAGAGAGAGAGAGAGAGAGAGAGAGGGAGAGAGGGAGAGAGGGAGAGAGGGTGAGAGAGTGCCGACACTGCGGACCTAGGCCTCACTGCTCACCTGCTGCCAACGGTGTGTCTCCAACCACGTGCCGGTATACACTGCAGTCCCCCAGGTCCCTTATCTGAAACAGTGTCCAGAGACATGAATGGCAGAGTCCATACAGTTGCACACGCCATCATCGCTTGCCCGCCCCTGCGCACACAGGCTGCTGTACCCCAGCCCCTCCCGCCGCCCAGCGGTGATTGCCCACCCCTGCGCAACCATGCCTCACTGCTCACCTTCCGCCACCGTTGTGTCTCCAAGAGGGCCCACCACGTTCCGGTGGGATCTCCAAGCCCGGGGCCCGCGACCATGGCACCCTCCTCATCATGCAGCCCCTCACCGCGGGCCACCAGGTCACACACCTGACTCTGGGTCTTGATTTTGCAATGGCAGAGACCACATCAGTGCACACAGCATCATCGCAGGCTGCACACCCGCTCAGCGCTTGAGGTGCCCCTATCTCACTGCACCGCAAGACACCGTCCCGTGGCGGTGTGCCTGTGCCTGCCGCAGTGTATCCGGTGCCACCAAGTCTGTGCATTGCTAGCCATGGACCCTTAATGATTGAGTTCCGTGGTGCAGACGCCATAATGTCACCCCCGGCACTGGGCGATGTGGGGTGGCAGGGCCCTAGGCCCTCATGCATACATGAGAACTACACCGAGACACCCAGTTAGAGGTTGGAAATGGCATCCAGCACGTGCACCAGGCCCTTTTTATTGGCAGGGTCACATGTCCTGTGACGCCTGTGCTGGATGGGTGTGGTGTGGGTGTACACCAGCCATGAGGGAGTGGCTGTGGCATGCTGACAACTAGACCTGTGAGCTGCAGATCCCTACAGTGAAGACCTGGGACATGTGGCGTTGTCATCCCCCCCTGTGTGCGTAAGCGGAGTGGGCTGTCCTGGCGTATGCCAGTCCAGCGTAAGGGTGTGAACAATGACCCCAGAGCTCTGGGCGTGGTTCCGTCCAGGGCTGGACAAGGAAGTGACTAATGGATGTGTCTCTGTTGTAGTGTCGGCGCCACCCGGTCCGCAATCGGCAATCTGTCACCCTGTGACAAAAGTCCCACAACATGAGCAACATGGACGTAAGGGGGAATCACTGACCCTACATTCATCCATACTTCCACACTTGAAAGATCATAGACATCACATCTGTGTGAATATGAATGTTTATTGCACATTCAGTGGAGTGTTGCAGCTGGAGCAGTACAGGGCCATGCCAACCCCACTTTACATTGTTGGCCCATGGAGGGCCAGCCAGAGTCCTTCAGGGAATGACAGGTACATCAGGAGAGGAGGAGTTCAGTCCGCAGTCTGATAGCTGTGTCATTGGTGACCAAACAGAATTTGGCAGTCCATGTCGAGGTCCAAGGTGAGTGTCGCAGAGTGCATCGGGGGACAGTGGAAGGTGATGATGCAGAGGGCAGAACCAAGTAGAACAGGCCACATGGCGGAGATGAATGCTACTGCGTCCTTCTGACCACAAAGGCAGATTCATCCGCATCTTCGTCCTCTGCTGTTGCATGTGCCTCACATGTGGGTGGTGGTGTTCTGTCTCCAGCACTGTGTGGCAGTGACACCTCAGGGGCCGAAGGTGGAATGTCTGCTGCACTGTGTGTCACTGACACATCAGGGGCCGGAGATGTGGATGGGGTGGGAGCAGCAGCATGCATCAGCACCAGGCCTTGTGTCAGCAATGCCATGAGGAGGGTCTTTAGGGCATTGAGGGACCCAGCTACCTCTCGCTGGTGTGCAGCCGTGGCAGCCGCTCTTTCCGCCTGCGTCCACTCCATGTTCTCCATGATCCTCCGCATGTGTCCCAACTCCCGGGCGAGATCGCTGGAGGCACTCTGGCTAGACAGTTGTTCTTGTGAGTGGTCCCTGATGGGACTCAGACACCCACGTATGGCGTCTAGTTTGGCTGCCATGCGGTCGAACCCCACCTGCACCTGTTCAGCCAGCTTCTCCTGGCACCCCAACACACGGCGTTGGAAGGCCATGTGTTCGTCGTGGGGGTCCTGGGAGGCAGCTGTGGTGGTGGGTGCTGCCTGCTGTGTGTTCTGTGCAGGGGTGGGTTCTCCTCGTGGCAGCTGGGCTGCCCTGCTCCTGGAAGTGGGCTGCGGAGGCTGTCCACGAGCTGTTGGAGGGCGTCGGAGTCGAAGGTGTGGTGGTCCTCTTCGTCATCAGAGTAGAGAGGTTCGAACTGCTCCGCAGGAGGTGTTGGATTGCCCCCTGCAATGTGCGGGGAGATGCAGTTTCACATTGTGTTCACATGTATGTTGACGCATTGTACATGTTTACATTCAGACTGCATGACAATGTACATTGTGACTGTTTGGGGGAGCTGCCTATTTGATGCGGGACAGTGGACATTCCGACTACATCACGGATGTGTGTTTGTACTTGTACATTGTCAACTAACATTTCCCTGCAATGCCAAATGTGATTGGACAGTTTCTACGCACATGCGGCACCAGTTGTGTCCTCTGTTCTGTTGTGGACGTGTTGCGGTTTGTACCACATTGTTGTCAATGTTGATGTGCTCTGCATGTAATGTGTGTGAGCCGCATTTTGGGGGAGTCGCCCCTGCAGCTCTGATGTAGCTGCCCCTTATCCCTTACATGCGGTGTGCCTCGGGCTTCTGTGCTTATGCGGTGCTGAGATGCTGCATACCTGTGTGCATTGGTCTCTTGGTGGGAGTTGGGGGTCTGGGGCATGGTTTGTCCGCAGATGTGCTATGCTTAATTGTGCATGTGTGCCATTGTGCCCATCTCCCCCCGTCCCCCCAGTCCCTGGTCGTTACTCACCCTGTTGCTATTGTGTCCGGTCATGTTGAGCAGTGTCTGGTCCCCCAACTCCTGCCACCGTCTCCCCACTGATGACTGTGGACACCATTTCCTCCATCTCGTCCAGCTCCTCCTGTGGCGCTGGACTCCCACCTCCAGTCCGCATTGCTGCCTTCAGGTTGTTTGCGAGTTTCAGCTTGGTTTTGCGCTTCACATCATTCCAGCGCCTCTTGACCTCGTCCATTGTCCTCCTCAGCACTCCGACTGCATTCACCTTGTCCACGATGGTCTGCCATATTCCATTTTTAGTTGCCAGTGACACAGTGGAGGTGACGAACAATGTTTGATGGTGTTCTATCACCTCCGTTATCAGGATCCTGTTTTCCTGCGGACTGAACCGCTTCTTCCTACTCTTCTTGTCCTTGCCCTTCCCTGACCCTGAGGTCCCAGCCTGGTCCTCCGGGGGGCTTGTGGGGTTCTTGTCCTCTGTACTTGCTCCGGATGCCTCCATTGTGCTTCGCTGTTGTTTGGCTTTTGTTTGTATGTTTTTTTCTACTTTTATAGTGCATTTTCCCGCATGACGCGTAGGAATTGCATACCTGTGGCTAGTTTTTGCAAATTTTTGTATCGCAATTGGCGTCCTCGCTACTATTTTCGCGTTTTTGCGGCGTCGCGTTGATTTTAACGCGTTCATTTGACGCGTTATCGTGTGACTATCGCATGGTACCGCCGTGTTGGGAATAACACGTTAACAGGGCGTTATTTTCCCGCAATGGACTGCGATGTGAAGTGTTGCGTTAAGCTGAATTTGCGGTAGTTATCACAAGTTCTTGAGAATATGCCCCTAAATTTTCTAAAGTATAGATTGTGGTTCGTGTTGGCAACTGTTTGGCATTACATAACAATGGTACCTGGCGGGATATTTCAAGGTTGGTAATGTTTAAATATGAATCTGACAATTATGAACAGAGTTGGGAAGCACCGGACTTTGCTTGTTCAAACTTCAGGACTCGAAATTGCAATACCAATGGAGATGATCTGGTTGAAGTAGAGGTTGATGTTTCTAATTCAAGGGAAGATGTTTCAGAGTCAAGTGAGAATATCACAGAAAATTCAAGTTCCTGTGGTTAAACCTTGGAATCAGCTGGTTTGTTGCATGCTGTTTGTAAAACAAGTTTGGACTTCAACCATCACCCTATAGAGAAGATATGTTTACCTCAAAAGTTCAAGGTCATTGTCAACGGTTGAATCCTCTTCTACGCTACTCTTCTTCGACTTTGTCCATGCCTGCATTTGATTGGTCTCACTTCTGCAATTTACAACATACTTTCATTTTAGGAAAGGAGGCCTGTGGTAGCTGGTTCTGATACAGGTTTAAGCATGTATAATTTCCCATCCTTGCTTTGTGCTAGAAAGCTTTACTGTATGGTATTAGAATGCTGTCAGCTTCACACTTTTCTAAGTCCTTTTATATTTGATGATGCTGTGCTTGGTTTGAGTTCACCTCATGTTCTGTGTTCGAGTCAGTTATCTTATGTGTGGTCAGCTGCTACAGACTTGTTTGTGGGCTTTTTGAATAAGGCTTAATCTTCATGTATTTGTTGTTCTTTATTACTACGAGGGGTTGGCATCTTTGAGGGAGACTACTAACAAAGCACCCAATGTGAGCACCTGGCGTCCTGGTAGGTATGCAAGGGCCTAGTAGCTACCTAAACAGGCACCCTAGATAGTGGTGCCACAGCTGCCATCATATATCAGCCCTTGTCAAGCAGTACCATAGTCACCTGTCACTACAACCACTGGAAGGACTCACTCTCTATGGTGTGGTAGAGTTTCTTATGTGGAATACTTATGTGCCTAACTCAATGGACACCTCAGTAAACAATGAAGGAGATTTCAACAGTCAACCAGCCTGATGACATCCACAGCCAAGCAATGACTCCTCAATGCCAGCAAGTATTTTTGTGGAGAAAAACATGGAGGAAGGCACCTTCAACTGAAGTGGTGACCAAAGTACTTTGCACCCACAGATGTGGATGATGTAGAGCAGTGTCTGCAAGAGATACACGCAGAGTCAACCTTAATTATTATAAATAACCATTAGTTGGTGCAGCCAAGAAGTAGCTAAAAAAATTGAATTGTGACCTACATGCCATGCTATGCCATACTTACCTGTCTTTACTACTCATACAGCTGCACTTCTGAGTTATTACAGAGGCCATGCAGTATAAAAAAATCTATTCTCTTTATGAAGTCCTGCATCTCTATCAATCACTAACAATATGTATTCTACAATGTTGCTTTGATGATGTATGTTTGGGTTTTATGAGCTATTGTGACATCATTCTCTGGTAAGCCTCTCTGAAAGTCATAGTTAAGCTAAAAATGCTAACTACTGCACAAGAAGCATGTTGTTGAAGAGTGATAGATTACCTCAAATCCAGGATTATTCCTTAACAGCCTTACAGAATGATTGAATGACTCAGTTCTCATAAAAAAAAGCTCTTGTTTTACACCATAGAAAGCGAGAGCTGGAGGAAGAGCTTTTGCCATTCAAGCAGCAAAGTCCAGGAAATATTTACCAGAAGTTCTAAGAGGACACCATGGGGTATATTTACAATGGAATGGTGGAGAGTGGCGTTAAGCACAAAATGCTAACACCGCGCTCCGCCATCTCGAAAACTCAGGGATGAGCCGTATTTACAAAGATACAGCACATCCCTGTGTTGTCCCTAGCATTGGGGCTATAATTAAGCTGCCTAGCGCCAATGCATGCACCCTTGCACCATAGTGCAAGGGTGCCTGCGTTTAGAGAATGATTTTTTATGTGCAGGAAGGTGTCCTTTCCTGCACATAAACAATCACAAATGGCGATTTGAAACTTATATGTGGGCTGCATTCTGCAACACACATAGTAGTTGCAAATCTTCATTTTTAATGATTGTTTATGTGCAGAAACGGACACTTTCCTGCACATAAACAGTCATTTGTGGCGTTTTGCTGTTTCTATGTGTGCTGCACAATGCAGCACACATAGAAACAGCAAAAACGAGGAGAAATAAAGCATTTTTACTTGTTTTGCCATGTGAAGACCAGGTTTTCCCTAGTCTTAATCTTGGTGCTGCATCCTATTTATGCCACCCTTCTAAATAAGGGACAACATCAAAATCAATGGGTGTTGCGGGGGAACACGCACTACAATACCCATTGCCCACCCCTTTCATGCTAAATATAGCGTGAAAGTGTACCTTATTTACAAGGCAGCGTTAAGCCACATTAAGTTGCATAACACCACCTTGTAAATAAGGCGAAGACCCTATTGCCACAGGAACGTCCTTAAAAGTGACGTTCCTGTGGTGATAGGGGCTTGTAAATATGCCCCCAAGATCTCTTACCAATTGAGTAGGTGTAACAAACTAATGTCTTCTGATATATAACCCTTAGCACAGGATTCATGTTTTGTGCACACCCATCACACGTAAGGCATCAACCGCAACGTAATGATGAATGCAATGCTTGACATAATCTGAGCCACTGGCGATTGCTCAGATCAACATTCCATTCCACAGTTTTTCACCCACTATGCCACTTAAACCAGTCTGGGGTTGTTGTTCTTCTTCAGAGGGACCTGACCTTGCAGTTTTTACAATATTGTTCATATTATAGCAGGACCAAGATGGATTTGTTTGTGGCTCGTTTCTCTCTGAAGTGACATGATAGTCAAAAGAAATGTTGGATTGGAATGCGACCTGAGTAATTATCAGTGGCTGAGATCAAGTCAATTATCCATCCATCACATTTTTCATCCTATTTTTAGGTTTCAAGCACCATATGTATAAATTAATGAAGATTGAAAAGAAATGTCTCTTTTTGCATGATCATCCACAGTATTTGGACTGATGCTGCTGTTTTTTTGACTCTGAAGGTGCACTGGGTTCTTCAAACTGGCTTTAGCACCAGTGCCCTGATCCTTAAAACATGTGTGTCTAATTGGTTTGCCAACAACTGGCATATGTTAACTTACTGACAAGTTCCTAGTATATGGTACCAAGAATACCCAGGGCCTGTAATTTAAGTGTCCCTCAAGGAGGACTGCAGCACTTATTGTTCCACCACAAGTGTGACAAAGCAAAGCACGACTCCCAGTTCTCCATAATAGAATGGCAGAGCAGTTTTTAATTGGTAACTCAAATTTGCCATTTAAACCAATGGCAAAGACCAAACCTTCCTTTTAAATATGTATAAGTCACCCCTAAGGCAGGCCTACCGAGCCCTAAATGTAGAGTACATTTTAGGAAAAAGATGGACATGTGTTTTATTGACAGTACAAACCCCAGATTGTCGTTTTTACTGTGGAAAGGCTAGTAGCCCTAAGGCAAATATGGAGTTACATGCTGACGACTCAGCAGTGCTAACTTCCAAATGATATTACTAAATATTGTACTTCAAGGTATCAAACGAACTGTAGCATTAAACCCGACTTGTTGCTCAAGTTGAATTTAATGTAATATTTGCATAAATGGCAACTTTATAAAGGTCATTGAAAGGTAGCAGAGTGCACACCTTATATATCTTGCATTACACCATTTTTCGAATGCTCCAGGCAATGTGTACGGCATGCCCCTCTGGAATGCACTCCGTACGTGCAAATCATGTAACAGGAAAATAAATTTGGCCTCGTCAGGTCCCATAACCCAGGGTGCACAGTCCAATGATCATCCATTTAGATTAGATGATATTCTCAGTGATATTGCTCTCTCTCATGATTTATTGGTTGAATATGCTTTGTTTTCATTCACATATTATTAAACTGGATGTCAACTTCATTATTGATATGTTTTATGGGTATGTTGAAAGAAAGATGTTTTGTATTAGGTAGTTACAGTATTTCGTTTGTTTTCACTGATTGGATCACGTGACACATTCATTTAAAGCTCGGCACATTGAATGTTCGTCTTTAATATACACACGCTGAATTTAAACATGCACGTTTTGTCTGAGAGGTTGTGGATTTTCGGATGGTGGAGGTAAGTATTTGGATACTGTTGTTTTTTTGGGCACTGCTGTTTGGGCATTATGAGTTTAAGATTAGATGCACTTCAGTGATTGAGGAAAGAGTTCATAAGAGAGAGCAATATCACTGCATGTCGCACAGATAATCAGCACTGGTGGT
Source organism: Calotriton arnoldi (assembly GCA_963921515.1). Classification (NCBI taxonomy): domain Eukaryota; kingdom Metazoa; phylum Chordata; class Amphibia; order Caudata; family Salamandridae; genus Calotriton; species Calotriton arnoldi. The sequence continues at coordinate 438,724 of CAWUFW010013655.1, read as the reverse complement.
AGCTAGTTAGGTTAGAGCACGTGGCGCATGGGATGGCGTTTTTTGAATAAATCTGTTTATTTGGGGAGATCACGATAGAGCATATAAATAGGGTCACTCAGAAGTATTTTGCGTTTTCACTCAAGGAGTATGGTCATAAAACATTGAGCACACCATTATATTTTATTTTACATTGGTTTGTTTGTTATGCATATATTTGATTCACTGAGTTTAAAATTAAGTTAAGATGACAGTTTTGCAGTTTGTCATTGAAAGTGCTAGATGATGATATATGGTTCTCATACTCATGCTTTTCACTGTAGTTACCCCTGAGGAAGGGCTTATGTGCCCGAAATGCATTGGGAATACCATCTTCATGCTGGATTACATGGATTGTCATCATTGTTGAATTATATGGATTGTGAACCTTTTATGTCTATGAGCAAAGCCGACGTTGGCACTTGTGGAACTTTTAAAAGACTGAATAAACGAACATATGAAAGTTTGCAAAAGTTTGGATTACTGATGGAACAAACATGGAATAAAAATTGGATAATACCTGAGAATATGATCTAATCTAAATGGATGATCATTCGGCTGTGCACCCTGGGTTATGGGACCTGACGAGGCCCCATTTATTTTCAACTTTAGAAAGGTGCCACTTAGTTGTCCAATGTTTTCAGTAGTCATTTACAATTGCAGATAAGTTGCTATCCTCAAGACACCCTTCTACCCTCCTGGGCACTCTCAAGCAGGGAAACAAAGGACTTGCAGAGTGTAGGGGTGTGACCTCCTCCTGGCAGAATGGACAGATTGGGTGTGAGTCCAAAAGGTGAGCTTCAAAGGGAAGTCACCTTTGTTTGGCAAATGTTAGTCACACATGGAAGGGGCTGCTCTTTTGTTTTAGTAAACACACTGGCATTTTGGGCAGAGAGGGAGAAGCTGTTGTCAATCAATCAATCAAGATTTAAAAAGCACAGCTAATCACACAATAGGGTATCCAGGCACTTGCAGGCCCCTGAGGCTTATTAGAACAGCCAGGTCTGGAGGGCTATTTGGAATTCTGGAAGTGAGGTGATGATCCGGAGGTGCGTGGGGAGGCTGTTCCAGGTCTTTGCTGCAATGTGGGAGATGGAGCGTCGTCCACTTCTGCTTTGATAGATGTGGGGAGTATGGGCAAGTGAAAGGGAGGTGGAGTGTAGTCTACTCGATGGTTGGTGGAAGTTCAGGCGGTGGTTAATATAGGCTAGTCCTTGGTTGTGTAGAGCCTTGTGTACGTGGGTCAGCAGCTTGGATTGGCATCTCTTCTGAATGAGGAGCCAGTAGAGTTTTCTGAAGTGGGGTGTGATGTGGGTTCGTTGGGGAAGGCCAAAGATGAGTCTGCCTGCTGCGTTCTCTATGGTCTGAAGTCTCTGTTGAAGGTGTGCAGCGATTCCTACATAGAGGGCATTGCCGTAGTCCAGTCGGCTGGTGATGTGGGCTTGTGTCATGGTGCATCTCGTGTGTAGGGGTAGCTACTTGAAAAACGTACGCAGCATGCACAGAGTGAGGAAGCAGATGGAGGAGACATCGTTGAGCTGTGATTTCATGGTGAGCTTGTTGTCAATGATGATTCTGAGGTTTCTGGCGAGGTTGGAGGGAGTGGGCACAGGTCCTCTGTCTGTTGGCCACCAGGAGTCATTCAATGTGTTGCTGCTGTTGCAAAGAACAGAACTTCTGTCTTGTGTGTGTTCATCTGCAGGAAGTTGTTCTTTATCCAGTCAGTGATGTTTGTCATGCATCCGTGGAAGCTGGTTCTGTTGGTGGTGGGGTCGTCAGTGAGTGAGAGGATGAGTTGGGTGTCGTCTGCATAGGAAATTATGTTGAGAACATGGTATCTGGCGATGTTGGCCCCGCAGGGTCATATATGCATTCAAGAATGTGGGGCTAAGGGATGAGCCCTGGGGAACACCACAGGTGATCTCCTTGGGTCCCAAGGTGAAAGGTGGGAGGTGGATCCTCTGGGTTCTTCCGTGAGGAAAGAGGTGATCCATCTGAGCTGATCCATCTGAGCGCGTCCCCTTGGATGCCGATGTGGTAAAGTCTTTCGATCATTGTGTGGTGTGATACAGTGTTGATGGCTAACAAGAGGTGGAGGAGGATTAAAGCTGCTGTTTCTCCTCAGTCGAGGAGGGTTCGGATGTCGTTGGTGGCTACTGTCAGGGTGGTTTCGGTATCAAACAGTTTTTTCATAGGGAGTGTACCCCCTTAGCCACACCTCTGGGTTGGGCTAGGGAGATCCACACACCAAGAGAAGGGTTCTGCCATCTGGGGAGGGGGCAGAATAGTGCACTCTGGGCTATTTTGAGGCCACACTTCTCATGAAGTCATCATCAGGCGGCGGGGACTTGCTAGTCCATTGGTTAGTTAGTTGCCACCTCCCCCTAGGCTCCTAGTGAGCATAAAAGTGGCAACCCTGGACTGGAGAGAGGACTGAATATGACTGTCCTGTTGTTCCTTGGACCCAGCAAACAGAGGCTGCACCAAAGGCTAGACTGCACTTGCTGCATCTTGGGCTAGCAAAAAAAGGACTGTGCCTGTGATGTCCCACTCATGGAATAGTCATCCCGAGCTCCAGACAGAGAAGGTGACTCTAAGAGTCAGTTGACTGACTCCCTATTACAGCCATAGGGCCATAAAAGCTGAGAAGCTGCATCCTTGAGGGCACAGCACAAAGAAACCAGATGGCAGCTGGATGCCGAGGTGCAGCTTGGGAGACCCAGTCTCAACCCCCAAAAAGTTTCACCCATAGTGTGCTGGACCTGGGAGAGTCATTGGAGTGCAGTTTGGTCGCCCAGCTCCTGTGTCACCTGTCAAGCCAGTGATACTTACAAGTACCTGTGCCTGTGGTGTCCCGCTCATGGACAAGTCATACCCATCCCCAAACAGAGAAGGTTACTCTGAGAGTCACTTGGCTGGCTCTCTGTTATAAAAGCTGAGAAGCTGGGAAGCCTGCACTCTTGAGAGCCCAGTGCTAAGGAACCTGACTGCCGCTGGACGCTGAGGTGCAGCCTAGGAGACAGAGTCCTGACCCTCAAAAGTTGCACCTGAGTCGTTGGCGTTCCGTTTGGTCACCCAGCCCGAAGTTACTGCAAGTTGAAGGGAACTGCTTGTTTTGCTGTAACCAGAGACCAGTAGACTAGTGGAAACTGGTGTTGTGCTGGACTTCGTAACAACAAAGAAGTGAAGAACGAAAACACAAACAGGTCGGTGCTCAAACCCTGAGGCCCCAGGTGGGGGGCATCTGAATGGTCAGTAGCAAGAGCCCTCAAACACCCAAATGGGTGTTATGCTTTATCATAGCTTGTTGCTCCATGTCGGGCCATCGCTCCAGTGCCCAAAAGGCACCCACAAGGGGGTTCTTTGCCAGAGATCTTTTGTTTTCTGCTGTATGTGAGGCTAGGGTGTATGTGGGTGGGCTCTCAAGTGTAGATTGGTGTGAATGAGTTAAAATAGCCTAAAGAGTACCCTAATAATATTTTTATTCAGAGGGTCCCCTTGTCTAGGTTAAAATCAGAAGTGATGTCTGTAACCAGAAGTAATGGTCTGTATCAGCTCATCGGAAAGTGCGTGAGTTGGTTGACATGTTTGTTGACATAGTAGTCAAAGTGATCAAGGACAATTCATCAGGACCTAAATTCCTAATCTACACAGTGATTATCTTGATCAGTGTGAATTTATCCAATCACTACCATAAAAATGTAGCAGAAAGATTTATACCTTTAGTGGTGGTAAAACAACAACCTGTAGTGGAAATATAAAAACAGTTTAGACAACTAAAATATAGTTGAATTATAGGCATAAGTAGCCGAGAGAATACAAATGCTGCCAATAAAACAGATGCACTTGTGAGTCAGCCCTTTATAGTAAAGGTGCCAAGAGCACAAGAGTAAAGACCACTTAAAACCAAACAAACAAAGTGACACACGTGAAGGCACCACATAATACAAACAAACACTATGTCCGTAGGTTACACTCACTCAATTAGGGAAGTCAGAGGGCTCCCTCGGGTGAATGCAGAGATCAAGCTAAATTTTAGCTGGCTGGAGACACAACTGTAAATGGTATTTTAAATGTAGCAATTACCTTTTAGACAAACATCTCAGAAGCGGCTCGGGAGCAGCTAGGCTGATTACCACAGGCAAGGAGAGTCAATAGTAGTTACTGTGTCCTGATACAAAGTGAGGATGCAAACCTACCCCGTCTCTGCCACCTCGGAGGTGAGGGACCAGAGAGCAGGGCAGGAATAAGTACGTGTGCATCTTAGTAACAGGTGTGCGAAATTGCGCCTGCCTGTAGCCACACCTGGAGCGTAACAATGGTGCAATGAAAAGGAGACCCAATACGGGCGCTATATTGGAAGGGGGTGAGTCATGTAAACACCCCTTCCTTATTACAAAGGTCATTCCAGCAAAGGAGGTAAGGTGTGGCAATGGCAGACGTGGGGGTAACTGCCTAAAGAGTAGCCGCACTAAATATATATTGCGTCAAAAGTATGCCCGAGAGTGGTACTTCGTGGCAACATGGGCGCCATGTTAGGTGCGACGCTGGGGAGGGACAGTGTTGCCTCAACCCATAGAGGGAATATCGGTGGGGTGGCAAACCTAGGTCACCATACCTGGATAGCCACGTAATAAGCCCAGAATGGGGCGAAGAGTGTTGTGAGTGCCATATTAAAGAAGACAAAGGTGGGGAAGCGCAGTGGCCTCAAATCAGGTGTCATTTGGGAAACTTGTCGAGCAAGCAAGACAACAAGAATGGAGGGGCAGAGTATCACTGGATGGAAGGATCAGTATATGTCAATGGATCAAGTGAAAACAAACAGTTCATTGTGTACCAATGACTCCAGTTATTATATGAATCAAGGCACTGATAATGGTGTCCGTGTGGGAGGACAAACAATGGACATCATAAGTACAGTGTACATAGATGTGCTGTACATTGAAATTAAGGTGTGCATAAGGTATGATAGATGTCTCAGTCTGTAGGTGGCCAACTAAGGCACATCAGGGGATAGTCATGGAGCAGGAGGTCAGTCATCGAATTCACTCTATGGTATATCCTCATTGAGGCCGACCTTATGGGTCGAAAGGAGGAATATCCAAATCTGCTCTCTTCTGAAAAGTGCACCTTTGATTATGTGATGGTGTGCTTCTAATATGAAGTGTCGACAGGGGTATGATTTAGATTGATAAAGTGTGTGCTCATTTTAGTGGTGAGTTTTTTGCAGCGGATGTTGCTGTGGTGTTCCATGAGTCTTACCTTGACGGGTCTGGTCATCATCCCAATGTTATTTTTGTCACATGGACAGGTGATCATGTAGATACTATTTTTTGAATTACAATTTGTGTGTGTCTTTTGGATCCAAGTGTGTGCTGCATAAAGCCTGATTTCTTTAGTGGCTTCAGAGAGGGTACAGACCGTACATGACCCACAGGGAAAGTGACCCCTTACTGGGGGAAAATCCAAAAGAGGGCATAGTACAGACCTTGTGGGTTTTCGTGGTCTCATGGAAACAATCATGTTTTTAAAATAAATTGTGCATGTGTAGGCAAACCTGGGTCTAGGAAATGTCAGACTACCCGTCTCTCGAATGGACCAAGTTGTGCTGGACTTGACCTAAACTTCGTGGGACATCGACACCTGATGTCAAAGCCACCCCTCTGTGATCATGGACCAAGGAGTAGCCACAGGCAGACCCTCAAAGCTGGCTGGGCATTCTCAGCATCTTTCAGCATCTTCAGTATCCTGCATACCGTGCTTCAGGACCACTCCAAACTTCTATGCAGTTTGCCTATAGGACTTGGAACTGAACTGGAGACTGCTTAAACTATGAGGTAACTGTTCAAATGGGCCTGCCTGGTCCCTGTGACTGCCTCCCTATTAAAGCTGGACTCCACAAGAGTGGTCTTACAGCCTTTTCAAAGTTACTTATTGTAACTAACCCTAAACCGCGTATTGCAGTAGATTACAAAGGTTTATTTTATTTAGTGAAGATCAGAGATTTATTGTTTCTTTAAAAGTTCAAGTCTCTGGAACCCTCCAGTGGATATTTGTTCTTGAGGTGTCTATTAAAAGATAAAAGTACAACCTATTTTTTAAAAGTTTGTGTATGATTTTTATTATGTTGTGCTTTGTCGTTTTCACTGTTTTGGTACTTTTTAATGCTGTACACTTGCTCTTTTGATAAAACCTGAGGGCTCTGAGCCACAGCTACCCAGGACTGGGCTAAGGTTTTACAAACAAAGCTGACTGGACCTAATATGGAAGTGTGCCTTTATTACATGGTGAGATCACACAATCATTCCATATAATAAACCACGTTTGTCGTATGATAATGTGTGAAGAAACTGTAAATGCCACAGGGATTATTAAGGAGCCTCCTAATCCCTACATCCTGCTGATTATGTTTGCCAGGCAGAAAAATAATGAAAAGGGAATGTACTTTTGACAGACCCCATTTAGGGGGCTTGGGGCAAGCAGGTGTACTGGGTTTCAGTCATGGGGGCTGGGGTTTGTTTGCCTCTGATGTCCCGGGATCTGCCTTACTATGGCTCTTGACTCTCAGTGGTAGCAATGGTGAGCAGTCACAGGCTTCTCGGAGGGTTAGTGTGGGTGTACAACAAGTTCTGCACTCAAGAGACACCCAGCATGATAATAACTTGATTGTCTAGTCCAGTGCTCAGATTTGTAAAAGATAAGTACTTTAATGAGCAATGAAACACAATACCACACACTATAAAAGTGCAGGTACCCAGAGACTCTGGCAGAGGGCCACTATCCTTTGGGTGGGGATACCGTCTGCTTCTCTCTCCACCTCCCTTTACTTTCTCTTAGCTCTAATGTACCCTGGCATGTCAATTACAAGTACAATACTCCTCTCCCCTCTCTTAGGCATTAATGTGTTCTCAGTATATGTCATGTCACCAATTGTGAGTCTGCAGTAGGCTTTAACTAGACCTCTGTGTGATTCAGTTCATTCCTTCCTCGCAAAGCAGGAAGACGGGCCAGTTGCAGGTGCACCAGCCCTCTGTTTCTGTCCTGGGAGCAGATACAGGGATGTGTGGTGGAATTCGGTGGAGACGACGGAAGTGCAGCTGTCTTCAGAAAGGCGTCCCTCTTCTGTACACACAATGATTTATTTGGAGGCTGGGTTCTGAGGGTCTCGGCAGGGCCTCTTCCACATGGACTGACTGGTGATATGACATCTCAGCAGGGCAGATATACAGGGTTGGGGCAGCAATTCAGCTGCTTTTGGTCTCAGATCAATGTAGGGACAATTCGGTAAATTCTAGGCACTTCACAGTCCAGTAGTGGTGAAGTAGTCCAACCAGCGACTTAGTCAGCCATACAGTCATTCAGGCACACAGTGGTCAAATACCTCAAGGCAGCAGCTTCACTTGCAATTGTGTAGTTTGCACATGCTGTGGGGCTAGCGCCCACAAAGTACATTTGGGCACACTTGGGCAGTGTCTCATGCTTGGCAAAAGTCTCTTCTTCAATAGCACAGACCACAGGGGCACTTGAGCAAGTGCCTTGGCGGAGATGATAGAGTCAGTTTCAGGCACACTTGGGCAAGTGCCAGTAACTTGTCAATAGTCCCTTCTTCAGAAGCACAGACTGCTCAGGAACATCCAAGGCAAGAGCCACGGCTGCAAAAGCAGAGTCAATCTTCGGCACATTTGGACAAGTGCCATGGACTAAGCAGGTGGATTTCAATGTGGTGATCCACTCTGGCTCACTTCAGCAGTGCTGCGGGTCCTCTACTTCAGCAAGGGTGACTGGCTCCTGCCAGAGGTTCGGTAGTCAACGTTCCAGGGAATCTCTGTTAGAGAAACCCACAGCACAAGGGTTAACTTCTCTTCCCTTCTCCGGTAGTCAGCTCCTCCTGCAAGGTTGACTCACTCCTTCCCTTTTCATTCGGGCAGGGTTTTTCCAGGTGTGCAGGGGATGGATACAGCTCTTTCTCCAGATCAGAGTCCAGGTGATGTCCCCTCACCTCTCAGACACCATTTCTAGTTGTGAAGAAGTTCCTTGGGTACTCTCTGTAGCAGCCTTCCCTGATCAGAAAGACTTGGAATTGGAACAACATGTGGGCCCGCAGCTTCAACTCTTATACAGGCTCAGCAGACAAAAGATGTGTATTCTCTGTCTGCACATTCAGAAATGGTTTGAGTCTTTTACTTTCATGTGTCTAAAGTGACGATCCTCACAGCAGGGTCATCTCCAGGTTTCAGCATGCACTGCAGAGGCACAAAGAGGGTGAGTGATCTGCACCTGACTATGAACAGCCACACTGACAGTGATTAGGAAGAGAGATAAAAGTCTGGCTTCTTCTAAAAGACCATTCACACTCTGGCCAACTGGGATTGCATCCCCAAAATCTACCAAATCAGCAGACCTCAGCAACCTTTAACAACCAGGCCGTCCCACACCAGCATACAGAACCCTCAGTTGATGAGGCCAATGGTAACCTTATCCAAAGCTGGTCATTCTCTGTCTAGGATATGAGAACTGGTTGTAATCAGATTGTCATGGTACAGTAAGACAAAGAGAAGACTGCATTCAGTTATCTGCTCAGCTTCTACGAGGTCACATGGAAATCCCAAGGCTGGTATGGTACCAGGACACTGTAACCAAAATATAACCTGACACTAATATTGTGCCCTAAATATTGTTTACAAAAATATAACACCATTGATGTTAATAACAGAAAACCTGCACTCAATCAGATGATATTTTAGGAAACAATTTTTCCTATAGATTATATTTTTGCTGCCAATATTCTGACATTCAACCCCAATGCCTCTCGGGTCCCATCACTATTTAAAAGGCCTGTGAATACTGTGGAAGACAGTAATGCTCTTCAATTCCCAGTGAACCTTGATGATGTTGATCTCTTTGGAGGGCCCTGGAGGAATACAAGAAACAGTTGCTGAACATCATTGACCACCTCCATAAGAGGGGCCTCATGATTTCTCCCAAGAAGGTTGAATTCCTGCATCCAAAGCAATAAGATATCTCATGTTCTTTCAGAGCAACAGTGATTTCCCTCAGAACCTGTTCTATGCCCAACAATTTGACTTGCAAAGCTTCTTGGGAATCTGCAGCTATTGCCATCAGATAGTGTTAAACCTTTCCACAATGGATTAGCCCAAAACCTAACTGACAAATGTATAGCTCCAACAAAGAAAGACACTGACCTCTTACTTACCCTAGTACCACATCACTAGGTCTCTCAGCCCATTGAACACAGGTTGTCTCACAGATTTCAGAACTCTGATTAGGCATTTCACAGCACCACTCCTAGCTGCCTTATGCCATAATCAGTCCTACCTGTTTCATGTCAACACAAGCGTGTCTGTACTGAGGGCTGTGCTGTACCAGGGGCAGAGAGAAAGATTGGCCATGCTCATTGCCTGTGCCATTCACAGCCTGTCAGTGTTGGAAAGAAACATCAGTGAGAAAAGATGTAACTACTGACACAGTCCCATGTTCGCTTTGAGGATTACAACTCCCCCACTTAAGTAACAAGAACCACAGTTGGGTGCTGTGGGATCCTGGTGGCTAGCTAGCAGCGTCGAACATGATTAATATCAGGTTTCAGTATTCACCTGGCATGCCAAACCCTGATGTTGATATTCTGACCAGAAACACAAATCCTAAAGAACCAGAGCCATCTTGGGTTGTACCAACAGCCACATGAGTAAAAGCATTACAGCTGAACCGTATAGGTGAAGTTGATCCCTGCAGTAGCCGAGCACCTGTGAGGACTAAAAGCCTTTGATACCAGCTCTGATGCACTTCTGTAATGTCTTCCACTTGGACCCCTCTTCCCCACTTGCAACGACTGCAGACTAGTCGAGGTGTGCCAACCTCTTAGTGGTACTGAGTGAAAACAAAATGACAGGAAACCAGTGATATTACACTCAAACTAAGCTGCATCATTTCCTCAGCTTGTGAATAGATATTACTTGTGAGAGGAGGCTCCTGTACCTATAAAGCCAGAATCCACTGTGTCACGCAGAAGGTGCTGTCTTAGAAGTTCAGAGAAATAGTGGTTAAATCCCTCTTTGATGGCAATGAACAATTGAGATCTGAACTCTCCGTCAACCTCAGAGGCTGGGGGCTACAGCGCGGGACGATGTTACTAGCATCCAGTATGAGGGACCCACCATTGATTGCAGTGTGGGGTGTAAATGAGTTCTTTACGATAATGTTGCATTTATTGCCAGAAAGATTCATGCTCGCTTATCTTTACACTTTCAGTAGGATATTTGTTGTTCCCTTTGGGTTCCCACAGTGTGCTATATGGAATTGTCCAAATGTCAAGCCAGACACTAATGCTTTATCAAAATCCTACCATAATCTATAGGATTCAAGAACTTCGAATATAATATATTTTTTGACTTCGTACAGTCCTGATTAAGGTGGAGCCAAACAAAGACGTTTTTTATATATCCACTGTTGTCCATCACCCAAGGAGGAAAGTGAAACATGACTTACACCTTCTTCAGTAGGAAGATGGTTGTGGGACAACAGGGACCTTGGCTTTAAAGAAAGACGTTTTTGTATAATGTCACCGTTTAGGGTTGATAGTCTGACTTTTGTGATTATGTACCATTTTTAATGGTAATTAGATGATGAATTCAAAATGAAAAAATCTTAGTTAATAAGTAATGAGTTCAGTTACTGATTGCACTTGTGCAACAAATATATATTGGCACATTGATGTCAAACATTGAGTGTTGATGTTGTTACAAATAGTTTGGGGTAAAGAGGTTTTTCGTTTTTTTTGCTCAGAGTGATGGTGAGGACTTGTTTACTCCCTTCTTCCCCCAGATCCTGTACTTTTTTGACAACACTTTCCACCTGAATCAGTATTGGTTATAATGTTCCCATCAAGCCACAGATTCCCCTCCAAGAACACATAACTAAAGAATCCTGTAGACATGCAGAATCTAAAAAAACAATGAACCTATGGTTTTGGTCTAATTGATCTCCCTATCACTGGCATCTGGCAAAAACAAGGTAGGCTAAGGCATTTTCCTTCAAATACCGAAAAGCATCCACTGTGACAAAAATCAGCAGAGAGGAGTACTTCATGAGTGGCAGATGGCCAGCTGCCCTGTATTCTGAAAGGAGTCACAACTTTGAGGGAAGGCTGAGTGAGTGATTGTGGATCTAAGAAGGATAAAGAATAAACACATTTCCCTTTCATCATCATGGGGATGATGTTCAGATGGACATGTATACCTTACTGGTGCTGTCTTCTGCCAGTTCTTGGGTCCGCTGTACTCCCTTTCCAAACATTGGTGCCCATGTCTCACATCTGTAGAGCTTATGGTGCGATCTATTGCTGACATCTCATATACGGCTTAATTTCCACAGAATGGTGGAACAAGTGTTACGCCACAATTGGTAACGCCGCGCTCCAACATTCTGGAAACGCAGGGATGCGGCGTATTTACAAAAATATGGTCCACCCCAGCGTTTCTCCTAGCGTTGGTGCTACATTAAGTTGCCATATGCCACCGCAGGCACCCTTGCACCACAGTGCAAGGGTGCCTGCGTTGCAGGGAATGATTGTTCATGTGCAGGAAGGTGTCCCTTCCTACACATAAACAACCACTAATGACGATTTGTAACATCAATGTGTGCTGCAGAATGCAGCACATAAAGAAGTTGCAACTCGTCATTTTCTAATGATTGTTTATGTGCACATGAACAATCACTAAAAGCCAATTGCTCTTTCTAAGCGTGCTATAGAATGCAGCACACATAGAAACAGCAAAAACATGTTGTTGCGCCCGGTTAAGACTAGGTTTTCTCTATCTTATTTTTGGCACTGCCCCATATTTACACCACCCTTGTAAATAGGGGGAAGCGTCAAAAAGCAATGGGTGTTGCAGGGGAACTCCCTCTGCAACACCCAGTGCCCGCCCCTTTCACGCTAAGTGCTCTGTGAATAGGGGCATCATTTACAAGGCGGCGTTAAGCCACGTTAAGTGACTTAACGCAGCCTTGTAAGTAAGGTGAAAAGGGCTATCGCCACCTGAACATCACAAAAAGTGACATTCTGGTGGCGATAACCCCTTGTAAATATGCCCCCCAGTTTCTAGTGGTCCAGCAAGAATAGAGGGGCATATTTACAAGCCCCTATCACCACAGGAACATCACTTTTTGTGACATGTTTGGCGATAATCCTTTCGCCATATTTACAAGGCGGTGTTAAGCCACTTAACTTGGCTTAACCTTTCACGCTACACAAAGCCTGAAAGGGGTGGGCAATGGGTGTTGCGGTGGGCGTTCTGCTGCAACACCCATTGATTTTGACGCTGCCCCTTATTTACAAGGGTGGTGTAAATAGGAGGCAGCTCCAAAATTAAGACCAGAGAAAACCTGGTCTTAACATGACGAAACGGGGAGAACGAAACGGGGAGAAATTGTAAATTTCTCCTTGTTTTTGCTGTTTTTATGTGTATTGTGCAGCACACATAGAAACAGCAAATCACCATGAATGATTGTGTATGTGCAGGAAGGTTTCCCTTCCTGCACATAAACAATAATTAAACAAATGGCGATTTGCAAATTCTATGTGTGCTGCAAAATGCAGCACCCATAGCAGTTTCTAATCGGCATTCTGGATTGTTTATGTGCAGGGAGGGACACCTTCCTGCACATAAACAATCATTCCCCCCAACGCAGACACCCTTGCACTATCGTGCAAGTGTGCCTGCATTGGCTCTAGGCAGCTAGATATAGCGCCAGCGCTAGGGAAAATGCAGGGGTGCGCTGCATTCTTGTTAATGCGGCAGATCCCTGCATTTTCAGGATGGCAAAGCGTGGCGTTAGCAATTTTGCTTAATGCCATGGTTCGCCATTCTGCTGTAAATATGCCCCAGAGTTTCGGCATATTCGGTGTGCATGCTTTCCCATGCTTGTCGCACATCCACTGAAAAACACATTTTTCTCTGTGCTCTTCCCTCTCATTTTTTCAGGGAAAAACAAATATACCCATGTTTGAGAAGTAGGAAACGGTCACGGAAAGCAATACAATTTCCTGGTACGCAGCTGAACAAGGCAAACCCCATGCCTTCTGTACAACGGTTCTGATTCTAAATTGGCTAACATCAGCTTTCACGACAACAAGGGGTGAACCAGCAACAGAGTCGTTTAATCGGTGAATAAAACTGTTGAAAGTGTGCCACAACACTTCTGAATTTTTGCCGCTTTCAATTGTTTCTTCCTTGAGTGCTCTTACTTTTTTTTATTTTGTTTGATGCTACCTCTATTGTTTTGAGAAATTGTTGTTGTTGTAAGCCATCATTATACAGCCCATGGGGCTCATGCGATCTGCTAGCTCCTTTTTGAGGCCTTGCTGTTCAACAGCAGCACTTACACTTCTTGCCAACACTTGCATCGCTGATTGAGTAAAAGCAATTGCTTTCATTTAAGAGCACAGTCAGAGTACGATTTTGTAAACAAAGTAGCTTCACGTTAGTGTGGCACAGCAGAAACACTCAGAGACATAGCGCCTGATTTACAAAAACCATGGGGCATATTATCAAGAAACGGCGTTAACATTATCGCCGCTTTAGCGGCAGAAAACTGCCGCTAAAGCGGCGATAATGGGCTTGATAATATGCCCTTGAGAATTCCAATAGAAGCCCATGTTCTGGTGTCAACATGGGCTTCTATTGGAATTCTCAAGGGCATATTATCAAGCCCATTATCGCCGCTTTAGCGGCAGTTTTCTGCCGCTAAAGCGGCGATAATTTTAACGCCGTTCTTGATAATATGCCCCCATATTTACTGATTCCTAATATGCGACTCCTACCAAATTGTAAAATAGGAAACACTAGTGATGATTTACAAACATTTAGGGGCATATTTACTAGAAAAGTGACGGAGCACGGCGTTAGCCTCCTTGGCTTAACTCCGCTCTCCGCCACTTTTTAAACGCAGGGCTGCACCGTATTTACAACAATACCGTGCAGCCCTGCATTTCCCCCTGCGCTGACGCTAATTACAGCTGCTTACCGCCAATGCAGGCACCCTGCACCATAGTGCAAGGGTGCCTGCGTTGAGGGAAATGATTGTTTATGTGCAGGAAGGTGTCCCTTCCTGCACATAAACAAGCTTAAATCACAATTTTTTACTTCTATGTGTGCTGCTTTGTGCAGCACACATAGAAGTTGCAACTCGTTATTTTTAAAATGATTGTTTATGTGCAGGAAGGGACACATTCCTAACACATAAACAATCATGCATGGCGTTTTGCTGTTTTTATGTGTGCTGCGCAATGCAGCACACATAGAAACAGCAAAAACTAGGGGAAATAAAGCATTTCTCCTCGTTGTGCCATGTTAAGACCAGCTTTTTTTGTCTTAATTTTGGCGCTGCCCCATATTTACGCCACCCTTGTAAATATGGGGCAGCGTCAAAATCAATGGGTGTTGCGGCGGCACGCCCACTGCAACATCCATTGCCCACCCATTTCATGCTAAGTATAGCGTGAAAGGGCACCTTATTTACAAGGCAGCGTTAAGCCACGTTAAGTGGCTTAATACTGGCTTGTAAATAAGGCGAAGTCCGTATCGCCACAGGAACGTTGAAAAAAGTGACCTTCGTGTGGTGATGGGGGCTTGTAAATATGCCCCTAGCTTTATGCAAATAGTGGTTTGTTACGATTCCGTATCTTAAACTTTTAAGTGCGGCCGTCGGCCAATGACCAACGGCTGCACTACCTCCCCACTGCAGGTATCGGCTATTGGCCGACTCTGGGGAAGCACTAAAAGGCCCCTCTGGTGCTCTGCACCAGAGGGAGCCCTTTATTATTTTTCTACATCGGGCTGCTCAGGAAGAGCTTCAGTCTTTCTACCTCCTCTGGGGGGCAGATCGGGGTAATTATCTCCGATCTGACCCCAGGGAGCAGAAAGCCCACTAGACACCAGGGAAAGCAATTTTTTAAAATATAGTGGTGGGGGCTGCCCACGATGGGCATAGCCATGCCCCCACCCCAACTAAATAGAGCATCAGTCTTTCTGCCCCAGTGAGGTTAATAGTGTCTTTCTGTACCCATGGGGGTAGATAGGAGGCTTGTCCCAGTTGGGGAGGTAGCCCCAAGCGTGCCCAAGGGGGAGTAGACCATCCACCTGACACCAGGGATTTTACCTTTGGGGCAAAACAAAGTACTGTGGCTGTTGCACTCTGGCATTGGCCACACCCCAACCCCAAAAGGCACAAAGCAGTCTTTCCCCCCCAGCGGCAGAGAGGAGGTGTGCTCCCAATTTGCCCCTGGGGTGGCAGAAAGCCCACTGTATGGCAGGAATATACATATGTTTAATAAAATAATGTGGTGAGTCTGGCCTAGTCTAACATCAGGCTCCATCCTCACCCCTAAAGCCTAAGCAGTCTTTCTGCTCCCCTGCGAACTAAAGCATACCATCCCATTGGCAAGCAAGAAGACATTTGTTTCTTTTGGGTGTTGTTTTTACATATGGGCCAGGAGAGTGTGGCTGACTCCCAAAATGGTGAGTGGCTGTACTTTTTGGGCTTGGGTAAGCTGCCACATGGAAAAACCTACCAGATCCAGACAGTTCTGAAAACTAGACATCCAGGGGAGTTCAGGGTGGTGTGCTTCTCATGGATCCCACACCATTTTGTTACCCACAATGCCCTGCGCATCTCAAACTTTGACTAACAACACACATTTTCCTCACATTTCTGCAAGAACAAAATCTGTAATCTGGAGGGGAGCCACAAATCTCCTATCACACAGCATTCCCCCAAGTCTCCTAATAAAAATGGTACCTCACTTGTGTGAGTGGGCCAAGAGACCTTGACACAAAAGACTCTATAGTGCTACGTGGACAGATCAAAACTAGACAACCAGGGGATTCCAGTGTTGTGTGCCTTGTGTGGGTTCCATAAAGTTTTCTTATCCACAATGCCGTGCACAACTCAAACTTTACCTGAAATCATGCATTTTCCTTACATTTCTGTGATGGAAACTTCCGCAATCCGCAGGAATCCACAAAAATTCCCTACAACACAGCATTGCCCCACTAGTGCAGATAAAAGGCTGTGCCACTTGTGTGGCTGGGCTTAGTGCTGCAACAGAAATGGATCAAACCAGGGTCAGTGGGGGCACCCTCGCAAGGGCTCCCATTGATCTTGGTTTGATCCATGGGATCCACGCAAGACACACCACCCTGTAATCCCCTGCTTGCCTAGGTTTACAAAATGTCTGTGGTTCATAGGTTTGCAAGGATGGCACCACAATACGGCCCTAAATACTGTAGCTACCCCTATTGCTTATCTATCAACATGGCACTGTAGGGCCTTTTGTGTCATGGTCTCATGGGCCACCCACACAAGTGGGGTACCATTCTTATCGAGGGACAAATGAGAATTTAGGGTGGTAGGACATTTGTGGTTCCCCGCAGATTCCTGAGCTTTTCATCACAGAAATGTGAGGAAAATGTATGTCTTTTTTTATCAAAGTTTGATGTTTGCAAGGGCTTCTGGGTACAATTAAATTACCAAGAGAAAGCCATGCAAGTTACACATCCCTGGATTCCCTTAGTTGTTTCATTTTCAAAAATGTGCAGGGTCGCTAGGTTTCCCTAGGTGTTGGGTGAACTAGGGCTCAAGATCCACAGTTACTTGCTTTGCAAAAAAAGGGACAGTTTTGAGTGGAAAAAGGTGATGTATCCATGTTGCTTTTTTGGGCTGTTTCTTGTCACGGGCAGTGGACCTACCCACACAAGTGAGGTACCATTTTTATCGGGAGGTTGGGGGGAATACTGGGTGGAAGGAAGTTTGTGGCTTTCCGTAGATTCCAGAACTTTCCATCACAGAAATGTGAGGAAAATGTGTTTATTTAGTCAAGGTTTGAGGCTTGCAAGGGATGCTGGGTAGAAAAACCTGGTGACAGCCACAGAAGTCACTCCACCTTGGAATCCCCCAGGTGTTAAAAAATGTAGAAGTGTGCTACGTTTTCCTCGGTGCTGGCAGAGCTAGGGAACAAATTCCACAGCTACCTACTTTGCAAAAAAGGTTCAGTTTGAGTAGAAAAATGTGATGTATCCATGTTGTGTTTTGGGCTGTTTCCTGGCACGGGAACTAGGCCTCACCACACATTTTTATTGGGATACTTGGGGGAATGGTGGGTGGAAGGAAGTTTGTGGCTCCCCACAGATTCCGGAACTTTTTATCACAGAAATGTGAAGAGAATGTGTTTTTAGTCAAAGTTTGAGGTTTACAATGGATTCTGAGTAAAAAACCCTGGTGAGAGCCACACAAGTTACCCCACCCCGGATTTCTCAAGATATCTAATTTTTCAAAAATTTACAAGTTTGCTAGGCTTCCTTAGGTGCCAGCTGAGCTAGGGCCTAACATCCACAACTACCTTTTTTTTTTTTTTTAAAAGGGTCAGTTTTGAGTGAAAAAATGTTTTGCGACATTTCTTGTTGTGGGCAGTAGGTCAACCCACACAAGTGATTAACATTTTGCAAAAAAGCGTCAGTTTTGAGTGGAAAAATGTGATGTATCCAGGTTTCGTTTTGGGCTATTTCCTGTCGTGGGCACTAGGCATGCATAAAATAGTAGAACATTTGTTGTTACCAATTGTTACCAATTGAATTTTTCTGCATTTATGCCATACAAATGTAAGCCAGTGTATAACAAAGAAGACAGTTTGAAAAATACGCTATAACTGATATGCTAGTATGGGTACTCACAAATTCAGAGATGTACAAATAACCACTGCTTCTAAACTCCATATTTTGTGCCCATTTGAGAAATACATAGATTTCCTTGTTACCCATTTTTCACACTACATATTTCATCATTTGAAATGGTCTATACTTGGTACACAATGAAAAACCATTGTACGGTGCAGCTCAGTTGTTTTCTCTGTGTACCTTGGGTTGTTAGAGAACCTACAAACCCTATATATCGCCACAACTAGAAGGGTCTAGCAGACATAACGGTATATTGCTTTTGTAAATCGGCCATTATGACAAAAAGTTACAGATGAAAATGTTGTCACAAATGGCAGTTTATTGCTACTCATTTTCAATATTTATTTATTTTAACAGTTAGTTTCTATGGGAAAACCTTGGGGCGTCTGCACATATGACCACTTGCCGAATTCAGAATCTTTTATACTTTTCGGAAATCCATAGCTTTCCTGTTTCACTCATGGGTTTCACACTGCTTTCCACTACAAACTAGAAGTAGGTTGAGAGCACAAAAAATAGGAAAAATGGGCTACCTCTTTGAAAAATGATAAGACTGTGGTAAAAAAATTAGTTTTTTTATTCAGCTCTGCATGTTCCTGAAAGCTGAGAAGATGGTGTCTTTAGTACAGCAAACTGTTTGCTGATACAATTTTTAGGAAAAAAACCCAGACACTTTTATCCGGATCATTTTGCATCTTACTTTCCCCAAAAAACACAAAATTCAGCTACATTTTGCCTATTTTGTTTGTCCCCTCCAGGGGAATCCACAAACCCTGGGTACCTTTAGAATTCCAAAGGTTGTTGGAAAAAAAGGACATCATTTTGGCATGGATACCTTATGTGGAAACAAAATGTTATGTAGCCCTGAGCATGAACTACCCCAAACAGCCCAAAAAGGGCTCCGCACTTGCGGTGGGGGAGGCCCAGCAGTTAAGGGGGTTAAAGTACTAAATCAGTAAATGTGATTCAATACGAATTGCAAATTGTGAATGTTGCACGTGGAGGCAATGAGGACCAGACCCAGTTCAGAAAGTGTATTTCATAGAAGCAGCAGAGCACAGCCATTGTTCGCCTTCTAGCCAAGCACCTTTTAATATTGAAGATGTCGAGACAGGAGGTACAAGAGGAGGTGGAAAGGAACCAAAACATTTAATTTAATGATGCAGAGCTGGAGATTCTGGTGGAAGAGTGAGTGGAAGAGCATGATAGGCTTTTTGAAAAGGCTTCCCTGTCTGTTCCTGAATCTACAAAGAAGCAAATATGGACCTGGATGCAGGAAAGAAGTATTCCTGTCAGAGTGGCAAAAAGATCAATGGAAGAAATACGTAAAAGGTGGCATGAAATTTGCTCCTGTACAAAGAAGAAGGATGCAAACTGAAAGAAGGCAGCAGATGCCTTTGGAGGGAAGAGTAAAGAACCACCAACCACCCCAATGGAAGACATTTTTGCAGCAAGATGCGATCTTTGAAGTACCTACTATTGGAAGTTCTGTCCCTAAATCAGCTATTCAAGATTGATTGAAATTTTTATTTTTATAAAATTCATATTAATTAAATAGCTTCAGTTTAAACATAACAAAGAAGATAGTCAAATGTATGAATGTTGGTTACTTTGTATTTTTAATATATACACAATTAGATGAGTCAAAGGAAGTTTAAACACCATTGGTGGAAAAATACATAGCAGCTTTTCTAAGGGTTGAATACATTGCATTTTGGGTACTGAAATCCATACGATCCTCAATAAAACATTGACACAGTAAATAAACGTTGACATTTCTAGGTTTTTTGGGGTTCATTGAAAACATCATTGCTGAAGTTTAATGTTATTTTTCCTGGAAAAGATAAAAGAAATAGTATCAACTTAAGCATAGCAACTTTGTACCAGTTGAAAATATTACTATAAAAGACTCCTTTATATTATTTTTTATTTGTTACAGAGCAAACTACTAATAACACCCATCTTGACACAGAAGATGTTGGTGAAACATCCTGTCCCACTGAAGAACAACATGCAGAATCAGTCATTGAACTTCCCAATGATACAGTAAGAGGAATACACAGGCAGATCAATACCACAACTTTAGAGCAACATATTACAACTCATGAAAATACAGCTGACAATGAAGAGCAAAACATACTATCAGTACATGTAGTGCATAGATGAAGATGGTCTGTACGATAGACTGTGAGTCTAGAAGGCAAGGCATCTCTGAGACATTCCCCACTCCTGAACAATTTAATCTATTGGAGCATCCCATGCTGAAAATACAATGTATGCTATGGTAACAAAATGATGGACGGAGTGCTGACTAAATCAAACACCCCCAATGAAGAGATCTGGGTTAAATCCATCATTCTTTTGCTCACTACACCACCCCAGTTTGGACCCAGCCATATGCATATCAGTCTTGACCCTACTCCTCATGGGAACAGTCCAGCCTGAACTGACAAGCAGGGTCCTCCCTGGACCGGAAAAAGCATCCTGGGACCAGTTTCGGGGTATCACCCCTCATCAGCCAGGTTAGCTTGAATCCAGTGGTACTTTGAGCAAGGGACCCACGTTTGGGCATACCCATCCCACTTAGGGTGAAAAATGCTGTGGCAAAAAATGATGGACGGAATGCTGAATAAATCAAACATTTACTCCCAGTCCAGAGGTCTGGGTTAAATCCATTGTTCTTTTGCTCACTACGTCACCCCAGGTTGGACCAAGCCATATGGAAATCAGTCTTGATCCTGCTCCTCATGGGAACAGTCCAGCCCGAACTGCCAAGCCGGGTCCTCCCTGGACCGGATAGAAGCATCCTGAGACTGGTTTCGGGGTATCACCCCTCATCAACCAGGCTAGCTTGAATCCAGTGGCACAGCGAGCAAAGGACCCATGCCTGGGCATACCCATCCCACTTAGGGGAAAAAAATGCTGCGGCAACAAATGATGGATGGAATGCTGAATAAATCAATGTAAGCAGCACAGAACAACAGCTGGCTTAAGTAGAAGAGTAGGAAAATTAGAGAGAGCCATTAGAGAAGGCAATGATTTACAAGCGCAAGCTTTAAGGACTTAACTGGGACAATAAAAGATCTGGCTACTCAAATGTCACAAGGCTCTGCTTCACACAGACGTCAACAGAGGCACACCAACAATCGTCTACACACATTTGGACATTCTGTGGAAAGGTTGGCTACAGTGACATCAATAATGGGCCTGGTTATGAATTGCTCATTATAGTCTGACCAGTGCATTAACCCCTGTTTACGCACGGGTCAGAGTTAGTTAAAAGGTATTTAACACATCCGATAATTATCAGATGTGTTAAATACCTCAAGCTTTGTTAAAGTTGGGCAGATCCTACCTGCCGAAATTCAACAGAGGAAACGTGTATGGCATTTATTGAGCCATTTGGCTTTTGGTATATTACGCACCAAAGTCTGCATGTTCCTCCCTGATAACTCATAATAGGTGCTATTTATCGCACCCGATAAATAACAAACCCCAGGGTATTATTAATTACTAGGTGCAATAAATAGCACCTTTACTTGTTATTAGGCTCAGGGGCATATTCACAAGGACTTATCGCCGAGTTATCGCCACCTTAGCGCATCAAAAGTGGACACAGATTTATCGCCCCATTCACAAGCGGGTGCAAACTGCGGACATTGCCAGTATACCCGCGATAACTGCCGCAAATTTTATCCCCATGGGTGACACCACCAACTAACCCTAATGAGATGCAGAGTAGGCGTTCCCGTGCAAAAACCTACAAAAACACCACTACACCACTTTCACAACGAACTGCCAGATCCGCGATGCGAGTCAAAACCACGCGATAAGCCACGGTAGCAGCAGGTATTTAACACCTGCCTCTTGCTGGTGTTAAGCAGGACGACTACCTGCAGTAGGCAACGAAGCCCCGCACACAGCCACACCCGAAGAACAACCGACAACATGGAGCTCCTCATCATGCAGCTCGGAGCCCCAACAGGTCCACAACACCCACCGCCACCACCCCCAGGACCCGGACCGGCACCCCCCCAGACCACCACAGAGGCAGCACAGAGTAAGACAGCGGACCTACCGAAAACGCACTAGTCTCACAGACCTAACGCCCGAGGAAGTCATTGCCCACTACAGGCTCAAAAGGACAACCATCCTCCGCATCATGACCCACATCGGCCACAGGCTGACGGTCCCAACACAGCGGACAACCAACATCCCTCCGCAGACAAAGCTGCTGGCTGTGCTGCACATGTTGGCCTCTGGTACCTTCCAACCAACAACTGCCAGAGTCGGAGGAGTCTCACAGCCAGCCCTATCAAAGTTCCTCACACCTGTCCTGGATGCCATCATCAGCTTCATACCCCAGTACCTTCACTTCCCCCACACTGCGCAGGAACAGCTGGAGACCAAGCAAGGCTTCTACGCCATAGCTAGATTCCCACACGTGTTGGGGGCCATTGACTGCACACATGTCCTACTTGTGCCCCCTGCGGACACTGCACACTTCTACCGCAACAGAAAGCACCCGCATTCCATCAATGTGCAGGCAATAGTGGACCACCAGGGAATGTTCACCAATGTCGTCGCAAACTACCCAGGCAGTGTGCACGATTCCTACATCTTCCGACAGTCCATCATCAACCAGCGCTTCCAGGATGGCACCTATGGAAATGCACTGCTTGTTGGTAAGTACCAAATCAACACACCACACACCTCAAAGTCACCATCACACAACGCACAACCGTGGGAATGCACACGTGACCAAACCACATACAACATGTCAATCAACATGCCCACCTACCAGACACGACAACACAACTCCATTGGGATCCTGGGCTTCCCATGTACACAAGCCAGCTATATCATGGCACCACAGCCACACAACAGCTGAACGTGTGGAGAGGCGGAAAGCAGGCATGTGCGAAGGAGGCAAGTGACCCATGAATGGGAACGTACACAACGACAAGTGTGGCGTGAATGTGCTGGACAGACCTGGGTATGCAAACCACAGATATGTCCAAGCAGACATTAACTGCTGGTGTCTGGAGAGTAGTGAACAGTGGACGCAACCATGTCACCCCAGGCTGTGGGTTAGATCGCGGAAATGTCGCTCACTGCGTCCCCCCCTGTGTGCGTGAGCGTAGTGGGTTGGCCCGGCTTACGACAGGCCTGCGCAGGGGTGTTGATAAAAACACCGTGGCGCTGAGCGTGGTGCTCTCCCGGAATGGCCAACGTCACTGCCAGGGCGGCGTCTCTCAGCCCGCCACGAGGCCGACACCGTGAGCAGCGGGGCCTGCGAGCCTGTGCGCGTGCTGCACCCCAGGCCGCTGATACCCAGACCCGGCTTGCCCGCCCCAGCGCTCCAAGGCCGCACTGCTCACCTGCCGACACCGTCGTGTGTCAAAGAGGGCCCACCACATGCCGGTGCTAGCTCCAAGACCCATGCCTGCGACCTTGGCAGCCTCCTCAGACCATCGCTGTCCTCCGTGACACAGGCCCCCAGGAGTCATCATTCGTTGACATACTCCACCGCTGCAGCCGGCCTACACTGCAGTCCAGTATGTCCCACATCTAGAACTGAGTCTTCATTAATCAATGGCAGAGTTCATGCCAGTGAACGCAGGGAGAGGAGTGAGAGAAAGATGCGTTTCAGTCCGGTGGAAACACGGATCACCGTTACGGAGGAGGTCCACCACTAGCAAGGACTGACCTGGTGCCACTAACCCTGTGCGCCGTGAGTCACCGTCAGCCTCCGGCAGAACATTGTTGGTGTCTGAGCCTGTGGCCTGGGGGTTGTCATCAGCAACTGGCAGGTACGGGTTTGGTGTTTGGCATGAGTCTGTGGCATTCATATCCGCCATGTTGCCGGACACAGCTGGTATGTGCACTCTGCATCATGCCCTGGGGGTACACCTCCCACTCTCCCCCGAGACACTCCGTGAAAACCACCTTTGATACATACGAGACCCTGCTCTGCCCTCATGACCCTACCCCAGTGTCCCACAAGTCAGCGTCCCATGGCGGTAGGCCAGTGTCGGCCCCTGTGCATCCAGGGCCACTAACTCTGTGCAACTCAAGTCATGGTCCCTTGCTGTTCGAACATTGCATTCCTGAGTGCCTGATGACTGTTGAAGTTGTTGCCAGCACCAGCTACTCCCTGAGGGCTGGCTTACACTCACCCCACACACAGCCAGCACAGGCGTCACTGGACGAGTGGGCCTGCCAACACATCATGTCGAACCAAGTATTGACTCTTTTCTCTCTGCACTGTCACAGGTGATCAAGGATATGCACTCTGCCCTTGGATGATGACACCCCTCCGAGACCCGAACACACCCGCCCAGAGGCAGTACAATGCGGCCCACATACGCACCAGGGGCATCATGGAACGCACATTTGGCGTGTTGAAGTCACGTTTCAGGTGCCTGGATGTCACAGGTGGAAGGCTCCTGTACAGCCCAGACATCGTGTGCAAGATGATCGTTGCATGTTGTGTGTTGCACAACATCTGTGTACGAACCAATGCCCCATGGATCCAAGTTCCAGAAGTACCGGACGATGATGAGGACGATGGGGCAGGTGGCCCACATCCCACTGCAGCTGCGGCAGGAATAGCCCGTAGGAACACCCTCATTGCCAATTTCTTCACATGAGCACGTCACATTGTGGCCGTCCCTGGCAATCATGGGACAGTACAAAATGTCCACAAGCACAGCATGTGTGAATAAAAAAATATTTGAAGGTTACAGGTTGTACTTGTACATTGTCATGTCACAGTTTCCTGCTGTGCCAGATGGGATTGGCCATGTTGTGCACATATGCGGCACCAGTTGTGTCCTGTGTTCTGCTGTGGAGGTGTTGCTGTTTATACCACGATGTTGTAAATGTCGAGGTGCACTCATTCTTATGTGCGTTTGCTGCACGGTGGGTGAGTCGCTCCTGCGGCTCTGATTTGGCTGCCACTTATCCCTTTCATGCGGTGTGCCTTTCAGTTCTGTGCTTCCACAGTGCTGAGATGTTGCAGACTTGGGTAACTTGGGCTCTTTGTCGAGTTGTGACTCTTGAGCATGGTTTGTCCGCAGATGTGTCGTTGACGTCAGGGGTTGTTTGTGCAGGTGGTTGTGTCCGAGTGTGACCTACTCCTTTCCGGTTGTGGTCCACACTCAGCCACCTCAGTGTCGTGCTGTGAACATTGTCATGATGATTGGACTGCAGCCATGCTACTCGTCCTGTGGTGTCTCTTGCATTGTCAGTGTGGCTGATGTATATGCATGTTTGCTGTGTTTCGCACGTGTGCATATGTTGGTTGTGTGATTGTTGATGTGTTGGGTGGGTGCCCCTTTGGGCACATGGTGTACGTGGAACTACTTGGTGTTTGTGTGTGTGCTGAAGTGTTCCCATGGGATCAGGGACATGATCCTGAGTCATTGTGGGTGTGCAGTGTGCTCTGCTTAATTGTGCATGTGTGCCATTGTGCCCATCTCACCCCGTCCCCCCACTCCCTGGTCGGTACGCACCCTGTTGATGTAGTGTCGGGTCATGTTGGGCAGTGTCCGGATCCCCAACTCCTGTCACCGTCTCCTGACTGATGACTGTGGCCACCATCTTCTCCATGTCATTCAGCTCCTGGTGTTCTGCTGGCCCCCCTCCTCCGAAGTGCGTTGCTGCTTTCATGTTGGCAGCGAGTTTCTGCTTGGTTTTGCCATTCACATCAATCCAGCGCCTCTTGTCCTCTACCATTGTCCTCCTCGGCGCTGCGACGGCATTCACATGGTCCGAGATGGTGTACCATCTTTGCCTCTTTGTTGCCAATGACACGTTGGAGGTGACGTACAGTTGGTGGTGGTGTTCTATCCAGTAGCGGTCCGTGGTAGGAGTGCCGGCCGGGCGGTGATGTGGGGCGGGGAGGGGCAGGGTGGGGGGTAGTAAACCACGGATTACGGCCGAATACAGGTAAGTAAACAGACTAAAACGCAAAGGTGCACCACTTAGTAGCAAGAAACAATAGACACATCACAAAGCATCAAGTCCGTGTCCATAATATTTTCCATATATTTTCTTCTTTTATTTTTCAAAATATTCTTGATATAAAAACCACAGCCGACGCGTTTCGTCCAATAATGGACTTCTTCAGGGCTGTAAATTTGACAAACATATATATGTACATAAATATATATATATAAAAGGACATCACCAACATCAATATACACAATCACATTCAGACAATATGTATGTACATATTATGTACAAAGAAAGTAACCTTAAAGACAGGACAACTATATATAAAAATCACATTAATATTATACTTAACGTATAACAGTTTCACAACACATAACTGCTAACAAAACTTCTATCTTCAAAACAAACACCTAATTTAACATTTATATACAATATTTAAACAACTATACATCACATACTATTTACATAAAACCATAAACAAAATAACATCTTTATAGATGAGTTAAAAAGGAGAAAAAATCGCAGAGAAGTTTGTGGAAAGTTCATGAGAAAGAGTATATAAAATATCATATTATCTCCTCCTGTGTGGACAATCAATAATATGAGGAAACAAATATTTAGAACAACAATAGTCCTGTGTGACCCAAGATTAATAGCCAAGAAGGTAGACCGGAAAAAAGGGAGAAAGGGCTAACGGTACTCAAGAAAACCAAGAGAAGGAAGGAAGGCTAGGACCATCACTCATATATCAAAAAGTACCCACCATTAGAGCCAAAAGGCGGACACTCCTGGAGATAAATCAACATCGGAGTTCCACCCCTGGGTATATGTTACGCTGAAATTGCCCAAAGCTCTTATCCTCCGTGTGCTGTGCCAAAAGAAAAATATATAATACAATATAACCATATAATCCTACTGAGCTAATCTTTCTATTTGTAACGGATAGCATATAACAATTACTTACACGATAAAATCAAGATAACTATTCCTTAATTGGAAAAGGCAGGATTCATTCATAGGAATAGTACCCTCCACACAAATCCTTCCGGAGTGCGCCTCACTGTGATATAGTGGGCCAACAGTTGAAACGGGCAATCTCCCAATACAGCCTACAAAAGAAACCGTGGGCAATATATCAATCAATTGAAAAGATGGTTACCCTATATTAGCAAACGACGCAGTATCACCAAACACACATAGAAACAAAAGGCACAACACAAATTCAAATTCAATCAAGGACTCGCCTCAGGCTGTAATCCATGATAGTCCTAAAAGATTCCCACCAATAACAGCATAAAATCCATGGAAGTACTTCCAGCAATAACTGTTCAGTACTAGATCCAACAACTG
Organism: Calotriton arnoldi; assembly: GCA_963921515.1. NCBI lineage: Eukaryota > Metazoa > Chordata > Amphibia > Caudata > Salamandridae > Calotriton > Calotriton arnoldi. The sequence goes on along the minus strand of CAWUFW010013655.1, from coordinate 411,647 downwards.
AATCAAATATATCCCCGTTCTATAAATAACAGGGCTAAAATAGTTTACACTCAGTACATGAGAGTGCCTGGCCACAATACCTTGAGTCAGCACACCATCATGTATCACAATTTTAATCCATCAACGGTTCATATATAGTGTGTATGAACCTTACATATAAAGGGACATACCCATGGGAAGTAATAATAACATTTAAAGCGTTTAAAACCCAATGCCGAGATTTTATTACACTTAACTCCCACCGGAAAAAACGCACCAAACGTTTTTCTCAGCCATATCAAGGTAAGGAGACACTTCTCATTGGGTCCGGTAGCTGTGTTGCTTTACTGAGCATACTCACTTGTGAGTGGGGGGACTTAAATCTTACCACATGTGATTTTTTTGGATGGGATCGAAGTATGACTACATTCTGCTTTGGGTGCGTTTTTTCCGGTGGGAGTTAAGTGTAATAAAATCTCTGCATTGGGTTTTAAACGCTTTAAATGTTATTATTACTTCCCATGGGCATGTCCCTTTATATATAAGGTTCATACACACTATATATGAACCGTTGATGAATTAAAATTGTGATACATGATGGTGTGCTGACTCAAGGTATTGTGGCCAGGCACTCTCATGTACTGAGTGTAAACTATTTTAGCCCTGTTATTTATAGAACGGGGATATATTTGATTCAGTTGTTGGATCTAGTACTGAACAGTTATTGCTGGAAGTACTTCCATGGATTTTATGCTGTTATTGGTGGGAATCTTTTAGGACTATGATGGATTACAGCCTGAGGCGAGTCCTTGATTGAATTTGAATTTGTGTTGTGCCTTTTGTTTCTATGTGTGTTTGGTGATACTGCGTCGTTTGCTAATATAGGGTAACCATCTTTTCAATTGATTGATATATTGCCCACGGTTTCTTTTGTAGGCTGTATTGGGAGATTGCCCGTTTCAACTGTTGGCCCACTATATCACAGTGAGGGGCACTCCGGAAGGATTTGTGTGGAGGGTACTATTCCTATGAATGAATCCTGCCTTTTCCAATTAAGGAATAGTTATCTTGATTTTATCGTGTAAGTAATTGTTATATGCTATCCGTTACAAATAGAAAGATTAGCTCAGTAGGATTATATGGTTATATTGTATTATATATTTTTCTTTTGGCACAGCACACGGATAAAAGCTTTGGGCAATTTCAGCGTAACATATACCCAGGGGGTGGAACTCCGATGTTGATTTATCTCCAGGAGTGTCCGCCTATTTGGCTCTAATGGTGGGTACTTTTTTGATATATGAGTGATGGTCCTAGCCTTCCTTCCTTCTCTTGGTTTTCTTGAGTACCGTTAGCCCTTTCTCCCTTTTTTCCGGTCTACCTTCTTGGCTATTAATCTTGGGTCACACAGGACTATTGTTGTTCTAAATATTTGTTTCCTCATATTATTGATTGTCGACACAGGAGGAGATAATATGATATTTTATATACTCTTTCTCATGAACTTTCCACAAACTTCTCTGCGATTTTTTCTCCTTTTTTAACTCATCTATAAAGATGTTATTTTGTTTATGGTTTTATGTAAATAGTATGTGATGTATAGTTGTTTAAATATTGTATATAAATGTTAAATTAGGTGTTTGTTTTGAAGATAGAAGTTTTGTTAGCAGTTATGTGTTGTGAAACTGTTATACGTTAAGTATAATATTAATGTGATTTTTGTATATAATTGTCCTGTCTTTAAGGTTACTTTCTTTGTACATAATATGTACATACATATTGTCTGAATGTGATTGTGTATATTGATGTTGGTGATGTCCTTTTATATATATATATTTATGTACATATATATGTTTGTCAAATTTACAGCCCTGAAGAAGTCCATTATTGGACGAAACGCGTCGGCTGTGGTTTTTATATCAAGAATATTTTGAAAAATAAAAGAAGAAAATATATGGAAAATATTATGGACACAGACTTGATGCTTTGTGATGTGTCTATTGTTTCTTGCTACTAAGTGGTGCACCTTTGCGTTTTAGTCTGTTTGTTATAATCCTGTCTTGGATTGCACCGCGGCAGTGGGTGTGTTAACGGTGTGCACACACTATCATTGGAGAAATCCTATTACATTAATTAGGGATAGTGGGTCAGGTGCTAGGTCTTTACGGGGTACACTGCCAAACTTGTGTGTTTTTCACAGGTAAGTAAACATTTAAATAAATAAAACGAATTTCGTTGTGAGCGCTGCATCGCCAAATGCGATGCAGTGCGCACAACGAAATTAGTTTTATTTATTTAAATGTTTACTTACATGTATTCGGCCGTAATCCGTGGTTTACTACCCCCCACCCTGCCCCTCCCCCGCCCCACATCACCGCCCGGCCGGCACTCCTACCACGGACCGCTACTGGTTCTATCTCATCCGTGACGATAATCGTGTTTTCCTGCAGGCTGTACCCCGTCTTCCTCTTCCTCTTCTCATTGCCATTCCACAACCCCTGGATTCCTGGGTGTTCCTCTGTGGGGATTGTTGGGTTCATGTTGTCCTCTGCAGTCGGTCAGGGTGCATCCGTGGTACTCCGCAGTTCATTTCCTTTTTAGTGGCATTTTCCGTATGCTGTTCTTGTGCTTTTTCCCGCATTACGTGTGGGTATTGCTGGCCTCTCGCTGGTTATCACTGTTTTCTTATCGCGTTTGGGCCCATCGCATCTTTTTACGCGTTGGGGTTTGTGTTTTTATCGCCGTCGCGGTGGTTGTATCGCGGACATTGGCCACGGTTTCGGGAGGCTATCGCATGGTACCGCCGTGTTGTGAATTCCACGTTAACACGGGGTTATTTTCCTGCGATAGACTGCGATGTGTAAAGTTGTGTTAACATTTTTTGGAGATGTTTAGCGCACGTTCTTGTGAATATACCCCTCAGTGTGTAGAAGAGAAGCTGACATGCAGGCTGAGTAGCACACTGCAGTCCTGATTTTGCAAAGAGCTGTGCACAAATAATCAACACTCTTGAAGAAATGCGACTGCTATTGTCGGAAATAGGGCACCAAGTTCTATTGGGGAAACTGAGGAGGGCTCAAATAGGAGCAAAATGTCCGTCTGTGAGCCTGCTATATTTTTGAATACTAGAAGCCATAGTGTTGATGGGCAGGAACGCACAACCAGCGTTCACTAAAAAAGTCAAGTAGTGAACGTCATGGGTGTAAATAGTCACATAAATTATGGTAAGATTTATATTGAACAAATAAATAATTGCTTTATTTTACATAAAAATTTTTACAAACAAGGTTTTTGTTGGCAAAGAAAATTATACTGGATGTTTTGTCCATAATCTTTGAATAAACAGAATAATTTTTGTTTAGTATGCATCACATTTGATTTATATTTTTATTTGCCTGTGTAACAAAATGTTTTATTTACCTTAAAAATAGTTATTTTTCAGATCATCCCTCTACTGCTCTTGTGACATCTGGTCCTGGGGTTGGCAAGCGAAGGGGAATTTCTTCTTTCTCCTCTTTAGAATCATCACTTGCTGACTCAATGGGTAGATTCCTACGCACAGCTAATTTGTGTACAAAAACCATGTGGAATTGACCTTGCAGCACATTGAAAGATTATTCTCCAGGGCCTTTAAGTAGGCTGAAGGTTCTTTCTTCAATGCTCCCAATTTGTCTGTGGGCAGCACTATATCTCCATTGTCAACGGGTTCTGAGTTGTAAGTATGAAGTCATAATCCAAGGCTTTAAGGAGTATGCACTGTCACCTAAATATTAACACATCTAATTTACTGTTTCTAATGTTATCAATTTTTAAAATTAAGTAGTCACGTTAATATAAATTACCTAATTGCCAGCTGTCTCCAAACTCGCCTCTGGATAGCCACTTGTACAGTCCACAGTGTTTAAATATATAAGAGTTACGAATGCTCCCAGGGTGTCAAGCAAGTAGGTTGGTAATCAGACGTTTCGCATTAAATACTACTTGTATGTTTAATGAATGTTGACTTTTACGGTTACGATAGAGGTACTCTGCCTCAGAGGGTGAGAAAACTGAAATATGAGTAGACCCTACATAACCAAGTGCTTGAGGAAAATGTGATACTGCATAAAATTGAATTTTGTTACTTTCCAACTCTGCAGGGGTGGTAGGGTAAGAAATGTGGGTATTAATTTGAGACAGCATTGCCTCTAGAAAACTCTGGAAAACCCTACATAAACTACTTTGAGAAAAGCCACCTGCAACTGCCACAGTGAGTTGATAGCTACTAGAAGCTAGCAGATGTAAACTACACTGTGCTGAATATGTGTAGGTTTTGCCACACTGCACAGAGTTGGTGTACTTAATACAGGGTCCAATTTATTAATATAACTAAAAATAACCTCTTTGGTAAACCTGTTTCTTGAATACACTTCCTCATCAGTTTGGTCAAGCAAGGTCATCCTCTGCCAAAATATCATTCCTGCCCTCCTGTTCCTTCTTTGATGAGGACCCAGAATGTGCATCCTCCTCTCTACAGCATAGAGTTCAGCCATTATGAAAGATTGTAAGGTATTGTGAGACACATTTTATACTTTGCGCATGGTTACCGCCTGTTTCAAATCTATGTTATTTTGCATGTGCTTTTAGAAATTTCCTAATTGCGAATGTTTTGTAAATCAAAATAGCGACTCGCTATTTGGAAATTTCTTTTAGCAATTTCATCATTTATATCACAAAAACAAGAAACTAGTATTTAGCTGGTGTGGTGTGCAATTTTAGGATACACTAATTTAGTAAGTCTTTCTACATCTCAAACAACATATTTATTAGTCCCTAACCAGTTGCGGCTAGTTATCGACTCACAAACAATTTGTAAATCAGACCCGAGAGGAGCACATTCCTTAAACTGCTTTTACTATAACTGTTCTTCCATCTTACATTTTAGGCATGATGCCCTCGACGGAATGCCACTCGTGACACGTAATCTGCAGATGCTGATGTGGGAAGATCATCGGCCACAGAAGCTTGACATTATAGTCCGACTCTGCTTATCTGCACAGCTGCTGTGCCAAGAGGGGTGAACACAGCAAAGACTCATATATACCGTGCTCAAAGATCCCCAGCCGAACAGGCAAGGCAATACAGTGCAGCTCTGCTAGCCCACCCACCTACTGCCAGTAGCGGCCGGCTTTAGGGCAGAGTGGCGGGGAGGGGTGGGAGCAGGGGTGGGAGCAGGGGTGGGGTGGAGGGGCAAAAAAGAAAGAAGAAAAAAATAATAACTTACCTGGCGCCTGTAGCCCACTGCATCGCTGGTCTTCTGCTCCTCTCGTGGCTCCACTGCAGGCAGAGGCTCGTCACAGGCTCCCCTGTGGCCAATCCTGAAGCTGCTCTCATGCATGCAGTTTCAGGATTGTCCCGAGCGCCAATGATTTGTGCTCCCAGGGAGACTGGGAGCCACTGCCTGCTGTCTCCAACCCGGCAACGCAGCTGGATTGGAGACAGCTCAGCTCAGGCTGGCCAAATTTAAAATGCGTACTGATAGAAGTGCTGCCCACCACTCCCCTGACTGCCCCCACGATGGCCCAGCCCCCAGGACGCAGCCCGTAGAAGTAAAAAAAATAAATGATAATAAACGTTTTGTATTATTGTTTTATTTTTCAACTTTTGAAGCTGCTGGCAGGGGGGATGACACTCCTCCGCCATAGCGGAGGAGCCGCCGCTGATCACTGCACTCAATGTGAGGGCACTGGACTCACCAGCTTCATTGAAGAACCCACCTGAGCCAACTACACTTTCACCCAGTGTGGCTCATACAGTAACAAAAGGTGGCAAGAAGTTGAGCAAGCAAGTGGAAGGTGGTGCAAACACTAGAGAGTGCTTCCTCCATTGCCTCAAACGAACGCCACAAGTCTCTGAAAGTTAAAAAACAGGTTCACCTAAAATACTTTGGGCCTGATTCACAAAGCCAAACTTCCACTTTTGTGTAAGTTTATGATTTTTTTGCAATTCACAAAGCAATTTTAAAAGTAGTATATAAAAAACCTTTTATTTCGGTTAAAAACCATTAAAAGCATACAATGTAAACACAAGAATTTAATTTAAAAGTTAATAGAAAACAATATATATATTATCTACTGGCGGTCGGCAGTAGATAGTTATAGTTAGGACCTATTTTCCATAGGAAATCCGCAACATTCTATTTGAAATAACTCTTGCGTCGGTTGACGAATCTTCGCGAAATTTTCAAACTTTATGGCCCGCTCCGGTCCGCTCCTACCCTGTAAGTCTCAGGGTGATTCGTCAAGCGGGGGCTGAGAAAAAAGGGGGGTCCCAAAATGTGTTTTCCCCATTCATTTTCCCATAGGAAACTTTAGACACGGCTACAGCCCGAACTGCTGAACGGAATTACACCAAATTTGGCAAAGAGGTAGTTCTTGGTTCAGAAAGAACCCTTTTTGTTAAATGGTGTAAATCCGTTCAGTAGTTGCGGAGAAATTTTAAAAAAAAGAGTCAAAAAATCAATTTCCCATAGGAAACTTTATGCAAGGCTACAGCCCGAACTGCTGAACGGAATTACACCAAATTTGGCAAAGAGGTAGTTCTTGGTTCAAAAGAACCCTTTTTGTTAAATGGTGTAAATCCGTTCAGTAGTTGCTGAGAAAATCAAAAGTAAAAACACATATATATCTGGGCGGAGCCTAACCACACATGTCATCGTGAGATCTGATTGGCTGTCAGCACTTCATCCTGGAATTGCTGGCAGCCATCTTGGGACCAATATAAATGATAGTACCATTGAAATGCATTGTAGTGAATCGAAGATTTTGAGGGTTACCAAAAGGAGAACTATAAAGGGTGATAACAGACTTTAGTTACATTAGAATTCATTTGTTGATGGTACCATACTAATTTCAGGAATTGTGGTGTGTTCTAAGGTGATTTTACCCTGTGAAAAACCTTCTGCTGGGATATCATGAATCATGTTTGAGAGAAAACTATTTTCACATGCTTGTCCCATACAGTTTTGGAAGGTGCCCCAGAAGCTAAAATGAGAGCATATTTTCTGTAAATTCACATTATCTTTCTCAGTCATGTGAGAATGAAGTCTGACATTCTCAGTAAAACATGTACATCCAACAAGGGCAGAGACTGTCAGTTGATTCCTTTGTGTTCTACTGCAGCTTCCCAGAGTGTTCTAAAGAACAACTAGAGTGCTAACAGCCTTACTTATGACAAAAGTATGGCACACCTGAAGCCATCTTGATTGGAATAAACTGGGAACACTTAAAACATTTAATTTAAAAAGGAACAAAATGATGGGGTTCATTTTGTCCTAGAAATTATGGTTAGTGCTGTAGAAAGAAAAATTAGGACAAGTTTCAAGTGTGATCTCAAATATCTTCCTGTTATATTTCAACAGGAGCAGCCTGTCAGTTGATGCCTTTGTGTTCTACTGCAGCTTCCCAGAGTGTTCTAAGGAACAACTAGAGCGCTAACAGTCTTACTTATGACAAAAGTATGGCACACCTGAAGCCATCTTGATTGGAATAAACTGGTAACACTAAAAACATTTAATTTAAAAAGGAACAAAATGAGGGGTTCATTTTGCCATAGAAATTATGGTTAGTGCTGCAGAAAGAAAATTTAGGGCATGTTTTAAGTGAGATCTCAAATCCTCTTCTATTTCATTAGAAAATTCTGACATGCAGAATGAAACAATCACTTTCAATACCAGCAGTAGACTTCCAGTTAACTCCTTGGTGAGCAGTAGCTTTACTACAGTGATCTAATGAACAACTAGAGTAATAACATTCTGAATTTATGGCAAATGTGTGACACATCTGAATGCCTTCTTGATGGAATCAAAGTAAAAAACTGAAAGCATTTCCTACTGAGGAGACTGCAGTAAATGAGGAAATTAGGAAACTTCATAACAAAGAAGTCTTCCAAGATGGCCACCAGTGAAAAAAGAGCCCAAATGTAGCACAAATATTACCCAGATGTAGCCCACATATAGCCCAATGACAAAAGTGTGCAAAACACTTTTTATTTTTAGTTTTTTTGCAGTTTTATGTAGTGCAGACTGGTCAGGTATTGGAGCGTTGCATCTTAAAACATGACCCCCCTACACTACAAAAACACCACTGCACTACCCTAAACCCTAAAACACTATCCCAGCACGACCCCCTACACTACACAAGCACCACTGCACTATCCTAAACCCTAAAACACTACCCCCAGCATGACCCCCTACACTACACAAACACCACTGCACTACCCTAAACCCTAAAACACTACCCCAACACCACTGCACTAACCTAAATCCTAAAACACTACCCCCAGCATGACCCCCTACACTACCCAAACACCACTGCACTACCATAAAACATGACCCCCTACACTACACAAACACCACTGCACTACCCTAAACCCTAAAACACTACCCCCAGCACGACCCCCTACACTACACAAGCACCACTGCACTACCCTAAAACCTAAAACACTACCCCCAGCACGACCCCCTACACTACACAAACACCACTGCACTACCTTAAACCCTAAAACACTACCCCCAGCATGACCCCCTACACTACCCAAACACCACTGCACTAACCTAAATCCTAAAACACTACCCCAGCACGACCCCTACACTACCCAAACACCACTGCACTACCCTAAAACATGACCCCCTACACTACACAAACACCACTGCACTACCCTAAACCATAAAACACTACCCCCAGCATGACCCCCTACACTACACAAGCACCACTGCACTACCCTAAACCCTAAAACACTACCCCCAGCACGACCCCCTACACTGCCCGAACACCACTGCACTGCCCTAAACCCTGAAACACCAGCCCCTGCACGACCCCCTACACTGCCCGAACACCACTGCACTGCCCTAAACCCTGAAACACATACCCTAGCACGACCCCCTACACTGCCCGAACACCACTGCACTGCCCTAAACCCTGAAACACCACCCCCGTCACGACCCCCTACACGGCCCGAACACCACTGCACTGCCCTAAACCCTGAAACACCACCCCCAGCATGACCCCTACACTGCCCGAACACCACTGCACTGCCCTAAACCCTGAAACACTACCCCCAGCAAGACCTCCTCCACTGCCCAAACACCACTGCACTGCCCTAAACCCTGAAACATCACCCCCAGCAAGACCCCCTACACTGCCCAAACACCACTGCACTGCCCTAAACCCTGAAACACCAGCCCCAGCACGACCCCTACACTGCCCGAACACCACTGCACTGCCCTAAACCCTGAAACACCACCCCCTGCACGACCCCCTACACTGCCCGAACACCACTGCACTGCCCTAAACCCTGAAACACCACCCCCAGCAAGACCCCCTACACTGCCCGTACACCACTGCACTGCCCTAAACCCTGAAACACCACCCCCAGCATGACCCCCTACACTGCCCGAACACCACTGCACTGCCCTAAACCCTGAAACACCACCCCCAGCACGACCCCCTACACTGCCCGAACACCACTGCACTGCCCTAAACCCTGAAACACCACCCCCTGCACGACCCCCTACACTGCCCGAACACCACTGCACTGCCCTAAACCCTGAAACACCAGCCCCAGCACGACCCCTACACTGCCCGAACACCACTGCACTGCCCTAAACCCTGAAACACCACCCCCTGCACGACCCCCTACACTGCCCGAACACCACTGCACTGCCCTAAACCCTGAAACACCACCCCCAGCACGACCCCCTATACTGCACGAACACCACTGCACTGCCCTAAACCCTGAAACACTACCCCCAGCAAGACCCCCTACACTGCCCGAACACCACTGCCCTAAACCCTGAAACACCACCCCCAGCAAGACCCCCTATACTGCCCGTACACCACTGCACTGCCCTAAACCCTGAAACACCACCCCCAGCATGACCCCCTACACTGCCCGAACACCACTGCACTGCCCTAAACCCTGAAACACCACCCCCAGCACGACCCCCTACACTGCCCGAACACCACTGCACTGCCCTAAACCATGAAATACCAGCCCCAGCACGACCCCCTACACTGCCCGAACACCACTGCACTGCCCTAAACCCTGAAACACCACCCCCAGCACGACCCCCTACACTGCCCTAACACCACTGCACTGCCCTAAACCCTGAAACACCAGCCCCAGCACAACCCCGTACACTGCCCGAACACCACTGCACTGCCCTAAACCCTGAAACACCAGACCCAGCATGACCGCCTACACTGCCCGAAAACCACTGCACTGCCCTAAACCCTGAAACACCAGCCCCAGCACGACCCCCTACACTGCCCGAACACCACTGCACTACCCTAAACCCTCAAACACCAGCCCCAGCACGACCCCCTACACTGCCCGAAAACCACTGCACTGCCTTAAACCCTGAAACACCAGCCCCAGCAAGACCCCCTACACTGCCCGAACACCACTGCACTGCCCTAAACCCTGAAACACCACCCCCAGCAAGACCCCCTACACTGCCTGAACACCACTGCACTAAAGCCTGAAACACCACCCCCAGCAAGACCACCTACACTGGCCGAACACCACTGCACTGCCCTAAACCCTGAAACACCACCCCCTGCACGACCCCCTACACTGCCCAAACACCACTGCACTGACCTAAACCCTGAAACACCACCCCCTGCACGACCCCCTACACTGCCCGAACACCACTGCACTGCCCTAAACCCTGAAACACCACCCCTCAGCACGACACCCTACACTGCCCGAACACCACTGCACTGCCCTAAACCCTGAAACACCAGCCCCAGCAAGACCCCCTACACTGCCCGAACACCACTGCACTGCCCTAAACCCTGAAACACCACCCCCTGCACGACCTCCTACACTGCCGGAACACCACTGCACTGCTCTAAACCCTGAAACACCACCCCCCAGCACGACCCCCTACACTGCCCGAACACCACTGCACTGACCTAAACCCTGAAACATCAACCCCAGCAAGACCCCCTACACTGCCTGAACACCACTGCCCTAAACCCTGAAACAACACTCCCTACACTGCACGAACACCACTGCACTGCCCTAAACCCTGAAACACCACCTCCAGCAAAACCCCCTACACTGCCTGAACACCATTGCTCTGCCCTAAATCCTGAAACACTAGCCCCAGCATGACCCCCTACACTGCCCAAACACCACTGCACTGCCCTAAACCCTGAAACACCACCCCCAGCACGACCCCCTACACTGCCCGAACACCACTGCACTGCCCTAAACCCTGAAACACCAGCCCCAGCAAGACCCCCTACACTGCCCGAACACCACTGCACTGCCCTAGACTCTGAAACACCAGCCCCAGCAAGACCCCCTACACTGCCCCAACACCACTGCACTGCCCTAAACCCTGAAACACCAGCCCCAGCATGACCCCCTACACTGCCCGAACACCACTGCACTGCCCTAAACCCTGAAACACCAGCCCCAGCACGACCACCTACACTGCCCGAACACCACTGCACTGCCCTAAACCCTGAAACACCAGCCCCAGCACAACCCCCTACACTGCCCGAACACCACTGCACTGCCCTAAACCCTGAAACACCAGCCCCAGCACGACCCCCTACACTGCCCGAACACCACTGCACTGCCCTAAACCCTGAAACACCACCCCTGCATGACCCCCTACATTGCCCAAACACCACTGCACTGCCCTAAACCCTGAAACACCACCCCCTGCAGCACCGCCTACACTGCCCGAACACCACTGCACTGCCCTAAACCCTGAAACACCACCCCCTGCACCGCCCCCTACACTGCTCGAACACCACTGCACTGCCCTAAACCCTGAAACACCAGCCCCAGCACAACCCCCTACACTGCCCGAACACCACTGCACTGCCCTAAACCCTGAAACACCAGCCCCAGCACGACCCCCGACACGGCCCGAACACCACTGTACTGCCCTAAACCCTGAAACACCAGCCCCAGCACGACCCCCTACACTGCCCGAACACCACTGCACTGCCCTAAACCCTGAAACACCACCCCCTGCATGACCCCCTACATTGCCCAAACACCACTGCACTGCCCTAAACCCTGAAACACCACCCCCTGCAGCACCGCCTACACTGCCCGAACACCACTGCACTGCCCTAAACCCTGAAACACCACCCCCTGCACCGCCCCCTACACTGCTCGAACACCACTGCACTGCCCTAAACCCTGAAACACCACCCCCAGCACGACCCCTTTACTGCTCGAACACCACTGCACTGCCCCAAACCCTGAAACACCACCCCCAGCACGACCCCCTACACTGCCCGAACACCACTGCCCTAAACCCTGAAACACCACCCCCAGCACGACCCCCTACACTGCCCGAACACCACTGCACTGCCTTAAACCCTAAAACACCACCCCCAGCATTACCCTCTACACTGCCCAAACACCACTGCACTGCCCTAAACCCTAGAACACTACCCCCAGCACGACCCCCTACACTACCCGAACACCACTGCACTGCCCTAAACCCTAAAACACTCCCCCAGCACGACCCCCTACACTACCCAAACACCACTGCACTGCCCTAAACCCTAAAACACTACCCCCCGCATGACCCCCTACACTACCCAAACACCAATGCACTACCCTAATCCCTAAAACACTACCCCCGAATGACCCCCTACACTACCCTAAACCCTAAAACACTACCCCCGCACGACTCCATACACTACCCAAAGACCACTGCACTACCCTAAACCCTAAAACACGACCTCCTACACTACACAAACACCACTGCACTACCCTAAACCCTAAAACACTACCCCCTACACTACACAAACACCACTGCACTACCCTAAACCCTAAAACACTACCCCCAGCAGTACCCCTACACTACCCAAACACCACTGCACTATCCTAAACCCTAAAACACTACCCCCAGCAGTACCCCCTACACTACCCAAACACCACTACACTACCCTAAATCACTACCCCCAGCACGACCCCCTACACTACCCAAACACCACTGCACTACCCTAAACCCTAAAACACTACCCCCAGCATGACCCCCTACACTACCCAAACACCACTGCACTACCCTAAACCCTAAAACACTCCCCCAGCACGACTCCCTACACTACCCAAACACCACTGCACTACCCTAAACCCTAAATCTACCCCCAGCATGACCCCCTACACTACACAAATACCACTGCACTACCCTAAACCCTAAAACACTACCCCCAGCACGACCCTCTTCACTACCTAAACACAACTGCACAATTTGTTACAGGCGTTGCAACGCAGGCCTGTGGTGCTTACTGGAAGTACCTAGTGGGCTAGTTGGGCCTCAGGGACCCTCAGGATTAAAGGTGACCTAATCCCCCAACTTAAAACGCACCACGGGCGCGTTTGCACAGTGGTGAAGGGGGGCGGGGCCTCAGGTGACATGTGCGCAAACACGCCCTGTGGTGCGTTTTAAGTTGGGGAATTAATTCCCTTTGAATCCTGAGGGACCCTGGGGGCCAACTAGCCCACCAGGTACCTTCAGTAAGCACAACAGAGTTGCGTTGCAGAGAGGTGAAAAAAGGTGCGTGGCCTCGGAACGCCTCTCTGCAACTCAGCTCTGTGGTCCTAACTGTAGGTACCTGGGGGGCTAGTTGGGCCCCAGGGACCCTCAGAATTCAAGGGGACTTAATCCCGCAACTTAAAACGCGCCACGGGGTGCGTTTGCACACATGTCACCTCAGGCCCCCTCCCTTCACCACTGTGCAAACGCGCCCTGTAGCGCGTTTTAAGAGGTAGTTTTAATCCCCTGCCCTATTATGTACTAGGGACTTGCAGAGGAGGTCATGCTAATCACAGGGGTACCCCAACGCATAGTGTTCCCTAGTGTATGTAGGTGTTTTCACTGTATTCTAAGTGTCTTTTAGCATAGCACTGGCTCTGGTTAGTCAGAGTCAGTTACCACCAGTACCCGTCTGAAAAAGTTGTGGGCACAGGATGATTTTGCAACAAGGCCTCTTTCTGCTCCTCTGTTGGTTCTTTCTGCACATCTTTTGCTTCTTTCTGTGCGTTTTTTCTTCTTTCTTCACATGTCCTACCTCTGTAGGCATAGTTAGAAACTAGCATTTAAAAAAACCTTTGAAATTCACTTAAAAATCATAGGTTTCAGGCACGTTATAGTTAGAAATTAGCATTTAAAAAACCTTTGAAATTCACTGAAAAAACCATAGGTTTCAGACAAGTTATAGTTAGAAATTAGCATTTAAAAAACCTTTGAAATTCACTGAAAAAACCATAGGTTTTAGGGACAGTTATAGTTAGTTGGACATTTCACTCGTACAAAACCATAGAAATTCCCCGTTATAGTTAGTTCAGCTAACTATAACTCGCGCCCCGCAATGCACTGCTGATGATGTCACATATTACATCACTCATGACATGGTCAGTGACATCACTGATGACATCACTGATGACATCTCAAATGACATCACTGATGACATCATCCATGTGATAATTTCATGCATCTTCTCACACCCTAATATAACTTTTGATACACCCACTCTAAATTACAGACTGCCATTCTCAAAACCATAGACACTCCAACACCAAAAACTACATACCCACTCACTGATTCTTAGGTCTACACACACATCCACTCACTCACCCGTACAGTCACTCATACTTAGTCACTCAGTACAGGACTATCATATGCACTCATACACCTATATAAACACTCACACACCGCCACTCATCCATAGAGGTACTCACACACCTAGTCAGTCATGCAAAAAACTTAATCACACACCCATTTACTCACCTATACAGTTATACACACACCAGCTCACTTACTCATACAAATACTAGCACATTCTTACGCTCTTATACAATCACTGATACAAGTACACACTCATCCATACAGCCACTCTCACAATCACACACTCTCACTTATAGCCATTTATATACTCCAACACACATATATACTGCCTTTCACATATGTAGTTACTCACACATGTACCACTGAGATATACATTCAATCACTAACACACCCATACACACACTCACCCACCCATACAGTCCATCACAGATGCACTCTTGAAACCATGCACCCAGTGAATCACCAACTCACACTTCTATGCACAGAGTCACACACACCCCACCCACACAAACACTCAGGCACCCATACAGATACTCAGACAATCAATCAATAACCCATGTAGACACTCATGTAGCTATTCAGAAAGCCATGCAGCCGCTTACAAACCAACAGACAGACGGATACAGACATTCACACAGTTTAGTCACTAACCCATGCATTCAGTAAGATACATTTAATCACTCACTTGTAGAGTCAGTCACTCACGTACTAAATCATCCATTCAGACACTTACACACCCACTCATTCTTCAATACGCCTTTCCCTATATATATTAAACATATTTAAACTTTACAGAAACACACAGTCACTGGATGATGTCATCAGTGATGTCATCAGTGATGTCATTTGAGATGTCATCAGTGATGTCATCAGTGATGTCACTGACCATGTCATAAGTGATGTAATATGTGACGTCATCAGCAGTGCATTGCGGGGCGCGAGTTATAGTTAGCTGAACTAACTATAACGGGGGAATTTCTATGGTTTTGTACGAGTGAAATGTCCAACTAACTATAACTGTCCCTAAAACCTATGGTTTTTTCAGTGAATATATATGGCGTCATGTGATCAAGACCCGAGTGGGGGTCGAAACGCGTAATGGCGGACTTGCTGGCATTTTAATAAACAGCATTGGATTTGCACAAAGAACCTGGGGTCTGCTGTCGTCTTTTTAGGTCCGTGAGAGGCTTCTCTGGAGGACGAATCGAATATATATATATATAGATATATATATATATATATATATATATATATATATATATATATATATATATATATCCCAACAAGAAGTTGCCTGGAATGAGGAAGCCCACACAGGTAAGTTAAGTTGCGCCATATCTTTATTCGAAGAAAGCAGTGTTCAAACAGCAGCAGTGCCCAGCATGAAAATGAAAAGTCCTGCCCAACGCATTTCGTGCTAAAAAGCACTTCCTCATGGGCTACGGGCATCTGAATGAGTCGTGGTCACAGCTACGGCATCAGTTAAAGGATATTCATCCGTCCTCGTGGGCGTGGCCACCCCCGTGGCCCTCTGGTTACTGTAGTGCCTCATGTATTACTTCAGTGAGTTACTGTGCACACACTCGATCTTTGTGATTAAGTTCAAGTCCCAAGTGGGTTGCGGTAAGCACCTACCGCCGTCTGTCAAGCCTAGTAACTTCTTCAAATAGGCGTCACTTGTCCCTTCTGCTGCAGCGTCAGTTGGCGTCACAGCTGGGCTGTACCGGAGTGCAGCGGGGCTTCCCTCGCGGCTCAGGCTGCGCCGCTAAACATCCCAACAAGAAGTTGCCTGGAATGAGGAAGCCCACACAGGTGAGTTAAGTTGCGCCATATCTTTATTCGAAGAAAGCAGTGTTCAAACAGCAGCAGTGCCCAGCATGAAAATGAAAAGTCCTGCCCAACGCGTTTCGTGCTAAAAAGCACTTCCTCATGGGCTACGGGCATCTGAATGAATCGTGGTCACAGCTACGGCATCAGTTAAAGGATATTCACCCGCCCTAGTGGGCGTGGCCACCCCCGTGGCCCTCTGGTTACTGTAGTGCCTCATCTATTACTTCAGTATATATATATATATATTTGTGGTAAAACTGGTACTAATCTTGGGTTACAACGGCACAAACTGGGTAAGTCAATCATCGTTACAGTTTCAGACCTGCCTTGACCCTTACGAATCCTACAGATAATAAATACTTGCACAGGCTAAAAACTATATGTGATGTTGTGTCACTCTTCATTACTCTTAGGATTTCCTGCTATATCTTAAACCCTGAATTTTTGCATAGTGGGTGGATCCTTTTCCTCCTTATCTCGCCATAAGCGGTACAGAAAAACAAAATGTGTGCAACATCTTCAGTATGACCCAGGGTACATAAGTGCAAATAGCTTTGCCATGTAACTTCCACTTCGCTGTATAGGCTTTAATTTGAAGTAACTCATAACAGAATTTCCTGTATAGTATCCTTGCCTAATGGGGTTGGATAATATCCAGGAAGGCTTCAAAAGACAGAAAAATGCTTAATAACTAGGAATTGGTTAGTCAGCCTCCCTATTGAGTCACAATGGAGAGCATTTAAGATGTATCTCCAATATGTTTGCTTTACATAGTTTTTTGAGCCCTGTGACAATGATTGTGGCTCGGTCCAATACAAAGGGAGGCCAAGTTTGTTTAGCTACGTCTGCACATGCCTAAACCATGGAAATATTAAAAACGTATCCAGTTGCAATAAATCCCTAGTACCCTCTCTGTAATGAACCAGCTCTTGCGTTGTCCATAGTCTAATCCAATAGAGTATTGGCCGCAGAATCCAAATGTGCTCTATCCGTTTGATGGTCAGATCATTGTATCTGGGGACTAGGGGTACCGCAGGTGCTAAACCTAGCAATCCTCTCATAACTGTATTCTCTCCCAAGTGTCAGCTGTTTTACATTGCCTATACCCCACAGCCTCGACCCATACAGGGCAGCCGCTTGAGCTTTGTGTTTGCAAATTTCTACAGCTGGTGTGATAAATTTTCTCTCAAGCGAATTATATTTGTTAAGAACAGCCCTTGACTCATGTGTTAACACCATACTAGCCTGATTTATTTGTGAATTCTATGACAACCTGGAGTCAAGTGTGGCGCCTAAGTAGACAAAATTGTGCTCATATTCTAAATTTTGCCCTCCCAACTTGATGTTCTTCCTAAAGTTCCTATGGGGATTAATGGTCATATATTTGTTTTTTCCAGGGTTTATTTCCAGGCCCTTTTCAGTGCAAAATGTGTGGAAGTCATCCAACAAAGTTTGGAGACCTCTCGTATCTTTACAAATGCCTATTTTTTTATGTGCGGAGTCTCTGCCACGAGTGAACTGAAAAAAAGTCATACACGTACACAAAAGTGTAAGTTTACCTTTGTGAACCTGGCCTAGAAATTGGATAAGAAACAAAATTTCACTCATCATACCACTCAGAACTGGTGACACATATATCCCAGTGGGACACCAATATTTTGTTCTATGTGATGAACAATAAAAATCTACTGCTATACAAGTGTTCATGTGACTCAAGGACTAGGAAGTAAACAGAGATAACCCATGATGCTAATCATGTTGCAAAATACAGCACCAACCCTATTGCCATTTGATATATGTTCTGCTCCATTGTCTATAGTATCAAAATGAAAGCAGGGGTTGGCTCATTTCAAAAACTACCAGCAATAAAAGAGATGGACCCAAGAACAAAGTGATTCTTGTTGCTACTCCTTACAGGCAAAAAAGTCCACAAGTTGTTTCTTATACTCCCCGCCTCTGACCAGCCAAATGCGTGCGATGCAGCATGGTCAAAGCTAAAACTGTAGAGTTAGACATTAACCCTTCAGTCCAAACCATCAAGTTGGCACATGGAAAAATCTCTTTTCACGTATGAGAACAAGTTGAAAGATGGCTTGAAAATCCCCACCCCATAGGTATCACCAAATAGTGATAGTCCAGAAACCAAAGCAACCAGAAGAGAAGATAATTTGCGTGGACATAGGTATGCCAAAATGAGCAATAAACAGTTAGCGCTATCGTCAATGTAATTAGTTCATCAAAGATCTAATCCTCAAACTAAATTGCTGAAGTTTGAAGAAGTCATACTAGGAGGCAAAATGGTGAAGAACAAAGCTTTATTGTAACAAATGTGCCAAGCAAAGGATGAAGATGTTATCAAGCCAAGGAACAGCATCCAACTGATAGAAGGTAAGTAAATGGAACCATTTCTAGAATGCAGGCTCATGGAAAGCGTGAGGCAACAAATACAACACAAGCTGAGGTCAAACTTAAGGTAACTAAGTAAAACGGACAATACAACCAATCTACCTGGTTATGCAGTAGTACAATGAGAAAGAAAGAGAAACAATGACAAAAATTAACTCATTCATTACAATTATCACATTTTTAGGCACATTCCTTTTTCTTTTAGGATTTATCTCACCTTTACCAAGACATTCCCACTTTTGTTAACAACTGTATTGTTATAACCAATCAGAATAGATGTGCTAGGGGTAATACATGACGCAAGTTGGTTTCCACATTTAAAGAAGTACCTTGGACATCAAACCTTCAACCGTCATTCTCGCTCGAACTAGATGAGCCACTCGCACTAGAAGAAATACTGTCAAGTGAGGGCTTAACATTGGCATTCTCAGACCCAGCATTGCTTAAGTCAGCAGTAAAAGAGGGAAATTGTAAATAAAAATCACAATTCTCAACACTTTTGGATATGTCAATAGTCTTATTTGAATCTTCATTGATACAATTGTCATGGAAATGATTATTTGCCTTAGCCAATCTATTTAAACTTGGGGTCAGCGGAATGTTTCATGACACCTGCGGAATTGGTGGACTTTGGCGACCACGTGTTACTCTTGTGTAACGCGGAGTTCTGACCAAATTCCACCAATTGCCTGGTGGCAGAATTTGTTTCCTGTGAGGCTCCGGAAATGCAGGCTGGCAAGCATAAGAGGGATTTTGGCTTCCCCAAGTGCACATCTTTAACGTGAGCAGTTGTGGTATGAGGGCTGCTTCTTGAGTAGATTTGCTGGTGCTCAAGTAGATTTTCTATTTGAACAGCAGAAAAATCAACTAGAAAGGCCGGGCGGTCTTGCACAGCACATATTGCCGTTTGTGCAGATTTTTCATTGCTGCCCTCACTACCGGTGGTAAATTAAAGCGTGAGCAGCGCAACCTACATATTATCCACCTATTGATGGAACTCTGCGGAATCTTGTGGATTTTTTTATGTGACTCTGCGAAATTCTGTGGAGTCAAACACTACAAGTTCTACCGGCCTCTCATTTAAACTCCACCAAGAGTCGTTGTTGAGCTTAGCAGCAGATTTGCCTAATTTATCATAATATTCAACAAATTTAGATATGTCAATAGTCTTATGTGAATCTTCATTAATACAATATTCAGCAAATACTTATTTGCCTTCGCCAATATATTTATACTCCACCAACAGTTGTTGTTTAGGTTAGCAGAAGATGTGCCTAATTTAACTATTTAAAATGTTTTAGTGAACTTAGACTCTCTTTTTTTGACATGATAAAGTAATTTGATGTTCACAAAATTCTCCACAACTAATTTGAAATTATGTGCATCACTCTCAGAAACATCCATGTTTGTATTTTTGGCCTTGACCCTACAATTAACTTTGCCCCACATTTCCTTGAGATGAATAATGGGTAGATCACTTCTTATCTATGACAAATTGAGATCAGTGTCTGATACCCTCCTTCTCAACATTACAAAAGGTGAAAACCCTGTAATAGAGTGAGGCTATGAATGACATGCCCAAATTCTGTCCAACACAAACTTCTTAACAATCGACCTTATTAGCTAGGTCATCCTGAACAGCTTCAATAATAAATCTATTAAATCTTTCAATGAGATCATTGCTATTGGGAGAATGTAATGCTGTTTTTCTATAAAGAATACCTTATCTTTAAAAAAAAAAAAATTCTAATTTTGAGATGTATATTGCAGACCATTATCAATGGCAACACTGTCAGGCAAGCCTTCCTTCATAAACACTCATTGAGAAAATCAAAAACAGAATCAGTAGTGAGTTGAACAGTCCACTTGATTCCAACCCATTTGGAACAATAACCAATAAGGACAAAAGCATCCCTTGAGATAATTTTTCACACAGTCTTAATAATTCTAAAGCCAGCTTTTCCCAAGGCCTTTTGGGAAAGTCTGTATGTATTGGCCTGATCATACTTGTAACAAAGGGCTTATCAGAATTGGCACATTTGGAACATAGTTTAACAACACTGGAAATTTCTGTATCCATGTAAGGTCACAAAAATAATTCTATAACTCTTCTCTTGGTGAGTTTTAACCAAATATCTAGAATGAGCTAATATTATGATAATGTGGCAAATGGTCTGGGAAGCAATGACACTATCTTCCTTCATGACAACACCATTATTGACAGAAATTACATCTTTAACCTTCCAATACACTTGCATTACCCCCAGGTCCCTTATGTCCTCGTCCCATTCAGTAACATATTGGAGATAACCATCTCCCGACAGAAAAAAGAGCAGAGGCATGCTGGGACCCTAAAACTGCGCCTCCCACCGGGAGTACATAAGCAGTACTTACCCAGCATCCCGTCTGTTCTTTTTTTCTGTCTGTCGACAGAATGGTCATGGTGTGCTGTTTCGCTGCTCCTGCTGGGCTGGTGTGGCGTTCTTTTCTTCCTCCCCCCGCCCAGCTGCCTGGCTGTGCGGGCGGGGGGTTTCCTGGTCTGTCCCCTGGCCTGCCGGGCTTGCTGGGGGTCATGATGGTGATGGCCGGTGTGCTGCCTGGCCTGCGGGCCCTTTGCGGCTGGTGCGCCTCCTGGGTGCTTCCGGGTCGCGTGCACTCTTCCTGAGGCTGGACTGGTTGGGAGAAGTGCCGCATTTGCTGTGTGCCGTGCATTCCCGCTGTTGGGGTGGGGGCCTTGCTGCTGGGGGTGTCCAGCCCCTGCCCCTGCCCCGGGTGAGTCCCGCATAGCGGTTGTTTTTTGCATTCCTTATGCTCATTGTTGGGGGCTGTTTCAGGATGCCCGTGCTGCAGGTCTGATTCGTTGATTTTGGAGGAGCGCGGCTCCTGGCTCCTCCTTCAGCCCGGTGGGTTTGCTGGGTGACCGAGTCCCACCGCTGCTGCTGGGTGTGACGCCTAAGGCGGTACCGCGCTACTTCTGGGTGCTGCGAGGGTTGGTTTCTTCCGGCCTTTTCCCCGTGTCCACCACACTCTGTACGGGCCCCAGTGTGAGGTGGTGTTCCGTTCCCGGGGTGCGCACGGTGGCTCAGTGTTTCTGTTCGTGTATGCGCTGTTATCCTGTGTAGTCATGTTCATTTTGTGGCACGACGGGGCTGCTTCGCTTTCTCATTGATGGCGTCTGGATGTTTTCCTCTGTGACATATCTGGGCTGGGCGGTGCATTTCTTGATCTTCTGTAGCTGCTGCCTGCCGTCCTTGTTTGCTGTTGCTGGCCTTCTGCTGTCGGGCTCCTGTTCCTCCTGGTGGTGGTTTTCGGTGCCTCCTGCATGTGGGGCATGCGTTCTGCCGCTGCCTCTTGGCTGTTGGCTGCTGGGCACCTCAGTCCTTTTGGGCGCTTCCTGCTTGCTCCTCTCGCTTGCTCCGTGGCCCCCTCTCTCCTGCTGGGCGGGGGGTGCCGGGTGCCCGGTGGTGTGTGGCTCGGTCCTGGTTCCAGGCCGGGTGGCGCCTCTTTTTTGTATGTGGTGCCGTTCCACCCGCCCCTGTTCCATTTTTGGAAGGTTGGCCTTCTGGGCGTGGCCCTGTTGGGCGGCGGTGACTCCTGGTGTTGCCGGGGATTGTTCCTGAGGCCTCCTGCTTGCGTGGCATGCACTCTGCCGCTGCGCTGCATCCCCGCTTCTGCCCTTCTTTCTTTCTTTATTTCTTTGTATATGCATTTTTCTATTGCGCGGACTTTACCCGTAGGTGTCAGAGCGCTTCACGATGCCCTCGTGAGTTTGTCTGAGGGGCTGGGGTTCTTGCCTGTTTGGGCTGTTCCTCGTCCTTGGGTCCTGCCCTCCTGGGTGTTCCGGGTGGATGGTCTGGCGTGCTGGGGTGTGCAGTGCTGCCGATGTTTTGGTTCACTGTGTGTGCTGTCTTTTTGGGCTTGTCTCCCCTGCGGGGGCATGGTCGCTGGCCTGGCTCTCTGCCTCGGTGGCCTCCTGCTCCCGGGCTGCCTTCGGGCGGCCGGGGCTGGCACCGCACCTCCGCTGCCGCTTGCAGCGGGACTGTGCCGGCATGTCCGCTCGGCACTTTTTCCCTCCTGGGCTCCTGTGTTGTGCTCCGCTGGGTGCCTGTGGGCTTTGTTGCTCATCACCGCCTTGCCTCTGCGGTGCGTGGCCTCCCTGGGTGGTGTGGCTGGGGTTCGTGGTCCTCTCTTGGCCGTGGGCTCGCTTGTGCTTGCCCTCTCTTGGGATCCTGGTCCTGCCGGGGTCTGCCCGCTTTTCTGATGTTCCTTCGCAGTCCTGCTCCTCGGGGTGTTGTTGGTGCAGGTTCAGTGGTCTGGCCTTGTGTGAGCTGGGTCCCTGGGTCGGCTCTCCCTTCCCGGGGGTCTTTGCCTGTGCTGCAGGCTCTGTTCCTCTGCTGGCGTCCGGTTCGGCTGGGTTGTGTGCCCTGCTTGGCTGTGCCGTGGGTTCTCTTATTTCTTCCGGTCCCCGTTGGGCGGTTCGGCTCTCTTTTGGGTGCCTCCGCTTCCTGGCTTCTGCGGCCTCTCTTCGGGGTTGCTCCTTCTGTCCGTTGGAGTGCGGTGTCCCCTTCCTTTCTGGGGTCTGGCCTCCCTGGGGTTCAGGGGTTGGCGTTTGCTGGGGGGCTTCTTTCCCTGTTGCTGCCTCCTTTGCGGCTGTTGTGTTCTCCTTGCACCTGTCTGGAGCTTCCGGTGTGTGTTCCGGGCCCTCCTGTGTGCTTGGGTTGCTTTGTGGGAGGATGGCTGTGTGCTGTCTTCTGCTTCTTGCCTCTTCTGACCTGGGTGCTGTTATCTTTGGTTGCTCCTGGCTCTGGCGCTGGCTGTTCCTGGCTTCTGGGGTTTCCTTGGTTTGGCCTTGTGTTCCACTGCTTCTGCGGCACCCCTGCTCTGTTTTCTGGGCTTGCCTTTGGCTTCTTTCGGTGGGTCCTGGTCGCCCCTCCTGCATACACCGGCGAGCCTGCTCTCGCCTGGTCTCTGTGGTTCCGCTTGGTCGGGCCTGGTTTGTTCCTGGTTGGGGGTGCTTGTGGCTGTCGGCTTCTCGGACTGGTGGGGTTGGGCCCTGCTCTCCCTTTCCTTTGCGTCCCCCCTGGGTGTGTTTCCGGTGGCGGTTCGCGTTCTGGGTCCCTGGGGTTCGTGCCTCTGCTGGTTGGGCCTGGCTCTCTTTCGCTGCTGCTGTGTCCTTGGCTTGGCGCCTGTTTTTTTCCCCTCTTTTGGTCTGCTGGGGCTTTCCGGCTTCTGCTTGTTTTGGGCGTTTGTTGGTCGCCCTTTTTTTCGGACTTGCGTCCTTGCCTGGGCTCTCTCTGTGGGTCCTGGCGGGGCGCTCTCTTGGTTTCAGGCCGTGTCCTGGTGGGTCCTTCTGGGCCTGCTCCTGCCGGCGGTTCTCTTCCCGGGCTTGGTTCGCCTCTGGTTCCCTTGTCCGGTCCTGTGTGGGGTCCTGGTGTTGGGTGCTTCTGGGTTGCCTGTTCGACTGTTCTGGATTTTTTGGCCGCCCTGTTCGGTTGGTGGTCTTCTTCGCTGTGGGGCTTTTGGCCTCCTGGAGTTTTGGGTCTTTGTCTCCTTCCCTGTCCTTTTCGGTTTGGTTGGGGTCTGGCTCCTGTTCTGCTCCCGGGCTCTTGCTGGGGCTCCTCCCTCTGGGCTGGGTGCTTGGTGGTTGTCGTTTGGTGGCCCTGGTGGTGCTGGTTTTCCTCCCCGGTCCTGGCCTTCTCTGCGGGGTTTCGTTAGCTTTCCCCTCTGTGCTCTTTGGGGGCCGGGTCTTTCGGTTTGGTGGGGTGGGCCGGTTTCTGGCCTGTGCCTTCCTCCTTCCTTGCTGGTCTGGGTGCTTGGGCCTGCGCCCTGTTGCCTGGGCTGGGCTTCTTTCTTTGTCCTTCTCCGGGGCGGTCGGGGTTTGCTCGGTGTCTGTGCGGCTGCCGGGTCCTGTGTGCCTTCCTGGGGGTTCTGGGCTGCGCGGGCTTGTCCGGTGGGTTCCTTGGCCGTGTCCTTTTGGCCTGGTTGCCCTGTCTCCTGTTTCTCTGGTTGGCAGCCTCCTTTTTGTGGCCCTGGCCTTCTGTTTTTTTCTTGGTTGTCTCCGGTCCTTGTTTTGCCCCTGCTGTCCTGTTCTGGGTTGCTGGCCGGTTGCTTCCTGCGGTCCCCCCTTCCCTCCTTCTCGGTGCTCTCTTGGGTTGCTGCGTTTGGTGTGGTTTCCTGGGTGCGCTTGTGGGTTCGGAAGGCCGGTTTTCTGCTTTGGTATTCTCCAATATGTTACTGAATGGGACGAGGACATAAGGGACCTGGGGGTAATGCTCTATTACTTACCGGTAATCTTCATTACTCCGGGTCCCGTTGTCCTCGTCCCATTCATACGCCCCTCCCTCCCTCCCGGGCGGCCGGCCTTCCTGTCTGGGCTTGGTTGTACAGACGGGATGCTGGGTAAGTACTGCTTATGTACTCCCGGTGGGAGGGGCAGTATTAGGGTTCCAGCATGCCTCTGCTCTTTTTTTCTGTCGGGAGATGGTTATCTCCAATATGTTACTGAATGGGACGAGGACAACGGGACCCGGAGTAATGGAGATTACCGGTAAGTAATAGAGCATTACAGTGGACAGTAATTTCTCAAGAGGCCAACCCTTGCTAGTGAATTCCACGACTCTAAATAGCTCCGATTCATGTTAAATGCTTTCCATCCAACATTCCTTGGTAAAGCTCTCCTCGCTCACACTGAAGATATCATCAACAGATGCTACAACACACTCTTCAATCAACTCAAATTTTACTTTTAGTAAAAATTGTACAACCTTGACGAGCAGGCCTCTACAATATTGAAAAAGCCAGGAATATAATTAACACAACAATTATATTGATACATTTTGGATAACATCCTTGCCAGATGGGCGGAGGCATTACCCATCCCATCACTATTAAGTAGGAGCAACAAAGGCTCAAGGTCAGTTTTTATGGTGAACATGTTTCACCATAAATAAATTCTAAACTGTTTAACAGCCCAAGCACAAGCTAATGCTTCTCTCTCAATGGTTGAATATCTATGCTCAGAACTAGATAAAGGTCTAGAGGCAAAGGCTGTGGTTTTTTACACCCTGTTTTTTTAAATTTAAAATCACTCCGAGTCCCTGTGATCTGGAATCAACATACAAAATACAATTATATTTTTGATGAAAGGCAGTCAGTGGTGAGGCATTCTCAATAGAAGATTTTAGTTTTTCAAAAGCTGACTGGTGTCCTGTTAGCCAAATACACTTCACACCGATTGTAAACAACTTGAGCAATGTCCAAAGTGGTGAAGCAATTTAAAAAAAAAGGGGTTAACAAATCTGAAATAAAACTCACATAACCCA
This sequence comes from Calotriton arnoldi, assembly GCA_963921515.1. Lineage (NCBI taxonomy): Eukaryota > Metazoa > Chordata > Amphibia > Caudata > Salamandridae > Calotriton > Calotriton arnoldi. The sequence continues at coordinate 385,466 of CAWUFW010013655.1, read as the reverse complement.
AAGCAAGACAGTAACTGATCTTTATCAGAGGTTGTTGGCATGGACTCAATTGTCTGAATCAAACTATACTTAGGAAAATTCCTTCTTCAGAAATAACATGCCCAAGATACTCAGCTTCTTGATGGAAGAACTTACATTTTTCCATTTGTAGCATCATACCTTTGTCATATAAAATTTTCATGACCTTGGATAATCTGTGGTTGTGCATTTCAATAGTGTTGGATTATATTAAAATATTGTCTTGAAAGGCTATAACTCATTCAAGAGGATCAAACAATGAAAACATACATTTTTTAAATATGGGCGCAGCTGATGCCAGGCCAAAAGGCATCCTGATATATACAAAAGCGCCATCAGAGGTAATAAATGTTGTAAAGTGTCTGCTGTTTTCTTCCAATTGTATTAGATGATATGCAAATTTAAGGTGAAGTGAGGTAAAACACTTTGCTCCTTCAAGCTGAGCTAACAACTCCTGAATTTTGGGAAAAGCATGGCAATGCACAATAATGTGTTTGTTTAAAGACCTCAGATCTGCGTACAATCTTAAAAAGATGGATTTCTTCTTCACTAAAACTACTGGGGAAACCCATTCGGACGCAATGACCACTTTTATGATATCTTGTTCTTGCAACTGCTTGAGCAATAAACTGAGATCTTTTCTAACACTTAAAGGGACATCTCTGAATATGGGCCTACCAGGAGATGCATCTGATTTTTATTCCATTTTTTGTGTAAACCCCTTGACCACACCCAAGTAAGAACAACTTTGTACTGAGTGATAATATCCTCAATACCTTGATGTATGGTCATGCAATAACCAGGTAAACTAGCGAAAGGATCCAGAAGCAGTGCTACGTTTTCTTGGTGCCTCCCCCCTAAAACATGTTGCTCGTTCTTTGCCACCTATATCTTTTCTGAATGAAATGAGAAATGGAAGATGTTATCAAGCCAAGGGGCACCGTCCAACTGACAGAAGGTAAGTAAATAAATACAGTTCTAGAATGCAAGCTAGCAGAAAGTGCAAGGGAACAAACACAGGCTGAGCTAACTAAGTAAAACCTAAGGTAACTAATTAAAACAAACAGTACCAAAAAGTGGTTCTAAAAACATGATTTCAAGGCTAGATACCACCAGCTACGCTTACACAAGTCATTCAAGTACCCCACTACCTTTTCTTCACATGTAGTTATACGGTTCCCACTAGAAAAGGTAGGACTGCACAATAGGACAACAGGATGTCAGAATGCAGGGACTGAGTCCATCTACACTATAGAGACTGTTGGCCCAATTCCTAGCTAGCTCACAGTGCCTCACCCGAACCCCTAACCTTTCCAGGGTAGAAGGTGATTTTGACAACCTCGAACATGACACTCTGACCCCCAAGGAAATCATGGAAACGGATCTTTCCCCTTTCGTTGTTTACTCCTGCATGCCATTGGCAAGCATAAAAAAGATGCAAAGAAAGTTTTTAATACTTTGATTGAAACAATTGTAAACCTACACAAAGAGAATGAGCTGCAATTATTAGGCAGATAAAACAAAGCAAAGTAACCAGCATCATGAATATGGTGAAAAGGATGAACAGTCCAACCATGCAAGTCTGATTTCTACATGTATTTATATATCTCTGCCTATCACTACCCCTACTCTGAGAGCATAGTGGGTGTGCCCTCTGCCCAATCTATTAGGTTAGCCTGAGACCCCATACCTGGATGACTTGGTCTGGAGTAGTATTGACAATGCTCCTGTGCAGGATCAGGATGGAAGATCAGCTTTAGCGGAGCTGCATGTTGAACATCGTGGCTGGAGTGCCCCTCTGACCCATAAATGGACAGTGCACTGTTTATATAATAAAACAACTGTGTTAGAGGTACAGATCTGATGCAATGAAGTGTCTACATATAAAAAGCTGTTTCTGAGCGTGCAAAGCAAACGCTAGGATATCTTGTGCTGTTCTTAGTCTTGAACAAAGTGTACCGATAATGTCGCAGGAAAGACTTTCTAAAAATAAGCAGCATTTACAGCGTCTTCTCAGAAAAAAAGCATGTACAAATAATATAGTTAAAACAAAGTCTTCTAAAAAGAGTAAAATGTAAAACTAAAATGGAGAACCAAAGAGGGTTCAAGAGGGCCTCACTACGTGGGACTTGAGACCTCTTCATTAGCTATCAAAGAAATGGTGACAGCCTCTCTTGCTGATGAATGACACTCAATTGAAAAGAGTGCAACACAAGAAAACCTAGGGGATGTAAAGTCCTCTTCCAGGCCAATGGGGAATTCTCCATCCACCAGAATATAAATCAGGCCCTGAGTTTATGTCCTACCTCACCTTACTCTACATCACTCGCTGTAAAATCATGGCAATGTGTCCCCAAACTAATTGTTGAGGTTGACAGGTTTATGAGAATACTTAACAAAGTTGGAAGGACACAGCCCTGTAGCAAACAGTATTCTTTTTTCTTTTTGAAAATGGGATTTTCATTTTGAAAATAAAGAAAGTAATGCCCCTCCATGCCATGAGAGGCTTCTCCCATGGCGAGCGGAGCACTAGAATGGTTTTACTGTTCCTTACCACCAGGTTTTACTTGCTGTTAAGGAACAGTAAAAAATGACTACATGTCCACCCATCTAAACTGAGTGGGCGAACATGTAGCCATTTCTCCGACTGGAATATGACAACACCAAATAGGTAATTTATGTTTTTGAGAGAATGCCCACAGAGAAGTCCCAGAACTTCACAGCTCTTACTTTGTCCACTTTTATGTTTATTGAACTAGAAAAGGCAGCTATCAGCCTCATCAGAATCATAAGACCAACATGGTTCATCGAGGGATTTTGATTGCTGTTGCTAGTACAGTAACTCAGGAACTGGCGTTACTGGAAGGAGTACCAGACCACTAATAATGAGAGTTGAAATTTGCAGTAACATGGGGGCATATTTAGAAGCCCCTATCCTGCACATAAACAATCTTTTTACAAAGATGATATTTTGTAACTTCTATGTGTGCTGCATTAAGCAGCACACATAGAAGTGACAAAACACCATTTAAAGATAGTTTCTATGCAGGAAGGGTCACCTTCCTGTACATAAACCATCTTCCCCTCAACGCAGACACCCTTGCACTATGGTGCAAGGGTGCCTGTGTTGGCGCTAGGCTGCTAAATTTAGTCAGGGACATCTTAAGGATTTTGGGGGCCCCGGGCCAAATATAATTTGGGGCCCCCTGCTTGGAACATGTCTGAATTTATTATCCATTTTCAGCTCATTCAAGCCCTAAGCAACTATGGTCTGGTCAATGACAATCCTCTTCGTTGGGCCCCACACATTTAAGGGGACCCCAGTTCTTCAGGGGGGCCCCATTCAGTGCAAAGCCTTTGAATATTTATGAGATATTGGAGACCGAGGATCCCCTTTTCATATTGTGAAGAGGGCCCCATCATTTTTGCGCTATTGACTGTCTAGGACTGTCCTGAAAGCTTAATGATGGGGCCCCTAGAAAGGTGGGGGCCCTGGGCCGGAGCCCACTTTGCCGATGCCTTAAAACGTCTCTGAATTTAGTGCCAGTGCAGGGGGAAACGCAGGGCTGCATCATATTGTTGTAAATATGGTGCAGCCCTGCATTTCAGAAGTGGCGGAGCGTGGCGTTCAACCAAGAAGGATAACACCACGCTCCGCCACTTCCTTGTAAATATGCTCCGTAGTTCCCTCGCATTACTCCAATTTCCACAGCACTCTGAAAAAGTGCCTTAATGTATGAAATGCGTTTAAGCTCAAGAAGTCTTTATTCGGTATACCAAAGATATACCATAAAAGACAACCATTCATACATGATTTAAAAAACAAGTAAAATCCATAAAAAGATTAAAACAACAAAGTATTAGATCTCATGGCACACTTAAACATTTCATGTATAAACAAGAAAAATACTACAATGAGAGTTGTGTCTGACATGAATTTAGTTTTGGCACAGAGCTGCAGTAAGATGTAAATTGTGGAAATAGTTTTAGAACCCTGTTGTCTTGTTTCTGATCCTCTTAAAGCTCTTGATTAACGCAGGAGGTTAAATGAAGGGAAAAAAGCACCTTTACGTGAGAATTCTTATCTTGCAAGAAGCAGAAAGGTTAAAAATGTACAATCTTCTCAAAGAGGCATGAAGCTGCTAGCTCAGCCAAGGCTGCAGATAACCATCTTATAGTCAGGATATTTGGACATTGCTGTTGATACGTGATCTCACTAGTCATATTTTTTGGCATTCACCCAACTGCTGAACTCTTGTTTTCAATATTTTCACTCTATTCATAATCATCAGTTATACAGAAGTGAAAAATATCAGTGTGTTAAACACATAGCAGGTTGTGAAGCACAAGGAAGGGCTAGGAGAGGGCCTCGTGAAAATGATGTATTGGTGCAGGTCATTGTGGAGACGCGTTTGCAATGAGCCGAGAGTCCCTGACACTTCACACCAGCAAAGCGATGAAATGAAAAAGAAAATGCTTTTACCATTGGAGAGGCGAGGAGAAAGCAAGTCAAACAACCATGCAAGCCCACGGGGCCCCAGAAGACTCTACAGGCAGATAACAGATTGTGAATGGCCTATGAAATGGAAGCTAATGGGCTCTCATAGGTTGGTGGACTGATGGACTAAGGCACCCACTTCGGGGAACTGTGGTTGATCTCATGGTCATAGGTCTGAAACCCACTAGTCAGTGCTTAATGTGTAAATAAATAAATAAGTACAGCTATCCAGAATATTTATTTGGAAGCCGCCACCTGAATCTACCATGAGTGCTACCCAATTTTATGACTGTCACTACCCGCTACCTCCCCTTGTGTTTCTCATAGCTGGGTGTAATACCTGACCTGAACTGAGAACAAGACCATCTACCATAAGAAGGATTCAGGAGGTTCTCTTCAAGAATATTTAGAAACAAAATAGAAAGTATAAAAATGAGCCCCTTTTGGGGAGGAAAGAGTGGACAGCCCTGGGAACCATTGCAGCTGCACCTGTTCCACTAATGATAGCTACACTCCTCGATCTGAGTGTTAGGTATTCCTGCACTGTTATTGAAGTGATGTAGCAATCCTTTGTCTAAGGAAAGTGGGAGAAAAGTGGATTATTGGTTGGGGGATTGTTAGACCTCTCCAAGTTATAATGTCACTATCTGAATCAGCACTAGTTAAGTTTCTTTAAATCAAACCTTAGCTCACGCCAGGGTGGCTGTGGCACAGGGCAGTCAGGCTTAACTCAAAGGAAAATAAGTGTAAGTCATTTATTAACACCAAAACAATCAATACGTACAAAACATGACACAATAAAACCCCACTTCAATTTATAAAAATAGGATATATTTATATCTTTAAGTAGACACCAAAATGACAAAAATCTGATGCAGGAAACCAGAGTTATGATTTTTGTGAAATTTTCATAAATCATTGCAATTCACTTCAAAAAGCTTTGCAAATTTTCACTTTTAACTCTTAGTCTAGGAGTCTCAAATATGAGGGTCTGGGGCAAAGTCAAAATTTCAGGCTTAACTTGATGAGCACTTGTCAGATGCAGGGGTCGGGTTGGTCCCGGTCAAAGTTTTACCTTCACACTTACAAACATATCTGTTTCTTTTTCTCATCAATAGGCTGGTCAGTGGTGTCTGCTGCAGTTTGAGTCTGTTGTTTTATTCGACATCGATGAACTGGGACAGTTGAGTGGTCTGGTGGGGAGCCTTGGTTCTCTACGGTATTCAAGGCTACCTACGAACCTATAAGATAATGTAGAGTAAGAGTCTCTGACTCTGTGCCCAAACCTATTATCTTTTAGATTTAGCTCACAAGTTTCAGTTCTGTGGGGAGAAAGAGTACACTCCAGGACCATACAAGGGTCCAGGACCTCAGAGACACCTTGGTGGCACTTCCTGGGGGCTCGGACTCAATCTCACGCACTACACCAGCAGGGTCAATGGCAAGTTCAGTGACAATTGGCCAGCTAGGCACTTTGTAGGTGCAAAGTTTCTTTAGCTTTTTTGCCCCTGAAGCATAACAGGAGGCTAACCAAATAGCCCTTGGAGTCCACTCGCTGGTCCTTGGCATGAGTGAGAGCAGGTTCAGCCCTTGGGCTCTCTTGCAACAAAGTCGACATCAGGAGCAGCCCTTCTCTTTCTTAAGTCCTGTCTTGGTTCAACAGGTGCACTTTTTCTTGGTGCAGTCTTCCTGTCTGAGGTCCACAGTTCCAGCAGGTGCAGTCCTTCTTCTGTCTTTTCTGAATCCAGTAGTGTTCTGAGGCTGGTAGAAGGGGTGCTGCTTTTATGCCAAATTCAAGCAATGGGGCAAATTTCTCACATGGCAATCTCAACACTCTTGCATTACATCCTTGGGCATTGGCACTAACCAATCCCACATTGCATTTCTCTGCCCAAATTCATGATGTCAAAACCTTTCTTCTCTTGGTCAGAGCTATGGGTACACCCCTGCGGTGTGTCCAGTATAATGAGTCATCTCTCCTGTTCTGCCACGGATTTTACCCCTCTGGAAGAAATGCCAACCTGTCTACCTACACAAAGGAAAGGGGAGGCTACAGTGAGACTCTCATTTGCCTGTCAGAGGCCGCTGCCACTTTGAAGCTGGGCAATCTGTGGCCACTGCTCTCTGGCAGCAGGTTGTCTCAGATGAAAACTGTGGTAGCTATTCACAATATTGAGTTTTCAGTTTCAAATCTGCCCGATTAGGCTGCTGTGGCAGACCTAGAGCCATGTTTTAACATTGCCACTGCACTGCTGGCACAATTAAAGTGCAGCAGTGACATTTAACTTATAAGCCCTGGGTACATTTTGCACTATATACTAGGAACCTATAGGCAAGTTAAATATGTCCATTAGGAGTATGCCAATTCCACATTCATTTTGTTGGGGTCCGAGTACATGCACTGGGGCTTGGACAGCAGGGGCCAATGCACGTCAGAGTCCAAAACCAGCAGCATCAGTCCAGAAATTTGGGGGTCATCATACAAAAAGATTCCTTTCCTTAGAAAGCCCCCTCCAGATGATAGGAAATAGGCAACTAACCAATGCTCTGGTAGCTTTCATCATCTAAGTGGAAAAACATGGAAAGGCCATTTGCATTGGCATGGTCACTCACTGGTCTGTGTTCCATTCTAAAGTCCATACTTTGCAGGGAGAAGGGCCACTTCAACAGTTTTGGGTTTTCCCCTCTCATCTACATAAGCCACTGGAGAGACCTGTGGTCGGTTTGAACTCTGAAGTGAGTACTAAACAAGTAGGTTCTCAGCTTCTTCAGGGACCAAACCACAGCAAAGGCTTACCTCTCAATGGCACACCAATGCTGCTCTCTGGTACGGAATTACCTACTTATAAAGGAAAGCAGTTTGTTGTGTAAGTTACGACTTTGGCATACCTCTACAATGTGTGCGTTCCCACCCACAGATGACACAGGTGAATTTGGTTCAATGCACCATTGAGGAATGTGAAAGACAAGTTAGTGTAGCCCCGAAAGATACTATTCAATGTGTAATTGATATAGAAATACCGCTTTTGGGATACTCACAACCCCATAAAGGAATCATGGGCACCGTGGAAACAGCAACATCCTAATTTCCTTTTTTCACGGTATCACACACACAGTATACTAAGAAAAATGAACACTTTTGAGTTAAAATTATTTATTACTACAGGAACAATCTGTTTCTCAGTACATCTAAAACAACTACACATAATATGATAAAAACAACAACAAGACACATAACAAATGACAAGAATAAAATGAACATTTCCAGCATTGTTCAAATGTCATTCAAAATGTTATCTAGAACCTAATACCCTAACGCCTACTTCTATGCTCTATAGTGTGAGAGCATGAAAGACAGAGCAACTTGCAGTCTGGACTTTCTTAGGGAGAGAGATGCACTGCATACCTTGTTGACAGCAAAGGCTGTCTTTATCAGCAGAGGTGTGAAGACAGTGTTCACCGCTGAGGGCAAACACCCACTGAGATAGCAGTCAGTCGGCCTTTATCGGGGACTTGGCTTTATCAGCTTCAGTCTTCAGGTGAGATGTATCATCTGTGAAGCCTGAAGTGTGCTTGCAGCAGCTGAGACCGTCTCTGTCAGAATCTCAGGCAATAATCTTGGCCTAAGTTAAGGAAGATGGTGGCCTCTGTGAACTAACTTGGAGTTGGGGCCTACATAAGATAGAGTCAAACCTTAGGGACTTTACGCCAGGTTAATCCTGGCCCTTATCTGTTACCCGTAAGAACAGTGCCCAAATCCCACATTCTGGAGCATCTGTCTGGACTCTAAACTATCTGCTATAGTCAGGTGCTTTTAGGGTGTGTGCTGAGCAGCACATAGCCTATTTCAGGGTGTCAAAGGTCTTCTGACAGCCTTCAGTCCAAATGCCATTTTTGATCTGCTTTTTGGAGGTGAGTTCTATCGTGAGCTTTTTGCAGAGCTTTTTGCCAACCACCTGTAGTACCCTATCAGGCCAAGAAAGGTCACATTTGGGTTTTGGAAGGCTCCCAAGCCAGAATTGTTTGGATCTTGGCCTGGAGAGGCCTACTAGGAGCCTGATTGATAATACCAATGGGGTAACCCAGTGACATGCAGAACCTGGGGATAAGTACGTTAAACGAGCTGTGGTTCTGCCACAAAACGAAGTTTAAACCATTTCTTAATTTGTCCTCACAAAAGGTAGGACCCCAATTAATGGTACAGTAAGTCACAACACTGATTCTTTGAAAAACAAACAACTCCACCAAATTCAATGTGGTCAATTGTTATATTGGTAAATCATATTTGTTTAAGGATTAGTGAAACAACCCAGGACATATACACAAAAAACATAACTACCAAACATAGTTTATCACAATGGTGAAACACAGGGGAAGTGAATACAATGGTGTTTTACGCATATATCACAATACAAAATATGCATAACCAATGATACATCTCCAACATAGATAGTTAGCACAGAGTTGTGTCATCAATGGAAAAACGCTAACAAGACCTAGAATCTTTCTTCTTAATTGTGATGGTCTGGTTGGGCAGCAACGCTTGTTACATATGCGTCGACGTTTCGACCCCTTAAAAATGTGTGAGTTTGAAAAGCATCACCGTGGGGTCTTCATCAGGACTAAAGAACAATATTTGTGTATAGCCTTCTTAAAATTGTCTCAGTGAAATGCCAAATTGGTTGACCTCGCCGTCAGTACAAGGTGACCTGTATCGCCAGGTACAGGTGTTAATCTGTGGTAAGCAGCCAAATTATGGCTGTCCAGTTTGGATTAGAAACAGTCTTGGCAATTTGTATATCGTAGGAGTTAGAAGAACTAATGAACTCCTCCTTGTGTAGTCCTTTCTCTCAACAAGTCCTTAGGACCAGACCCTTCTGATTTGTCTTGTATTATCCTAAATAAGGGGCACCGTGTGCTCCCTTGGGACCTCCGGCGTCTTGCGCTCGCAGGAAAGTGGTTGTATGTAATCCCACGATCTCGGTGGGCTCAGGACTTGATTAGAAAAGCGGGGCCAGCGGCCTCCATGTACGTATATCTTCAGGTATAAACTTGCTTCCTTGAAACCTCCGGCCAGGGCCGGTCCTAGAACTTCTGGGGCCCTGGGCGAAAGGGAAGATGTGAGGCCCCTCTAATTTGCATGTAACATCCAGTCGCGGCCGGCATGACTTGCGGGTGGGGGGTCTCGCGGGGGTTCGCGGGGGAGGGGCAGGGGGGTTAATTTAAAAATAAAATAAACTTACCTTCCCGGGTCTCGCGTCATCTCTGCTCCTGGCCTGCTCTCCTGCTTTCCTGCCTCTGGCAGGAACAGGAAGCAGGCAGCCTCCCTCCCCTCCCCTAAGCCAATCACAATGCTGCAATGGCAGTTGTGATTGGTCGGGACGCCGACCAGCCAGGCGCCTATGGGGAGGCCATTTTCTCCATGTATGCTGCATTGCAGCCTACATGGAGAAAGGCCAGAGTGTGCATGACTGGTTTGGTCGGCCCCGGAGGGCGGACCAAACAGTCAGCGCCCTTAGCAGTGGGCAAGGCACTCCTCCCCTGCCCTAAAGCAGACCCGCCCGCCCCCAACCAAGCACTTCTGCTTTCTCGCAGTGCGAGAAGCAGAAACATAAAATGGTAGTTTTAGCATTTTGTGTTTCTGCTTCTCGCACTGCGAGCAGCAGTGGAGCGACAGCTCCTCCGCCCTAGTGGAGGAGCCGCCCTTGGTAACATCACAAGAAGTGACATCACAGAAAGTGACATCGAGGACTATTGATCTTATTTGGCATCACTGAAGAGACCTAACGTGGATATCAGTAACATGGACAAAAAGATAAATATACAAATGAAATAAGTCCATATATTTTAAAGCTGTATTAAATGGATTACATTTGTCACATTGGATGGAAAAGCTAGGTGCAGGTCTCACAAATATGTATATTATTTACTCCTCGTTAACTGATTGTTTCCAGATGAGTGCATGATACAATTTCCAGTTCTGCCTCATAAAGGGGGGAGATCCTGTTGAGGTAATGAGGGGCGGGATCATTCAAAATATAAAATTACACATGAGAAAACCTCTCACACCATGGATATAATTGCAATTTTCAAAAGGCTCCCTTATCTTTCTGTGCCATTATTGTGCTACCTCAGGATGACATTAATACTTCATAATTTGTTTTAACGTAAATCCTCTCACCAGTATCCCACACGCACATGCTAAGAGACGTAGGACAATCTTTTTTGTGTGTGGGCTCCTTACTCGCCAGAATTATGTTAAGTGCAAAAACACAACACATATAGTACAAAATTACAAGACACAATTGCAAACAAATAATACATAAATAAAAAAAGACTTAGAACAACCAAGACCACAGCTAAATCATACATTGACTTGAAGGTATGCTTCAGATTCAAGGGGTTTTCAAATCAACGTTTTTGATTTGTTGTTAGAACTGTAGGAAGTAGAAGTGGCCAGCTTTAGCGCTGTGGAGCCATGTGCGACAATGTTGGTGCCCCCCAATGACTCGCTCTGCCACGGATTCCCTCACTACCCCTCAAGTCTCCATAACCACATTCTCGCTCAGATGCATTTAATTTGATTTACAGCGCCACTGATACCAGTGTAGGGTATCAGAGAACTTTATATCACACATTACACAGAGACAATCAATCATATGTGTGTAAATCACAATAGGTAATGTTACATAAGACAAAGGACTAGGAGTCACATGACAATCATACTAGTAGGCAGTATAGTTTAATAGTGATTGATCTGGAGAAACACAAACTCTGAATTTAGAACGTAATACCATGGTTGGGGGTTCTCTTTAATAACCAGAATTGATTTCAGTCCAAATGAACCCTTTTTGCAACATTAGGATAATCAAAGACTGGGGAAAAAACCATAACGCTGTAATTTATACCTTGCAGTTTGCATGCAGCTCTTAGATGACAGTTAATAGCTCATTGTTCTATGTTAGGATTTTGACTTATAAACTGCAAGTAACAATAGGATCTCTCTGACAAAAGCAGTAACCCACTGGTCTATTTCCATTATGTGGACTTAGTGATCTGCATGGTACATGTTCTTTGCAGAAGGCACATTAACCCTCTGCGCTACCTTTCCATAAGTCAAAACTTCCACTTGACAAAACTCCATCTCTCTCTATGAAGAACATTAATCACCGGAGTTATCCTGACATTTTTATTGTTGCCAAAAATTGCTGGAGGCCAGGAAGGAGGCAGCAAGTGCTTTTAGAAACATAATATACTCGCAAACATTACGCCCCCACCCGAAGTCAGCGCTCAGTGCGATCTCATCGGTCGCACCGCCCTAGAGCATCCCTGCTCAAGGATCCTGTGACCTCAATGACAGAGTCACTGTTGCTCTAGGGTGTGCTGCTTCGTAGGCCTGCCCAAAAGACTCGAGGTGAGCTTCAATAGGGGTTGTAGTGGACAGGCCTTCAAGGTTAACCCACACTTGCCACCGCTATGGTCCACCTGCTGGTGCTCAGACACCATTCTTCTAAGGTCTTTCGGGGCCTTCTAAGGTCTAGCATGGAAAGGTGCTCTCTCAGGAGAGTGGTCTGGTGGACAGGTCATGAAGGCTGAACCTGGTTCCCCAGTTCCAAATTCGGCAGCTCTGACCATAGTGCCACATCCTCTCCCCCACTGAACACCATACTGACCCACTGAGAGAAACTCGCACTGCCTTCAACTACAACCCAATTGCGCCCCGCTATAAACACCTGGAGGCGACTCAATTCAAATTACGCACTAGACAAGAGCAATATGCTGCCTAAAAAAAAAGTGACAACATCCTGGAAAAAGCAAACACTCATAAGGAATGTAGGATTAAGTAAAAGCATGTGAAATGTAAGCAGGACCATCATGGTTACCTTAACGCTTTTGCACTTATTATTCAGAAATCAATGAGTGCTTTTGCATGAAAAGTTAAGGCCATGACTACAGGGCCGGAAGGGGCCAGTTTCAATGTCCATTGCTTATATCCTTACAAAACATAAGCAATATGGTTTTAAAAGACCACATTCGTGAATACAGAGCCGCGGTATGCATTTTGTTTTCCAATCCGCCCATCAAGCAGGTATTGCAGTACATCCAGGAATGGTGCACTTCCCCACCCGGGGAAAACAATGCTGTTCAGAGAAAGACAAGAAAACAAAAGTAGCGCTTCACTGGCAAACTCTGTAAAGTGGCACTAATGTGTTTTCGGTGTGAATAAAATCAATCTGGCCCCTTTTCGATCCACTCTGTCTTGCTTTAGTTATTTTTTACATTTTAAACCTTTTATTTCTCTCCATCCCAAGGCTGCACTTTGGAAGTGAAAAATGTCAGAAAAAAGACGACTATTCCAGCAAAAGTGTTTTTCTTTTTTGGATTCATTTCGCAGGGGAACTAATAAAGGAAAGGAAAGAGGGAGTACTGGCTACAATGCCCAGGGAAGGGGGCCCCCACACCTGGACCTTGCAGCTTGCTCTAGTGCTTAGAGGCCCAGGAAAAGGGGGCCCCCTCCCCTGTGCCTTCGAAGCAGTAACGAGGCATTTGGTAAAACACTGGCCTAGCACCGGCAGTTCTACATACATTTTAAATACACATTCCCATAAAAAAAATGGGTGATGCAAAAGTTAACAAAAGCCAGTTGATCTGGCTGCTCCTTCCTCCCCTCACCCACCTCGCCTTACCTGTGTCTGGCTGGTCCTGGAAACAAAGGGGCCTTCTGTCACCTAGCAACAAAATGCAGAAAGGGAATGGCCGGTACTTAACAGAGGTGCTGCCCCGCCCCTGACACTGTGAGCCAACATAATTGCTGGCCTGGCTGCTGTGCCTTCCCCACTCTGTTTGTCCCTTCCCCCCACCCCTGCAACCCCAGGAATGCCAACACGCCCTGACCAGCAAGGTCGACTCGAGACATCTCGCATGTGTATTGTGATTGTGTGGGGAGGGGGCCCTGGAGGAGAAGGTGGGCAATCTGGGAAAGTGTGGCATTTCACAGTGAAGTGGGGCCCCCTGTCTTTCAGCTGAGCGCGAGGCCCTGGGCAGCTGCCCACACTGCCCATGCCTAGCGCCGGCCCTGCCTCCGGCGTCTCGCGCTCGGACTCTACTGAAGAAGCGTCCTCAATCTCAATGCTTCAAACAAATCGAGGATATAGGTTCAGAATATTCTTTCACCCATGACCAGTTATGCATGAAAGAATATTCTGACCATTACGCTTCCGAACACGAAAGCGTTTTGTCTTTTGTTCTGACTTCCATGGGGATGTGATGACACGTGCATGGGCTTTACTCTGCCTATATCCTTGATTTGTTTGAAGCATTGAGATACCATGATACTACAACCTGTAGCAACTGTGAAAGAGCTCAAATAAGACTGCCTATCTTTTGAAGAGAAACACTGTTTGTCCCTTCTCGAGTGGCTTGTTCTTTTATATGCCCTGATGAAGCCTTCTTTAAGGTGAAACGCGTTGGCTGCGCTATTTCTGTGAAAAACAGATATAATAAAGAAAAGAAACCAACACATCAACCAGGACCTGCAACTTTTATTCACTTGTTTCTGAACTCACTATATTCATGAATTGGTTGTGTTTGCCTCTCTATTTGTACTCATCTGGATCTGCATCTGTGACCTGGGTGAAGTTTCTCTCCTAGCTAAGTGGTCAAATGGTAGTCCTTATGTGTTGTATCTTATCTAAGAGCAAATTTGCAATGTCACCTTAGGAATGTTTTGACATAATCATATACATCAGTGGATGTACTAATAAGGTAGACATATGTCAATATAGACTACATTATTTGGGTTATGGTTCTTATATGACCTTGAAAAAGGCACCTGCCCCAGACTGATGTGGCACTGGGGGTTTTGTTAATGTGTATATCTGAATGACTTCACACTTTCACAGTTCTTGGAAAGATAGGCACATATGACATCTGCGTCAAAGACCGACATGTTGATGATTCTGCATAATTCAGGAAAAAATGGCAGCCTCCACTGTCAAAGATGGTGAACTCCATTACCTAGGATGGATTCGGGGCCAAAGATAAACAAGCTGGACAGGCTGGACAGGCTAACTAAAATGGAGACTACAGGTAAAATGGAACCTGTCCTGTATGTGTTTAAGAACCGAAAACTAAAAGAAAGAAGCCTAAGAGCAAGTAATAAGAATAGATAAAATAATAGAGTTATGGAGGCAAACAGTCATAAGATTTATGACATTCCTGGAATAATTTCTAAGCTAAATAGTCACTAAATTATCACTGAATGTGTTTTTGATTGATCTTGCTCATCAGACATATTCATTATACATTTACAAAATAAAAGTACATGCCAGAAACATGCATTTGATGAAATAACAATTCATCAGTTGTTACATGTTCAATAACAAATGTCTTCAAACTGAAATGAAAAAGAGGTCTCTGCGCTGGAAGACATGATACAACACTTGGTACAAATAAGGTCTCTTCTCTTCTTCCCAGACTGCTGACAGTCATAGCATACCTCAGCCTTTGACGGGTCAACATTCTTTCCTTCTACCTCCCCCCCTTGGACTTGGATGGGCCATAGGACTTTCTCTTTTTTTGGAAAACTTTATGGGGGCTTTAGGGAACTCCTTCCTTTTGCCTTTACTGCTCCCCTCGTTTCCCTGTTGGAAGGCCTGACCTCCTTTCTTAGGATTGCCTGACTGGGACATCTAGGACTCTCTGATGTGTACCTCCTCATCAGCTATCTTGCCCAGCTCTCTGGGACTGGACAGCTTAGAGTCTACTAGATGATGGTGTAGTTGCTCTTCAGAAAAAAATGGTTATATTGTGCTCCTTCACAAAAAGTTGTACACCCCATCATATGTCTTAGCTTCACTGCCCTTCAACCAACCTTCTAGTGCCTTTATTGATATGGCTGCAAAGTCTATCCAGCACTGCTGCATATATTTCTGTGTATCCCTTAAATTTGTTTTGGTACTCTTCTGGGGTTAGACCGAGCTTTTTGACAAGGACATGTTTCATGTGGTGATAGGATTTTGCTATGTCTTTCCTCTAGTGTTAGGAGCCTATAGGTCCTAGTAACTAGAATCAGTTACAACAACAAAGATCCCAAGTGTTGGGTGCCCACCTTTCTCATCCTTAGAGTTCTTTCAAATCAGGCAAACAAATTATCCATGTCATTTCCAACCAAAGAACTAGACACAAACCTTTTGGGTAGTCTAGAGTTGTGTGACCCGCCCATCCCCCCTACATAGATACCTCTTGTTTGCTGCCACCATCTCTCTTGGGCCTGAGGCCTAGTTCTGCCATCTTCTCTTCTAGGGACAGGTTTTTTTTCCCTTAACGGTCAATCCTTTTTCCTCCAAGGTCAGTATTGCCATTTGCTCTTCTACCTCTCTGCGAGCCTTGTTGACTAGCTGGTGCTGGCTGAGTTTCCTACACTGCCAGCTACAGAGAATGCACTTGCTGGATTGCATTGAAATAGATTGTCATTCTCATCATCTTACTGAAATACAGGGATGTTGTCTTCTTCCCCCCTCTCTGGCTCTCTTTCAGAGGAGGTCTTGGCTAACCTGGCTTCCTCCCAGGCCCTAAGAGCTCTCTGGAAATTGGCTTTCGTATCTCTGTTGCCTATCTTTAGATTTCTTTTCTTGCGCAGGGCCTTTAGCTCCCAGAGGGACAGATTGCGCAGGTTAGCCAGGTCTAGCTCTATTCGTCCCTTAAATTTTTATAAGGGGCAAAAGATAGAATTAAAAATACTTTGGAAAAATCACAAATGACCCAATTAAAGACTTAGAACAAATTAAAAAAATATAGATAATTTTTTTTTTTGCTTGATGACAATTTCGAGATTTAAAATTAGCTGAGTGGTACTGCTAAATACATCACACTGTTGAAACATAATTGTGAGAAAAGTGGATTATTAGTTGAGGCGGTAGAGAGACCTCACTAAGTATTAATTTCACTATTCTGTATCAGGTCCAGTTAGGTTTCTAAACTCAAACCTTAGCTCAGTCCTGATTAGCTGTGGCACAGAGCTTTCAGGCTTAACTAAAAGGGAAAAAAGTGTAAAGCATTTATCAGTACCAAAAAGTCAATAAGTAATAAACACGAGGCACTTAAAATCCCACTTCAGTTTTTAAAAATAGGATCTATATTTCTCTTCAAATAGACACCAAAACAACAAAAATCTGACGCAGGGAATCGGAATTATGATTATTGCATGGTTTTCATAAATCACTGCAATTCACTCCAAAAAGAATTGTAAATCACTGCTTTTCACTCTTGGTGATAGTCTAAGAGCCTCAAATGTGAGGTTCCGAAGCAAAGTCAAAGTATCAGGGTGACCATGGAGGAGCACGGGTTGGATACAGGGCCAGGTTGGACCTGGTCAAAGGTTAATCTTCATACTTAGAAAATGTTCTAGTTATTTTTCTTGTTGACTGGCTTTTCGATGGGGTCCTTTGCAGCTTAAGTTCGGTGTTGAATTCAATGCTGATGGACAATCAAAATG
Organism: Calotriton arnoldi; assembly: GCA_963921515.1. NCBI lineage: Eukaryota > Metazoa > Chordata > Amphibia > Caudata > Salamandridae > Calotriton > Calotriton arnoldi. The sequence continues at coordinate 368,454 of CAWUFW010013655.1, read as the reverse complement.
CAGTGGTCTGGTTGGAAGCCTTGGTTCTTAATGGCGTTCTATGAACTAGTAGGTAGCTGTAGTGTATGAGTCTCACACTCTGTGCCCAAAAAAACACTACTATATTTTAGCTTTGGCTTAGAAGTTGCAGTTATGTGAGGCAAAACAGTACACTCTAGCTGCAGCAGCCAAGGGTCCAGGACCTGGTGGGCACCTGTTAGGGGCTAGGACTTGATCTCACAGGCTACACCAGTAGATTTCTGGGCAAGTCCATTTGCAACTGGTCAGCTGGGCACTTTTAGATGCTGGGCTTCTTTAGCTTTTATGTCCCTGAAGCATAACAGAATGCTAGTCAACTAGTCCTTGGGGCCAGCTCACTGGTCCTTGGCATGAGTGGGAGCAGGTCCAGCCTCTGGAGTCTATCCCCATGAAATAGGCAGCAGGAGGAGCCTTTCCCTCTATGAAGTCGTGCCTTGGTTCAGCAGGTGCTGTTTTACTTGGTGCAATTTGCATTTCTGAGGTCCAAAGTTCCAGCAGGTGCAATCCTTCTTCGGTCCTTTCTGAGTCCAGTGGTGCCCTGAGACTGGTAGCCAGGAGTGCCAAGTTTTTGCCAATTTTGAGTTTGTGTTTGGGATGGACTCCATAAGCAATGGGGGCAAAATTCCTATCAGGATACCCTTACCCACTCTTGCATCACTTCCATGGAATTGGCACGAAACAATCCCACAGTGCATCCTTCTCCCCAAATCCCTTTCCTCCCTTGGTCAGAGTTATGGGTACACCTGTGAGGTGTGTCCAGTGTAATGAGCCACTCCTCCTGGAAAATCAAATATGCCACGGGTTTTGCCCCTCTGGATGAGATGCCAGCCTGTCTACCTACACAAATAAATGGTGTTATTCGTATTTGCCTATCAGAGGTGACTGCCTCTTTGAGTCTTGGCCTTAGCCCTTGGGTCATCTTGTCAGGATGAGGAGGAGGTCACATCACCCCCCTAGTTCTTTCCTTCCTCATGCCTGGGAGCTCTTCACACTTCTTGATAGGAGGGCAGCAGGCTGTCTTAGGTGACAACTTCTGTAGTTGATCAAAAATGGCTACTAGAACTTTGGGACAAGAAAGTGGTGGATTTCTAAAGTCCCCTTTATATTACAAGTTACCTTAAATAGAACTTCATTACTATGTTGGGTTTAATGTAGCAATTCATTTGATGCCTTGAAACTATATTTAGTGAAGTGGAAGTTAGCACTTAAGGTCCTATTACGAGTCTGGTGGTCCAAGGACTAGTGGTGGCGCGGCGGTGGCGGATCCAGCAACCGCCGCACCGGTGGTATGACCACCCGATTACGACTCGGGCAGTGAGACTGCCCTGGTACCGCCGGCTCTGCCAGGGAAGCACCATTCCCTGGTGTAGGACCAGTGGTCAGAGGCCACAATATGCTTAGCGGCATGATCCCGCCAATCATGCTACGAGTTTCCTCTCAGCCAGGCTTTTCATGCAGTTCCACAGCCATGAAAAGCCTGGCAGGTGGAAAACAAAGGGGGCCCTACAGGGTCCCCCTGTGCCTCAAACATATGTGAATGCACACAGGGAGGCATAACATGTGCCCCCGTGTGTGCATGCACATAGGTTCCTGCACGGCATGGACTTTCGAGTCCATGCTGTGCAGGAACCTGGTAGTGTAGTTTCATTGCTGTGCCTTTTTTAATAGCACGGCCACCTTTAAAAGAGGCACCGCCATGAGACTGCCACGCCGCCCGCCTGCCACACTACGAAAAAGTCAGAATCTGGCAGGCAGGTGGCGCGAGTTTTGGTAGAGTGGTCGAGTGGCAATTTGCACCACTGCCCCACAGCTCTGCCTAAAACTTGTAATCAGGGCCTTAGTGTTTGAGCTAGTGAACCCCATGTTAGCCAGTGACTACCATATTAGCAAACCTTTCTACAGTGAAAACGACAACTGCAAGTTTTCACTATCAGGACATGCAAAACATAAAAGCAACACGTTATTCTTTTTAATATTTAGCACCCTCCCATATGGGATTCTAAGGCCTTCCCTAGGAGAGGCTTATAAATATTAAAAAAGGGAAGTTTGGACTTGAAAAAAAGGGTTATTTTGCCATGTTGAGTTGGCAGTTTAAAAGCTGCCCGGTTAGGATGTCGTGGCAGACCTAGAGCCATGTTTTCACTTTGTCACAGCAGCGGTGACACAATTAAATGCTGAAGCCCACTAGTGATATTTAACTAACAAGCCCTGAGTCCACTTTTTACCATATCCTAGGGACTTACAGGCAAGTTAAATATGCCAATTAGGTGTTAACCAATTATGCGTACATTCTGAGAGGTCGAAGCCCATGCCTAGGGCCTGTACAGCAGGGTCCAGCGTAATTGAAATTGAAAAAAACAGCACAATCCGTCCAAAGTTAGGGAGTGATCATACAAAAAAGATTCCTTTCCTTACAGAAAGCTTGCCTTTTAAAGTCTGTGCACAGCTTAGGGGAAGATTACATCCTTACAAAGCAGAACATGAATGTAATGAGTCCCTCGATGTTATAAAAATCAAGGTTTGAGTCATATTTTTAAAGACACAGACTTAGAAGTTGCAGTCACACTGCTGAAGACTTAGAACGCCCTAGCGACCTTTGCCATCCTGCTCCATTGATTTCATCCTTTGCACTTCATTTCTGAGAAATATTGGCTGAAATAAGTAGAGCAGGGTGGCAAAGGTCACTGGAATATATAAGAAAATGTCAGTAACAGCACTTCCAATGCAAAGTGTCAAGTGCATGCAGTGTCCATGGCTTTATGTTCTTTCAATATAGTTCTAAGTAAGCCCTGGTCCTCTAAATTAAGTGCCACTGGGGCCCACTGGCAAATTCTGGTAGAAAGTTACCGCCACTGGGTCCACTAAACCTTTCATCCATCTGAGGTCAATAAAATGACTAGCTCCGAGTTGGGTATCACCAATCATCTGTTATTCAGCACCAACATAGCAGAAGGGATGCACAGGTTATGTTGTTATTAACATGGTTAAGAGTGGCTTGAATATTTCTAGAGGAAATACGTTTTGATTCAGAAGAGCATACATTTGGGAAAAAGTGTTAAGCAATACTAGGACTACATCAGAGATCCTGCTCTTTGTTCATGCATTGATGCCAACGGGGTCTGAGGCATGTGTTCAATTCAAATTTCGGGGCTTATTTATGAGCCCCTTGCGATGCATTTACGCTGCCGGTCCGTCACTTTGTTAACGCACTGGCGGCTTAAATAATGCACCACGTTGAGCCATATTTACAAAGTGACGCATCTAGGCAGATGCGTCACTTTGTAAACCCCTGCGCTACATTATACCTGCATCAGGTATAATGTATGCAGGGTCGGCGTTCCCCCGCAAGACAGCCTTGTAGAAGTGGCGTAGTGAAATCTATCAGATTTCACTGTGCCACTTCTAGGACGCCACTGAATCAAAACCTTACGCCTGCCTCTCAGCAGGCGTAAGGGTGACGCAGGCCCTTTCACATGGGGCTTGCCCCATGTAAAAGGACACATTGCTGGAGTTGTGTCTGTTTTCAGACACACTCCAGCAATGCGTCAATTTTGTGCCTACAGATACGTCAGGATTCTTGACGTATCTGTAAATCCTTGAGACAAGGAGCGCTGTACAGTAAATATGGCGCATCAATGGTGTCGCAATGAGGGCGCACTGAAAAGTGTTGCATCGCTGGTTTCCCCCAGCGATGCAACACTTTTCATAAATGAGGCCCTTGGTTGTCTAGAGTGCATGCATTAACAATACTGGTCAGTGAATGAGGTGCAGAGGGCGGAGCTCGTGAACAAAGAAGCAGTGGTTGCTGCTCCACATTTATGCACTGTGTTGTTTTCAACTCAAGCTCCATCTTGTAGAATTCCTTGGTTACTGCGTGCACTGTAGACAGCACAACTACATTCACGACAGAATCGCATATCCTTTCTGCGAATGTGCACAGGCTCAGAACAGGATCATGATATTAGAGTCCTCATCATGCATTTCATGTACCATGTTCATCTAAACAAGTATCTGTGCTCTGGAAAATCCAGTATAAAAAGAAACTATTCTCTATCGTAATACCACAGGCTCTATTATGCAGAACCTATGTTATTACTCCAACTAGCGGCAAAGGAAAATGTGTTATGTTACAGTTTCAATTCACATACAAGGCAGGCACCTGTGGTATTAAACCATGAAAGTCCAAAGAGTAGAAACACCCTTCCCCGCATCAATCAGCAAAGTATCTACTGTCCTACACAATGGCTTCCTCTTTTTTGAGAGATGTTCCTGAAGATAAAAAAAAAAACGGAATCGGATCAACACAAATAAGGCTCGGCCAGGCAAACTTATCTGATGATGGTCATGCATCCAAGAATAAAGCTTGATTAACAAACATCTCTATGGGAGGGATAAGCAGTGGATTATGTGTACCGCCATGGCTTTAATGTGATGTAAATCTCCTCTCATCTTGAGTATAGAAGTTGAACTCTAAACACACCCACAACATTTTACACAACGTGAACCCCCACTTATGATGAAATGTTCTAAAAGGTTCTAATGAGATACATTGGGGCTTTTTTACAAGAAAGTGACACAGCACGGCACCGCAAGCCATTTGGCAGCGCTGTGCTGCGTAACTTTCAAAGCACAGGGATGTGTCATATTTACAACAATATGTCGCGTCCCTGTGCTTTCCCCTGCACTGGCGCACAAGTGGCTGCCATGGTGCAAGCGTGTCTGCGTTTCAGGGGGGTGTCCCTTCCTGTCCAAAAACAATCATGTTAGGTATATTCCTTTTTCTATGTGTGTTCAGAATGCAGCACGCATAGAAAGAGGAAAAAATGAGGAGAAATATAAGTATTTCTCCTTGTTGCGCCTCCTTACACCTCCCCTGGGGAGGATTCTGACGCATCCCTAGGTTTACAAAATGTTGTAAATCTGGGAATATGGCAAAATCTATGGGTGTTGCATAGGAACACCCACAGCAACATCCATTAGCATGTCCCTTTCATGTAAAGTGCAGCATGAAATGAGGCCACGAAAAGCCATGCAGGGTGACTTTACGTGGCCTTGTAAATATGGAGCACTACACTGCACCACCGGTGCATCAAAAAAGTGATGCACTGGCTGCGCAAGGGGCTTGTAAACATGCCCCACTGTTTGTTGTGTTGTTTATTGCTTATAATGCACAGATAAATGTAATGGCCCAGTTTCTATTTGCAGATAGAGGACCTTCTGCATGTTAGGTGAACATAATAACCACTGCACAATGACAAGAGTAAATTCATAAGAACAATTTGCTGCATTTACAATGCCTTTCAACCTCGAATACACCACTAAGGCCTGGGATGTCTTATTCCCTCTTCAAGAATGGCCACCAAAGACAGACGCATCATGACAGCATACGTAGAGTAGGTGTTCATGGTCAACAAACAAAGTGGCAATGCAGAGTTGAGAGGTTACACATGAACTAGATCGGTGAAACCCCCTTAGATTGCAAGGGGAATCTCTACATCTAAGATGGCTGCCATATCACTGTATTATGGGCCACTTTTGTGAAAATTTACGTTTGTTTTGGAATTCACAAAACTGCATTTTAATAGTTAGTTTACAACTGCGGAGGCAAAGCAGTCGGGTGGAGAGCTTCGCACATAAAAAGATAGGCATGTCATATCTTTTATTGTGCAGAATTCTTCACCCCAACTGCTGAGCCTCCGCAGTCGTAAACTTACTATTAATATGCAGTTTTGTGAATTCCAAAACAAACATAAACTTACACAATAGTGTAAGTTTACCTTTGTGAATCAGGCCCATGGTGTCCATCTTACATGAAAGGATTCCAATTACAATCGAATAAGACTTGTTGGCTTGGCCATTTTAGATTCCAAAGTCCCAGCATGCAGTACTTTTTTTCACAGGCAGCAAACTTGGCCCACTGGGTGCTACCTGGGCCTGAGTTAAAGCTCTGCTTTCAAGTAGCTCTGTGCACCCGACAGCTGTCTCGAATCTACTACTTTATGCATGTTCTGTCCCATACTTCTTTTATGGGGATGTGCATACACGCCACCTGCCCATTTTCCTCTCCCAGGAGCCAGGTTTCCTCCCCAGAAATAATGGGAGTAATCTCTGTTCCAAAGTGTGACAGAGCCCTGAGCAGAGGAGCCCTCTTCACTTCTGGGCTCCCACTATGTCTCTCCATGGGCCTCAATTTACAGACTCTGGTGTAGGAAAATACACCATTGACATGTTTTTTTTTTTTTTATCCTCATAAGCCTCTTTAGTGGAAAGAAAAAACAATGACGTTCTTCCACATGCACATGCACATCTTGATGGACACCTGAAAGCCTGTGCTCTTGTGCTTTACAGCAATACGGGTAGGTACGAATAGAGAGGGAGATCGAGGTTTCTAAAGGCCCTTGGAATCGAAATCCATCTACTCTCTTGTCCAAATGTCTGCTTTCTTCCTCTACCTTTCCAACCGGCAGACAAAGCCACAAGGACCTAAGCCCGAAAACCTGATGAGGCTGGTAAGGCATAATCATAGGACCGCTGAAAAACCTAACTATTGTCGTTTAGAGCGTCACACCATTCAATCAAGGGAAGCCAAAAGTTAACATCTCTAGAGCTCATCCTTTCCATAGTAACTATGTATTTAATCGAGACCAACACATTTTCCAGGCTAGGGGAGAGGGGGGACACCCATAACTTGCAGATTTCCCTGCGCGCCAACAATGCAATGTAAAAGATAAGCCTTGCCTGACCTTTAGTAGGTTTTACTTCAGGCTCCAACTGACCGAAAATAATAAGAAGAACGCTTACCTTTACCATCCTTGAACACAGGTCTGGGAGAGAACATGGCGGCCAGCGCTTAGCAGGTCGCGGAAGCACCCTCAGAGCGTCTAGAGGATTTTTAAAAAAATTACCATGTCTGGGTGAGCCAAGTCGGTGCGGACTGAAGCGGAGTTGATCCCCTTGACCTTTCTCCCAGCAAGGTTCCCAGCGCGGGTCAGGGTTGCTCGGTGTCGAAGGAACTGCAGGCGGAGTGGGGTTACGTGTACTCGGCGGCAGCGTGGAGGTCGCGACGGGACGATTGTGGGGGAGGGCCGCCCTGGAGCTCCGTAGAGGGAGAGGTGTGGCAGCCAGAATCCCCTTCCGGGGGAAAGGAGGTCGCGGAGCCAGTGGGCTGGAAGGTTTGCCCGAGAGAAGCTGCACTCTAGGCGGGTGTTCGGCGGAGTCGCCGGATCTCCACAAGGGGATTGTAGGCGAGGATCGCTCTCTCGGATTTCCTTCAGGGGAAACGTTTCTTAGTCCTACTGGGTCTTCTCCCCAGCTTAGCGGTAAGGAGCAATCGCCCCCGCCCCCCCCCCCCATCCTCGATATCCCCTTAGAAAAATAAAAGGAAGCAAAGGTGGTAAAGGAGGTAAGGGAGGGGAAAGAAAGGGGGTAGTAAGTCTTGGGGGAGAAGGGAAGGTGGAGGAAAAGGTAACGATAAGCAAGATTAAAGGGAAAAAGCTTGCAGTTCAAAAGCGGAAGGCTGCCCAGGAGATTAAAGTTACTCCCTCACTTAAGGCTTATTTTAAAGCTATACCTCAAACTGTTATTTTGACAGAGAGCAGGATGGAGGGGGGAAGGGAGGTGGATAAAGAAAAGATCATTGAGAGTGTGAAATCCCCCGAAGTTTTAATTAATGCCATAGATTGGAGTAACAATATTTCTTCTAATAGCTACCAAATACTGGCCGGGCTTCCTGCTGAAGAGAGCATGAGTACCCCACCTATACAGGGAGGGTTACAGCAGGGAGCAGTCTCGGTATCCCCGGGCCAAGGTCTGGTCTTTTCAGGGGTCTCGGGAGATGATGATCTACCGCTGAGTGGTCTGTTAAAAGCCCTGACAGTAGAGATTAGATCAAGATTTGAGACTTCGGAAGGGAATCAGAGGGAGATAAGACAAGCCTGCGATACTTTGGAGAGAAAGATGGACGACCTTAATAGTAGAACAGGCCTGTTGGAGGGGGAGGTAAAGGAGCTCAGGGAGAAAGTCAGCATAAACTCAGCCGAGATTACAAAGCTAAAGCTATCAGAGTCAGAGTGCTTAGAGAGAGTGGAAAGATTAGAAAATTTTCAGAGGAGAAACAATATAAAATTCTTGAAGGTTCCTGAAGGAAAGGAGGGAGAAGATATCAAAGCCTTCGAGTACGCCTGATAAAAAGAGAGCTACAATTAGAGGAATCTGAAGAGGATATAAGTAAGGACATTCAGCGTGTACATAGAGACCCGTTTAGGCTAAACAAAAATAGGACAAAGCCTAGAAACATTTTGCTTAATTTTTTAACTTTCTCTCCAAAGGAGAAAATACTTTCAAAAGCTCTGAGCCTGAAATTTGTAGAAGTGGATGGGGTAAAATATGATTTTAGATCAGACGTTTCAGCTGCCACTTCAAACAGGCAATGGGAGTTAGGCAAAAGGATGGACCAACTGAAAAGTTTGGGAGCTGTAGTCCAGTTGAGATTCCCTGCGTACCTCAAGGTGATGATTGATAATAAAATGCTTATCTTTCACTCTTGTGAGAAGGTAGATGAGTTCTTAAAAGATTTTCAATCTAACAGGAAATAATCCTCTTTTTCTTTTTAATGCCTTTCTAACCCTGCCACTTGGCTCAGTTAGGGAAAGCTAAAGAGCAGTTATAGTCAAGTATGTTAAACGATTAGACTATGGGAGAAAACCACGGGGGGCGGAGGAAGAAATAAAGAGAGAAAAATAAAAATAAAATATGTAGATAAAATATAAAATAATAACAATTAAGTTGAAAATAAACGAACATATTTGCGAGGTGAATTATATAAAGCTTTCTCCAATAAAAAAAATATATATAAAAACCTCTCCTTCTTTTCCCTTTTTCTTTTTAGTATAAAAATGTTTACTGGGATGGTAATTTTTTCACACTAGATGGTAATATGCTCTGAGGGGAACTCCATATGGCCTTTTGGCCTTGGAATAGTTGGGAGGGGGTTCTCTATGGGTGGGAGGGTGCACAGGGTGGGGTGCAGTGGGAACAAATCTAAAAAAAAATTCCTCTAGAGTCTCTTTTTATGTTTTTAGAAACAAAGGCTTTAGCAGTAAGAGATGATGGGTAGTAAGAAGGGAGGGTGTATAAATATTCTGTCCTGGAATCTAAACGGCTTACGGGTCAGAGGTAGGAGGGCGAAAATACTTCAGTATTTGAAAGATTCCTCAGCTCAAATTATTATAGCCCAGGAAACTCATTTAACCGAGAAGGAGGCAGTAGAGCTCTTTCGAGCGACTAAATGGGTAGCGCACTTTGCATGTACAGCCCAAGCAGCAGTGACAAAAGGGGTGGCAATTTTAATCAAGCGAGGTCTTCAATTAAGTTTGGACTCCTATACATCTGATAAAGCGGGTAGATGGGTAGTAGCCAAAGTAAAGATCTTGGCTCGGCCCTTCACGTTAGCCGGTTACTATGGGCCTAACCACGATGAAGTTGGTCCTCTGCAAGATCTGTTGGTCGAACTTTTAAATTCTTCTGATCCAATTATTCTGACTGGAGATTTTAATGTTGTACTAAATCACGTATTGGATAGATCCATACATAGTAGAGCTCAGACTAACCCCAAGATGCTTAGCTTAATAAAGCAAATGATGGAACAACTGGGTCTGTTGGATATATGGAGACAGAAAGTAGGGGAACAAAAAGGCTTTACTTTCTTTAATAAGAAGTACAGGCATCAGTCTAGGATTGATTACTTTTTAGTAGATTGTAAGTTGAAGGATGAAATACAGCAGGTTGAACATGTGGGAGTACACTTGTCAGACCACTCAGCGGTGATGCTCACATTGGAGGTCAGTAAGGTTGGTACTCAGTCTAGATGGACCCTTGACCGCACAATTTTGTTGGAAGAGGAAGTAGTACAAGCCCTTAAAAAAGAAACAAAAGAATTTTTTGAACTCAATTGGGGAACCGCACCCCCCGGGGTCACATGGGATGCCTATAAAGCGTTCTTAAGGGGCAGACTTGGGGCTTTAGCGGCAGTGAAGAGGAGGAGTTATTACAAAGAAGTGGCAGTACAGGAGGAGAAGATTCGTTGCTTGGAAAAAAAACTAATCAATCCAAATATAGATGATGAGGCCAGGATGAGTTGGTTCCAAGAACTGTCACAGGTGAAGGCGAGTTTGTCCACCGTATTGCAAGAGCGATTGAGAAAGAGATGGGAGGTCAGTCAGATGGCTCAATTCGAATATAGCGAAGGGTGTGGCAAACTTCTGGCATGGAAGGCAAAGAAAGAACAACTAAGAAATAGAGTTGAGGAAATTATATGCGATCAAACGGGCAGCCGAGTAGGTGATAGTAGAGGAATTGAGCAAGTTTTCCAAAGCCATTTTAGTAAAGTCTATCGAGAAGATCTTATGCCATCTGAAGATATTCTTAATAAATGGGCAGGACAGGGCATGGGAAACCCTTTGAGAACAGAAAAAGTAGATCTCCTAAATAGAGAAATAGATGTCCTGGAAGTGGGAAATATAATTGCTCAGTTAAAGAAGGGGAAGGCCCCTGGGCCAGATGGCATTCCTCAAGAGGTCTACAAAGTGTTGGCTGGTACTTTAGCTCATATTTTAGTCAATCTTTTTAATGAGCTATTCGTCAAACATGTGGACCTGCCAGCCTCCTGGAAGGAAGCCACAATATCGTTAATTTTGAAGCCTGGAAAATGCCCCAGAAAATGTGATTCATACCGCCCTATTTCCTTGCTAAACAGCGATTACAAGATCTTTACTAAGTCCCTGGCAGACAGGTTAAATGGGGTGATGGATGAGCTAATAAATGACGACCAAAAAGGTTTTATTCGGGGAAGATTTTTGAAAGATCTGACTTTTACATTGGTCGGCACAATAGATCTAGCATCCACATATAATCTTCCTTTTGCCTTGGTGGCTTTGGATGCTACCAAGGCCTTTGACCGTGTGAACTGGGTCTACTTAAAAAAAGTCGCTACCTCCCTGAACCTAGGTACAAATTTTTGTAATGCTCTTTCTGGTCTTTATCAAGCCCCAGAAGCCAGGATTTTAGTTAATGGCTGCTTGTCCCAACCTGTAATGATATCCAGAGGAACTAGGCAAGGTTGTCCCCTGTCGCCTTTGCTTTTCAATCTCTATATAGAGCCATTGGCAAGAAAGATCTGAGAGGATCCTGAAATTATACCCTTTAGTTTCTCTGGCTGGGAAAAGAAACTTGGGCTCTATGCGGATGACATCGTGATTTTAACTACAAATACTGTGATTACTTGGCCTCGTTTGATGGCTCTAACGACAGACTTTGGGAAGGTCTCAGGTTACGAGGTTAACGGCGATAAGTCTGAAATTATGTCTTGGAACATCGAGGGGGAATCTGGAAAGGATGAGATCAGGTATTTGGGTGTGATGATATCTCATGATATTGGCAAAATAGTGAAACTAAATTTCGATAAAGTCCGAAAGGAGATTTTGAAACTTTTGAAAAATTGGTCTCATCTCCAGCTATCTCTTCTCGGAAGAAGTAATTTGATTAAGATGGTAATTCTCCCAAAGCTGACTTTTATCTTTGACGCTATCCCCTTACCTTTTGATACGGATTGGATCAAAAAGCTAGAAGGAGACATAGGTTCCTTTATATGGGCGAGTAAAGGTCCAAGAATAGCTTGGAAGAAGCTGCGGAGAAGGGTTGAGAAAGGAGGATTAGCTTTGCCAGATTTACTCTTTTATTCATGGGCGTTTCTTTTAAAAAATGGGAAGTGTCTCTTTAGCTCTCCAAATCCTTCTATGGCACGAGGTTTATGGGCCAAAATTGCGAACCTGGAGTCGGGAGGCAATGTGGGCTTTCTTTTCAAATATGCTGACCCAAATTTTTTTAAAAAGGTCAGGCTGAAGATTTTGAGGGGGCTTGCAGAGACTTGGTATAAAGTGAGGAAAAACTTGAAAATTCCATACCATAGTTTTTTAGCTCCCATTTGGGACAGTCCCGGCTCCCCGGAGTGGACAAAAGATATCCTTGCCAAACCCCTGTTAGAGGGGGGCTTTACGCACTGGGACCAGATTTTAAGTGACGGTGAGCTTATCTCCTGGGAGATATGTAGTCAGCTTACAAACTTTCACCTATCTAGGTTTAAATATGTGCAAATGCAGGGCTGGATCCACGACCCACTAACGAAGATAGGTGTACCAAACGACCTAGAGTTTAAGCTGATGCAGCAATCCAGTCAAAAGAAGGAGTTAGCGACTATTTATTGGCTACTGGTGGATATGGAGGATGGCGATTTTACGCTTCCTGTGGAACTGTGGGGAAAATACTTGCCGGATTCATCGCTGGAAAAATACTGGCAAGTATCTATGGCTATGCTTTTTAAATTGGTTAAGCCTGCATACCTGAGGAGAAATCATCTTTTTTCCATCCATAGAGCGTATTGGTCACCCTTGAAGCTGTCAAAGTTCGGGAGAGGAGGTGAAGTCGCCTGCCCGAAGTGCGGCAATATGAAGGCCGATGACGTCCATATGTTTGTAGAATGTATAGAGTTGCAAACTTTTTGGAATGATGTGAGTAGGGCGCTGTCTCAAATGCTTAAGCTGCATGTAAAGGTAAGCGTTCACCATTGACATGGTTAGTTAAAATTTACGTGTGGACTGCAGCACATGTTGTGCCATTCACTAGTCTGACAAAGAAAACATGGATTCAGGCCTGACCACTGCAGCTTTTCAACCTACAGTCAAACTTGTCAAAATAACCAAGTTGTCAGGAACAAACTCTACTTTTACATATTAAATGTCACCCTTAAGTAGGTCTTGTAGATCACAAGGTAGGGCGCCTAGTATTAAAAAGAGGTGAATGCAAGAATTTAGTGTTGGCATGCACCTACTGTGACTAACCTCCAAAAACTATTTTCACTGTAAAGGGCTGTAGCAGTTACTGTGAGGGAAACTAAAGTTCAGAATAAAGTTGAGAATAAAATATTATTTCTGCTAACTCAGGTTTGGGATAATCTACACAAATAATTCAACCACTATTTTAATATTTATTAAAAACCCAATTCACTGGTGAAGGTGAGTTTTAGATATATATTTAGGAAAAGTAACTTTTAAAAAAGTTAGAATTTATCTACCTGAAACTCTAGTGGGCTAATTATCATCAGCCTACCATGAACTGCCAGTGCTTCCCCTTTATGAGCTGTGAATACTGATCAAGAGCAGAAACAATAGCTTGGGCTTTTTGGCTAGAAGAGCTAGGTGTGAAGTATGTTACTCCGCTCATCTCCAGAAGGGAAGCTGTGACAGTTCAGGAACTTCATTAAATTAAAAGGGACTAGGTTGGGGCCCTCCCATTCACAGTTAACTGGAAAGGCAGACCTGGGAAAGAAAAGTCTTTATTCCTGTCTAATCAATCCTACAAAAGTGCCATCACAGCTCACCAGAACATATGTGGGCCTGAAGTGGACTAGACCTACTGTCTTTGACCTGTGTGGAGACAATAGAAACTGGATCTGCTACACGTTCTACCCAGGAGTGAGACAAAAACTCCAAGGGTCTTCAGTCTGACCTCCTGATTGGCTAAGAGGACACAAAAAGCTGCAATATGTCTTTTTTCTGAAGTGCCCAGCTGACCAGTAGCAATCGTACACTGCTGGTGGTTTCTGCTGCAGTGAGTCCAGGCCATTAAGTGCTGTCACTGAGGTTTTGGGAGTCATAGAAAAGACCAAAAGGAACTCCTCCAGAAAGTCTGAAAAGGTGAGACTTAGAGAACATTTTTGCACTTTCAAAACCTCCGGAGTGTCAGCGGGACCTCAAGGTCAAAATATCCAACTTCGAGAAAACTTCATTGGATGCAGCCTTTAGGTCTGTCCCCTGGAGGATTTTGAGCTCCAAAACAGAGACTACAGGCCTCATTTATATGTTGATAGTAAGTATACTCTATTGCAACAGTGACGGAGTATACACACCCACCCGATTCAAATGAAGGCAGACCTTTGCTTTGGCTACGGTGGTGACTTCAGGATGGACAGACATTTAGCCATTTTTTACTGTGCATCCCTGCCAGCCAAAACCTGGTGGTGAGGGACAGTATAAACCAAATATTGATTCCTCCGCCATGGGAGATGACTTTTTTTATTTGCAAAAAGAAAATCCCATTTTGGGATTTTCTTTTTTAAAATAAAAAAAAGAATACCACATATTCCTCCCCATGCAATGGGAGATTTTAAAAAATGAACTCCTATTTTTAAAATTTTAAAAATGCTGTTTAATGCAGGGCTGCGTCATGCTGACTAGGGGTGGGCGGCACTCACAGCGTTTCACTTCGCAGAATTCACAGGATTACCTAAAAACTCCACAAGACTCTGCGTACTGCATAATTTTGGCATATTACGCTGATTGTTAGTGCCGGGAGCTTGTTGTGTACTGAAAAATCAGCAGGGATGACACCACGTAGTGCGCCAGAGGGTGTAGCTCCTTTCTGCTGCTCCAGTAGATTTCCTACACAAGTGGCAGCTTTCTTAACTTGAATGGTAGCGACTGCCCGCATCAAAAATCGTGCTAAGGGAAGCAAGTTCCCACTCACGCTTTGCAACTTAATATTGCCAAGCCGCGCAAATGAAAACGCTTCCCCACGCAGCAATTGGTGAAGTTTTGCCAGAACTCAAGCAGAGCGGGCAAAACTCTGTGAACTCTGCTGGTGGAGCAGAATTTTTCACACAGCCCTGTACCAAACAGAGGAATGCATGGACAGCAACCGCAGTGACGGCGATTCCTCTCAGTGCTAAATGGCCACCTGCTCGGGGCTCTTTTATAAATTTAGCAGGCGGCCCCTCTGCCATGGTGACAGAGGTATTTAATGCATCCCTATAGCAGAACAGTGGATCATCCTCCAAGATATAAATAAGGCCCTAAATCCTAAGGAACAAATCTTGACTTGGCAAAGGCATAAAAAGTAGCAGCTAAAAAGAGGACTCTAGAGTCCATGAAATTTTAATTTTCCTGCTCACCGTTTTTCCATCTAAACCAATGGCTACAGCACGATGTCATTCAATTGCTATCAGTCTTCGAGAAGGCTCTGCCGGACAAAGCCTGCAACCTTGACCTGCTGGAAGATTTCAATTTTCATTAAAAAAGAAAATGGCAGCCTGAGGTGTCTGATCTCCATTCAATTGCAGGGGGCCAGAAATAAAGCCATTGTTTGGGCCAACTGCAAACATTGACTTCTGATTGGCACTTTACTTTCTCTTGGTAGTTTTTGCCCTAAAACGTCAAAAAATATTTAGTGTTGTTTTTCTTATTATACGTGTCTCTATTTTTAGAAATTGTTATGGGATTTTTATGTGTAGCGTTTTGACTTTTTAATTGTTTTGGAACTGCTAAATACTTTACACACTTTTCCTTAACTTAAGTCTGTCGCCTCTTTGCCATATTTAACACGAGTTGAGCCCAGGTTTATTTATTGAACTTGTGTGTTGGAGCTGGCAGGATTTTGGATTTATTACGTGAGAAGGACTCACATCCTCCTGCACTAATAACTCATTTTCTGACATGCATATATCACATTTCTTTAGAAAACTTTCCATCCCTCTAGGAATCTATCTGTCCCTCTTTGTGGCCTTGAAGGAAGCTACATGTCTGCCTTATCTTTTTAATTTGTTTTCTATGACACACAACTCACATGTTTGCCAAATTCAGAAATTTTAAGATGCCAGACAGGCACAGTTATAATTTCACTCTTTTAGTAGTTGATACTGTCTCAAGGTAAAACACAGAAATAATTATGTGAGTGAGATTCCTCATGCAGATGATATGCTGGCCCCCAGCTCTTGCCTTTTGGGGTACTTTTATAAACCGCCGCCAAAGGCAAGCATGTGTCTGGCTTCGGCCCGCCCAATGATTAGGAGACCTGCTCGACTGTGCCCAGTCTTTGAATTACCCTTACACAATTGTTGTCAGCAGTTTGTAAACGTGGAAGATGTGGTTGACAATTGGCAGACAGTAGAGGTAACACAAACTTGACGGAGGGGCTTTAGTGATCATTTCTGCCTTGGTCACCATAATCAACAAGGATGCCCCCCTGAACAGGCAGCAATGGACTGTACTGGTATCCATGAGGTTACTTTATAAGGGTTGGAGCTTAGATGGCTCTATTTTAAAAATCTCGGAAACATCTAGTACTGTCCCCAACCTCATTTAGGTTCAGTATGCCCCCTCTGTTTGACAGCTTTGGACTGCATTGGTAATTCACAAGATTGTCACAAAAGGGTTGAAGGTTTTGGGGAACTCTTATAAAACTTCAGCAGCTACGCTTATATATGGCCTTATTCTAGTTACTTCTGAAGCATTTAGTCCTGTTTCTAATAATGTCTCCATGGTCATTATCAACCAAGCTTGTTTTCTGGTGTCTTGCAGAAATAGCCTCAAAGCTGTTCTGCCTAGACTTGTGCCAGTTTATTGATAGGCTTGACATCGGCCTCTTCCCCTCAGTACTACCCCGTTTATATTAATTTTACCCAGGCCACAATATCATCCGGGAACGGACGATTGTCAAGGGGGTTAACAGTTTGAGTTAAACCCACCCTGCTATGTGTGGCCAAGGGGATTGATTTAGGTTTTCACTATGTTTTATGTATTAGTTTGCAGTTTCCTACCAACAAAACTTACTATATATATAATGTTTATTGTAGACCAGGGGGATGTAGTTCTGAATTGCCAATTATAGATCTGGTAGATCCGCGCACAGCAGCCCTTTCAATTGGCTCATATAAAATCATCCCAGGTGACTTTAATTGTAAATTTGAGCCACTGAGTTCTACCCTAGAGGATTTCATAGGCAATGAGGACCAAATTTGGTCACTACTTTGGCTTACACTCTGCCCCATAAAGAACTTGACTACTGCAATAATCCAATCAAATGCATTCACATTAAATCAAGGACTCCGAGCCTGTAATGGGAGATCAATCTCTGACTAAAAGCGTATACTTCCATTCAACTATTTGTACAAAACCAGTCTCATCAATTACACCTTGTTGGACATTAGACTTTGGCCCAAGTTGGTCTATATGATTGTAATTTCCCAGAAGGAGAGTGACCACAATGCCCTGGATCTCACCTTGAGACCTTTGGGAACCACATTTTCTAGTCCCCTTACTGAGCCTTTCAATCAAAGGCTAAAACCTACCAACAATCATTGTAGGCTTAAATGGAACATCATGTTAGAGTCCCCAACAGCTTTCAGAGAGGTTTACTAGGTAGCGGCAGGTGGGCTTGAAGCCATTCAGATCATGAACATACTCTTAAAGCAAACTGAGTCCCTGGTGAGTATTAGTGCAATCCACAACACTATTTTTACATCCTTAAAGAATCTTTTTTTTTTGTAGAGTCCAAGACCATTGCAAAATGAAAAACACAGGGCTTGTGGTACAATAAATCCTGTAGAACAGCAAGGTGCTTACTATCTCATGTCATATGAGCACAAAATAGTACCCTGATTCAAGAAACTAGGCGGTCATATAAAGCTGCACTAAGATGTGGCAAAAGAGAATGGGAGTATGCCAAGTACCCACCACACTTTCCCACACAAAAATGTCTGAAAAAAGTGATTTTTTCAGCTAAAATTGAGGTTTGCAGGGGATTCTGGGTAAGGAAACGTTGGGGGATCCACGCAAGCCATACCTCCCTGGAAGCTCCCGGGTGTCTACTTTTCAGAAATGTGTGGGTTTGGTAGGTTTCCCTAGATGGCCGCCGAGCACGGGGCCAAAAACCCAGGTGACCCCCCTTGCAAAACCAGGTGGTTTTGAGATAGGCAATTTTGATGTCGCCTCACTACGTTTTGGGCCCTTGCCTGTCGCGGGTACTTGGGCCTCCCACACAAGTGAGGCACCATTTTTATCGGGAGACCTGGGGGAACGCTGGGTGGTAGGAAATTTGTGTGAGGACAGTGATGCCACACTTTCCCACACAAAAATGTGTGAAAAAAGTGATTTCTTTCAGCTAAAATTGAGGTTTGCAGGGGATTCTGGGTAAGGAAACGTTGGGGGATCCACGCAAGCCATACCTCCCTGGAAGCCCCCGGGTGTCTAGTTTTCAGAAATGTGTGGGTTTGGTAGGTTTCCCTAGATGGCCGCCGAGCACGGGGCCAAAAACCCAGGTGACCCCCCCTTGCAAAACCAGGTGGTTTTGAGATAGGCAATTTTGATGTCGCCTCACTACGTTTTGGGCCCTTGCCTGTCGCGGGTACTTGGGCCTCCCACACAAGTGAGGCACCATTTTTATTGGGAGACCTGGGGGAACGCTGGGTGGTAGGAAATTTGTGTGAGGCCAGTGATGCCACACTTTCCCACACAAAAATGTGTGAAAAAAGTGATTTTTTCAGCTAAAATTGAGGTTTGCAGGGGATTCTGGGTAAGGAAACGTTGGGGGATCCACGCAAGCCATACCTCCCTGCAATCCACCGGGTGTCTACTTTTCAGAAATGTGTGGGTTTGGTAGGTTTCCTTAGGTGGCCGCCGAGCCCCAGGCCAAAACGTCATGGGACCCCCCTTGCAAAACCAGGTTGTTTTGTGAAAGGCCATTTTGAGGTCGCCTCAATACGTTGTGGGCCCTTGCCTGTTGCGGGTTCTTGGGCCTCCCACCCGAGTGAGGCACCATTTTTATCGGGAGACCTGGGGGGACGCTGGGTGGTAGGAAATTTGTGTCAGCCCGGTGATGCCACAACTTTACCACACAAAAATGTGTGTAAAAAGGGATTTTTTCAGCAAAATGTCAGGTTTGCATGGGATTCTGGTTAAGAAAACGGTGGGGGATCCACGCAAGCCATACCTCCCTGGAATCCCCCGGGTGTCTACTTTTCAGAAATGTGTGGGTTTGGTAGGTTTCCCTAGGTGGCCGCCGAGCGCCAGGCCAAAACATCATGGGACCCCCCTTGCAAAACCATGTCGTTTTGTGAAAGGCCATTTTGAGGTCGCCTCAATACGTTGTGGGCCCTTGCCTGTCGCGGGTACTTGGGCCTCCCACCCGAGTGAGGCACCATTTTTATCGGGAGACCTGGGGGGACGCTGGGTGGTAGGAAATTTGTGTCAGCCCGGTGATGCCACAACTTTACCACACAAAAATGTGTGAAAAAAGGGATTTTTTCAGCAAAATGTCAGGTTTGCAGGGGATTCTGGGTAAGAAAACGTTGGGGGATCCACGCAAGCCATACCTCCCTGGAATCCCCGGGTGTCTACTTTACAGAAATGTGTGGGTTTGGTAGGTTTCCCTAGGTGGCCGCCGAGCCCCGGGCCAAAAACCCAGGTGTCCCCCTTGCAAAACCAGGTCGTTTTGAGATAATGTGTTGTTTATTTCTGCAGCGTGAAAATTTTGGCACAATATTGCAAGGAAAATGTGACAGACATTTTGAGGTTTGCAGGACATTGTGGGTAACATAACTTGTTGTGATCCACAAGAGAGATATCACCATGTACTCCCATGGGTGTTTCGTTTACGACAATATCTACAGTTGGTAGGTTATTCTTAGACGGAATGTACACCTTGGCAGACAGACTAAAAAGACAAAGATTACTGCACAGCTATCTATTCCTCAAGCACACACACATACTGGTTGGATTTGGCACGAGGGTGAGTGATGGTTCAGTATATACAATTTTATTAACAAGAGATTTCACAAAAATGAAATGCACTGTCAATAATTGAAAGGACAAAAAACTGAACCAGTGACTCGCAGCTCGTGAGCTGTAAAGCCACGTCAAGGCCCCAACCGCTTTACAGGCCATTCACACACCTTTCATACGTGTGACACATACAAAACCATTCACACCACCAGCCGCGGGCCCATCACATTACAACACTCACACCAGCAGACAGCGCCATTCAAGGGCCCATCACTTTCATACGCCCACATTCCTAACACAGCAACCACACAAGCTGATGGATTGCGTGGAGTGTCGCTCGGCTAGCAGTGTGTGTAGTGACCAGCAGCAAGTCACTACTCACACACTGCCAGCCGAGCGCCAGTCCACGCACACCACCAGCCAAGCGCCACTACACGCACACCGCCAGCCAAGCGCCACTCCACGCACACCGCCAGCCAAGCGTCACTCCATGCACACCGCCAGCCAAGCGCCACTCGACGCATACTGCCAGCCAAGCGCCACTCCACGCACACCGCCAGCCAAGTGCCACTCCACGCACACCGCCAGCCAAGCGCCACTCCACGCACACCGCCAGCCAAGCACCAGCCTACCCACACCACCATCACATTTAGGATTTTTTTATACAAAAAAGAAAACACAAACAAATTGCAAATAGATACAAATCTACTAACACAAAATCAGAAACTAAATACATTGCACTAATGCCAACCTTGAAACAGAACAGCAATTCTTAAACATTACAGACCAGGCAGTTCACTTTACCACTCATGGTTGCTCCCAATAATTCTTTTGCTTGTGGTACGCTCTATAACAAGCAGGCACACACAGCCCAGGGTTAGAAGGACACTCAGGGCAGTACATACGAGTCTCCTTCCACGTACCTCTTCGCCAACAGACTCTACATCTCCTAGTGGGAAAGTCTTTTGAGGGTGTAGGAGGAATGTGATCAGGAAAGTGGCGATCTTTCAATCGAGCCACATCCTCCACCACTCCAACTCTAGGAACACTTGCCTGTTCCACAACAACAAGGCTGCCTATGACAGACTGCTGAAACTGAACATAAGTCAACTTTGACGCAGGAGAACACTCCTTGAACACAACAAAAGCATTGAAAGTTGCTAAATTGAAGAGATGGATGGCCAACTTCTTATACCAAATGTAAGCCTTACGAATAGCAGTGTAAGGTTCCAACCTCTGATCTACTCTATCAACACCACCCATGTGCTTATTGTAGTCTAAAATGCACACAGGTTTGCGCACTTCAGCAATCTGACCCCAAACAGCCACAGGTGAAGTACTCTCATCATGGATGGTAGTCAGCATGTACACATCCCTCCTGTCCACAAATTTCACAGCTAGTAGTTCATCACTACGCAAGGAACTGCACTGTCCCCTCTGAAGTTTTTTGCAAACAAGCTCTTTTGGATAACCTTTACGGTTAGAGCGGATTGTGCCACAAGCAAAAGTGTCCACTTTGAACAATTCCTTAAACAATTGCACAGCAGTGTAGAAGTTATCAAGGTACAAATGGTGGCCTCTGTTAAACAGTCCTCTAGCAAGATCCCACACAAATTTCTCTGAAACTCCAAAAGTGGACGGACAACCAGGGGGGTCAATAGTGGAATCCCTACCAGTGTACA
This sequence comes from Calotriton arnoldi, assembly GCA_963921515.1. Taxonomy (NCBI): domain Eukaryota; kingdom Metazoa; phylum Chordata; class Amphibia; order Caudata; family Salamandridae; genus Calotriton; species Calotriton arnoldi. The sequence continues at coordinate 347,147 of CAWUFW010013655.1, read as the reverse complement.
CATGCAAATTAAAAACATATCCTGTCCTACTCTCAGACAACATATACAGCTTAATTCCATAGCGTGCCCTCTTGCTAGGAATGTACTGCCTATAAACCAAACGGCCCTTGAACAGGACCAAAGACTCATCAATAGATATTTCTTCCCCTGGAGTATAGATCTCTGAAAATCGATCTACAAAGTGATCAAGAACATGCCGAATCTTAAAAAGACGGTCACATTCAGGGTGATCTTGTGGCAACGCCAAACCATTATCAACAAAATGCAGCATCCGAAGCAAAAGTAAATACCGATCACGAGTCATAACTGCAGGAAATATGGCCATTGCCATCAAGGGACTGGTAGACCAATATGAACCCATGGACGGCTTCCTTATCAAACCCATCAAAAAAGTCAAACCCAAAAACTTCTTCATCTCTTCCAGATTTGTGGGACTCCACCGGGTAGCTCTAGAATGGGGCCTAAGTCTGGCACTGTTGTCCCTCAAAAACTGTTCAGCATACAAATTAGTCTGCTCAACAATCTCACCCAAAAATACATCATCCATAAACAACTGAAAATACTGTATAGGCAAATAATGTTCACAATCCACTCTACACCCTGCATAACCACTAAAGGCAGGCAACACCGGCTGCACCATGTTTGGATCAACCCAGAGTCCAGCACTTCCAGTAGGAAGCCTAGCAGCCCCAGGCTGCAATCCAGATGCCTCTTGCACCATCGGCACAGTAGTATCCTCCTCTAAAACAGGCACTTCATCTGCACTGAGAGTACCTTCATCATCCGATGATTCCATGTGGAGAGAAAACTCACTGCCTGAATCTTCCCCTCCCTCCTCTCCCTCAGACGCACTGTCAGTCTCATAATCCTGCTCAGAGGAAGATTCAAGAAGCAAACCAACCACCTGCTGAGCAGTCATTCTACGGCTAGCCATAATGCTTACTAATAAAGGTTACTTGTCAAACAAGTCAACAACAACAAACCCTTTGTAAAAAAAAGAAATAAACAAAATGTAGCTTTATCACAAAGACCTATATACTCCAACACTATACCACTCATGTGACAGAAGCAGCTAGACTCACCACCACCTACTCTGCACAGACACAGTAAGGATCAACAATATCCCACTAAAAAGAAGAAAAAAAAATTACACATAAGACAATGCAAAACATCGCAAAGAATTTCATGCTCTGAACACTAACAAATATGCTGCCATTATGACACCACTTACAAAAAAATTCATTCATGCATGACAATAATACTCATTTGGAGTACACACAACAAAAATATTTTTCTTACCAAATAAATGCAATTACGCAAAACTGCAGAACAACCACTGCCGAAACCTCAAACAGGAATCAAAAGCTTTACACTAGAATAAAAAGGAGAAAAAAACATTACAATCACATATGCAAATAATGCACCAGTCCACACACAATCCACTAGCCAAGCTAAGGGGTAGGTGGGCCAAAGAGTATAAATAAAATATTCACCCCCGTAAAAGGGGAGCAACCCTTGCCCTTTTGGCCACTCCCCAACACAAAAATTAAAAAAACCCTGGTGTCTAGTGGCTTCTGCCCTCCTTGGGGGCAGATGGGCCTAAAAACATACTGCTATTCTGCCACCCAAAGAGGGCAGAAATGGCCACAATCATCCTCCCATAAAGGGAGCGACCCTTGCCCAAGGGGCTGCTCCCCAACATAAAAACCCTGGTGGCCTAGTGGACCTACAAAAAAACAAATCAGCCGATCTGCCCCTCAGGATGGCAGAAACGGCCAAATTAATGCTCACCAAAGGGGAGCAACCCTTGCCCAAGGGGCCAATCCCCAAAAACAAATCCCTAATGGTCTAGTGGACCAAATATTTAAAAAAATGGCGACATCTGCCCCCCCCATGGGGGCAGACAGCCACAAACAATGCCCCCAAGGGGGAGCGACCTTTGCCCAAGGGGCCACTCCCCACAAAAAAATCCCTGGCAGTAGTGGCCATACAAAAAAAATCAGCCGATCTGCCCACCCAGGGGGGCAGAAACGGCCAAATTAATGCTCCCCAGAGGGGAGCGACCCTTGCCCAAGGGGCCACTCCCCTCAAACAAATCCCTGGTGGTCTAGTGGGTCCAATTTTTAAAAAAAACATGGCGATCTGCCCTCCTGGGGGGCAGACACAGCCACAAATATTGCCCCCAAAGGAGAGTGACCCTTGCCCAAGGGGTCACTCTCCACAAATAAATGCCTGGTGGACTAGTGGGAAGATACCTTTATCTTCCGCACACGATCTCTCACTACTCAACTCTACTCTCAACTCTATTCACAACTGGATGTTAGCTCACCAACTCATTCTGAATCCCGCCAAAACTGAATTCCTCCTCCTCCTCTCTACCTCTCTCTCACCTCCTCCTGTTCAATCTTGGATGGATCAGCTGAACCTACTCAACAACAAACCCATCATTGTCGACAGCGCTAAATCCCTAGGTGTCATTCTTGACAAAAGACTCAACCTAATCTCCCACATCAACTCTATTGCTAAGAACGCACGTTACCAGTTGCGCCTTCTATGGGGGATTCGTCGGTTCTTCCCGGAGAAAGACTTAAAAACCTTGGTACAATCTCTGGTTCTCTCAAGACTGGATTATTGCAATTCTCTTCTGACGGGCCTACCCAAATCCCACCTCTCCCCTCTCAAATCCATCCTCCATTCAGCAGCTCGCTTCATTTCAGGGTCTAAACGAAGCGACCACGTCACTCCTATCCTGTCCTCTCTTCGATGGCTTCCGATCGAGGCAAGATCTATTTACAAAACTGCCTGCATCACACACAAAGCCTTACACACGTCCTCCCCTCGTTACCTGGCGAATAAATTGAAATTGTCCGGTGGCTCTCGCCCTTCTCGCAATGCAGAAAAGCTTCTGCTTGAGCCCCCCCCCCGTCTTCAAAAGGGAAAGATCGATGGCGCAATCCTTCTCAGGCAATGCATTGAGAATCTGGAACTCGCTTCCCCCATTGCTCCGTGCCACCTCCTCTACCCGGATCTTCAAAGCTGACCTCAAATCTCTTCTCTTCCAAAGACACTTTCAGAACTAATACTTTCACTCTCAGCCCCCTCTAGGAAGTTCGCTCTTCATTGTAAATTTGTACTTTTTCCTGTACATTCCTCACCCTTGCGTGCTGTGCTGGATTTGTGTACCCTTCATTTTAAGTCTCCTGTTTAATTCACGCCCTCTCTACTCCCTCAAGGAAGTTCTTCCACTATAGGAAATTCTGTACTCCATGCCTATAGAAGTGCCTTCCCAGTGTGTTCTGAGTGACTGCCACTTATTGCAGTATTATACCTCTATTTGTATTTTGTATCTCATGTATCATGCACACCTGTCACTTTTTCCTCTTGTAACGCATACCTCTTTTTGTATCTTGTTTGTTTTATTTGCACAATTGTCACTTTTTCCTCATGTAATGTAACGCTTGCTTTTGTATTATGCTCACTTGTAACCTTCTCCTCATGTAATGTTACTGTTCCTATTGTGAAGCGCTCTGACACCTTCGGGTAAAGCCCCAGCCCTGCCAAGTATCACGCAACAAGCGTTAGACTAACGCATTTTCGTGTGGTGATCCGCATCACCGCACTAAAATGCAAAGTCACGCATTAATAGAGCCTCGTGAAGTTGCTGACAACAGCTTACGCAGGAGATGGGAGCGCTGCTATTAGCACTCATCTGGCAGCTCAGTGTATGTGGCAGTCTAGTCAGAAGTGCGCTGCTCTGCAGCGGCAGTCAGTGAGATGGCGTCACATGACTGCAACATTGTCTTCATGAATTGCGTTGGCGCGATCAGCGGGCGGCAGTTTATGCTTAAGTTTCGCTTGGCACAGGCAGCCCCACCGTTCCTCGCACTGTTGCCTGTGGCTTTCTTCATGCAAGTACGTCCCTGCGACCGCACTGCTGCTGGAGACTCGTCGTCGCTTGGCTCTCCGTCACTGACACTCAGGTCAGACTGTAATATCGGACTTTAAAAATATTTAATTTTAGAGCGTCACTGAGCAGCGCTCAGCTGACACATCATGACAATGGTAACCACTTTACCGCCGGCTGGTGGTGAGCGTGGACCACACGGAGCAGGCTGAGAATATAGCCTGCCCTTCCTCTGAGTTTATTTGATTTCATCGAGGGCCCAGGCCGCCGAGGCTCCGTGGCATTGTAGGCTTCGGATATCAGCGGTGGGAGGGGCACTGGGGGCACGGGGCTGAGGGGATTTCTCAAGGAGTGCGAGAGACACGAGACTGCAGCCAGTTGCTGCTTCATGTTGTATCGTGAAAGAAACTCCTCTGACTGCTCTCTGAGTTGCGCTTGAGTTTAGTTGCACTGAAAGGACAAGCACGTAATAAAAGTCCAGATGCAGCAGCTCAAACTAGCATCGTGATTAATCACTTCTATACAGTCCTCTGTGCAGCTCTCTACTCTGCTCAGCTGACAGTAGGACCGGCTGCCAGAGACTCGTCGCTGCCGTGGCACACATTTACTTAGTGCTCATTCTCAATATACTTAATTTAAAGCTGAGCGTGCGTCAGCATGAACCTGTAGCTCACTGCTTGTATCCTCGGGCTACACTGAAATGGTGCCTCTGCAGGCTGGGCAGCGAGGTCAGCATACAGTGGATCTAGATAACTGATTTATATTATAGCAGCTGAGATCTTTTACTGCGTGATATGATGACTTTTGGGAGCAAAGCTAAAGTACTGCTTAAGATAACTGCTAAAATATGTTAGCACCCTTCCATTTTTGCTGCTTTACAACACTTTGTAGAGCTTCTTCGAATTTCCTGTTGCTCAAATGGATCTAATTAGTGATATTTATATATTTACCTCGTCTTCATTGCTTGATTTTGCACGCGAGAAAGTGTCACTCATAGTTGTTGAAATGTCACTCATAATTACACTGAAATTATGGAATTGTCACACATAGCAATCTGAAACCCAGGGGGGCAGAGCACCAAAAACATATGGCCCCCAAAAGGGGAGCGACCCTTGCCCAAGGGGCCGCTCCCCAAAACAGTATTTTCATTTAAAAAAAGAAAGAAAAAAAAAGGTGTCTAGTGGGCATTCCTGCTGCACGATCGCATGATCGTGCAGCAGGAATGCACAAAAGAGGCATCGGGGGAAAGGAAAACCCTTTCCTTTCCCTCGATGCCTCTTTTGTTTCAAACCCCCCCTCCCCGGAGCCAAAACTCACCTTATTCCCCGACGTGCTGGAATCAAATGGCTTCCAGCGCGTCGGGGAACAAAGGGAAACCCCCAATGACGTCAGCGCGCCTCGCGCGCTGACGTCATTGAGGGGGGGCGGGGGGAGGCAGGGGAAGCCCTTCCCCTGCCTTCCCCCCCAAAAAAACAACGATCGGATTCCCACGGAGGGAGCGCCAGCGCTTCCCCCGTGGGTGGTCTCGTCGTGAGCTGGACTCGTCATGAGCACACGACCACTGTGTGCCATGACGAGTCCAACTCGTCATAAGCATCGAAGGGGTTAAGGGCCTCGCAATTTGCGACACATTGCGAGTCGCAAATTGCGAGGCACTAAATGAAATGTACAACAGTGTGTTTAACACTGTTTGCGATTCCCTAAGGGGTCACAAATTGCGAGGCTCATTAATATTAATGAGCCTCTCGCAATTTGCAAGCCTATTGGGAATGCCAGCCCTCAAAGGGATGGTGTCCTGCTTGGCTCAGCAGACCACCATGTCTGGGACTGCTTTTAAATAAAGCAGTTTTTTTTTAAATGCAGCCCGTTTTCCTTAAAGGAAAACGGGATGCATTAAAAAAAAATGAAACATTTTCATTTCATTTTTTAAGGGCAGGCAGTGGTCCCTGGGACCACTGCCTGCCCTTAAAAAATATTTTCGCAGGCATTTGCAAAGGGGAAGGGGTCCCCTGGTGACCCCTTCACATTGCAAATGCATTATCACCTACTTGAAGTAGGTGGTAATTGCAAGTGTTTTGCGACCGAAATTGCAGTCGCCAAACATTTGTACATGGTTTTGAGACTCGCTATTTGGAAGGGAATGCCCCTTCCAAATAGCGAGTCGCAAAACCTATTTCGTGAGTCGCAAAAAAATTGCAACTCGCTAAATAAGCTATGTACATGGCTCAATAGGTTTTTGCATGCGCAAACGGGTTCGCAAACCCGTTTGCGCATGCAAAAGCGGGTCATACATCTGGCCCCAAGTGAGGTGCAGGAAGTCTGCTCCCTCAATGCTGCATCGCATGAAGTGGTCATCCTGGCGGAGGTGATATCTGTGTAGGCTAACAGGTGTGTAATATATTCTGTGTAAGAGTTTGTAATGTACAATGCGAAGCCTGCTGCTGGCGACAATATGCCCTGTCTGTATATAACAATCCTGTCACTGCTCATCTGTGAGGGGTGTGCCCAGTTCCCAGTCCCAACCAGCATGGGTGTGTTCCACTAGCAATGGTGCCTGCAACTGAGCAGTATGATATAAAATTGACACAATATGTCTCTGAGAGGTAGACTTGAGTAGCATGTGTCCATTGTGGGTGGCTCCTGCGGGAAGCCAGGGGCCGAAGTTTTGACATCATGGCACAGCCATATGTAGAGAAACCAGTCCAGTGGGGTTGGCGACTTCTTTGTAAATAGTTGGTCGCCAGTTGGAAATGTACCTTAGGAGTACATTTCATCCCATGTGGTAATCCAGGTCTTCTGAGGCATCTGTCTACATGATGTTTTGTGCGTGGCTGGAATAGATGGGTGATAATGTAAAGAGGTTAATGTGGAATACAGCACAGGTTTAGCATGGATGCGCTCTAGTTTGCCCCATGCAGCAACAGTACATGCTACAATTGAATCCAGGGGGCTGCGCACATCCCTATATAGGAAGTGGGAAGTATCGGATGCATGTATCCCTGTTCTATAGCTATGTGTGGTAAAAAAGGAATGGGTTGGTGCCAATGTATGGCATAGTGCACCTGGGCACACAAGTGGTAAAGCTCTATCTCTGGTGCTTGGAATCCTACTCCACCAAAGCGCTGTGTTAGTATGTCCTATCTTAACCTAGGCTGTCCTCCCACCCAAGCCAGACATATTAATTGTGTTTTAATGCTTTAAATAAATGTCGTCCCATCGGATAGGATATATTTTGGAAAAGGTATAGTAGTTTCAAGAATATAACCATTTTCATGAGGGAGATCCTTCCTGCCAGGGAAAGGGGTAATGATATCAAGCGAGTAATGTCGCCTGTGATGGTGTAGAGAACAGTACCATATTTGGCCTGAATGGTAGATTCCCTTTCTCTAGTCACCACTATTTCCAGGTATTGAAGCTCAGTATTGCACCATGCCAAAGGGAAATCAGGGAGGAAGTGCTTCGTGGCTGAAGTGAGGGGAAAAATATTAGATTTTTCCCAGTTAATCTGGGTGCCCGATAGGCCCCCAAAGTGTACAAATTCGTGCAGCACCCCATTCAGACTATCGTGAGGATTCCTCAAGTATAATGTAATATCATCTGCATATAATGATACTAGTAAGTGTCTAGTGGGATATCTTAACATGCACTTTCAGTGATGTTGCCTAAGTTTGGCTGCAAGGAGTTCCCTTGCAGCCAAACTTAGGCAACAGCGAAAAGGAACGGCAAGAGGGGACACCCCTGCCTAGTGCCTCAATGTGAAACAGATGAGACACAGCACCATTTATCTGCACCCTGGCTGTTGGTTCAAAATAAAGGAGACCTATCCATGCCCGAAAGGGGGAGACATCCCATGCACTGGAGTGTAGTGTAGCTCCTATTTCCCTAATAGGCTCTGCGCATTGGAATAATATATCCTATAGGTTTGACATAGGACTAAGGTCAGTATGTCTCTATCGAGTATATTAAACTTAATTACTTGTGCCAGCTAGCTCAGAGGCCACTAGAAACTCCTTGACAACAAGAAGGGAGTAGTTTCTGGCAGCCGCAAAACATGACCACTTTGTTTCCCTTTAGAATCAGAACGTGTCCCAGAGTTGTGGAAACAATAGATAACTATTTCACTCAGCTCAATCGTGCATGCTTAGTTTTCCTCAAAGTTAAGAATAGACGGGCGTTTCAATAAAAGATTTATTGAACAGCCTTGTTTCTCGTGTAAGTAAAATGTGCTGTTACGATCACAAGACAGTATGCGAGATAAATAATGTAGTGTGAGCAGTAGAAATAAATAATACTGCGATAGCATTATCTTTTAGTATATATGCATTTACATAAATAACACAGACTAAAATGCGAGTACTCATACGATGCGTTTCTAATCTAGTTCTACCCCAATGTACCTAACCTAGGTGTAGGGAGAGGTATGAAGTAGGTGAAGTATTCCTCACTATGGTATACTAAGAGTATGTTAAGCCTAGTATGCCTAGTATGCCAAGTATGCCAAGAGTCCCTCTAGGTTCTTGTCAGCTCCATACCTGAAGAATGAGAGAGGTAGGAATCTCTTTGCCAGACTCGAACTCCAACATCCCGCAAGGGAAGTCAGATCACTGGAAGCTGGACTCTCTGCGTGCAGGGATGACAGCGTCTTCTCAGTGCGTCAGGCCGGGAAACGGGCTCCTCTGAAGTCGAGGTCTCCTCTAGTTTACAAGGGCTAGGGAAGGTATATTTATACCTGAGAGGTACCTCACAATGTTAGCATTGACGTGAATTGGTCAGCGGAAGACATCATGAATGAACCCCTAAGGTATAATGGTTCATGCATAATAGATGAGTCCTTGAAGAAATCAATAGTCCTGTGCTAGGGAAACTCCCGAAGCCTAAGGGTCTGTTCTTCAAGAACTCGTTGTGACGTTAGGGTGGACGGATGTCGGAGACCATGCCTGTATTTGGAGTGCACGGTTTAATGCCTAAATAAGGTCTGGGATTTTATGCCTATATAAGGGCAGGGCGAATTGTGCCTATATAAGGACATGCTACAGGAAAGCCCGTGTATGGACACCCTGAGAGGAATACAACACCCACTCCACTTTCGTGTGTACGATAATACTAAAATGCTAAACATTAAATGGAGTACCGCATATTTCTAAAATATTTCTTAAAACCGTTTAAAAAGTCATTTAAAAACCTATTAGAATGCAAAAGGTACTGTACATTTGAAGCATTGCTTTTCATTTCAGGCATAAAGTTTGAAAATAAATGCAATTGGAATGAAATAAGCAGTAATATTTACATGTGACAGAAAATGATCGATAAGTTGTTCAAAAATCAAAGGCATTTCATGTCATGAAAATTAATGAACTGTTTCAGACACACAAGATGACTAAGTGTCCGTGGAAGTACCGTGAAGTCTGTACTATAAGGCTAGTTCTACTTTAAGCAGATTGAAGTGCCATTTTCATTCGAAAAATGGGAAAAAAGTTCAATTTTGGTAGAGTTCCAAGTTGTTTTGAAAATGAAGGCCAAATTGTTACTGCATCTCTGGAACACTGTATGCTGAATCAGAGTCAGTTCACGGGTCTGGTGTAAACATGAGATCATCTATTTCTATAGACAAAACATCATCCACTGAAGTTGGTGTCAGTTGGAACACCTCGTGTAGTAGATCAATTGCACAGAGATGTGAAGCATCGCTTCCAGCATAGGTTGCCGCAGCAATGTTCGCGTCCGTTGGTACCTGTGTGCCTGTAGATCTTTCTCGTACCTCAGCAGCAGCCGGAAGTGTCTGTGAGATCTCAATGAATTCTGACATCAGGATTGGTAGCCTCTGGGGACAACACAGAGCATGGGCCGTTATCGGGACCAGCAGAGTATCGACATCCGTTGGCGTAGCTGATGGAAATGTTAGACAGGTGTCCAACACGCATTCTTCACCGCATAGCAGGCATCGTAGAACAGGTAAGATGCAATCTTGCCAGATTGGTCTGAATGACAGGAACCACGTGGTATTCAAGTCCCGTAGACGAGTCATGCCCAATAGCTGTACTATTCGCTCATGACACTTTCGTTCAAGGAGAGCTTTCTCCATTTCGCTCGGAGTGATGTCTGCGAATAGGCTGGCCATAGCGCAATAGCAGGAAGAGAAATAGAATTCCGGCAACAAGTGCTAGAATTAACGGTATGCCACCAAACACCGAATGTGCAAAGTTCGGGATTATTCCGAGTATTGCCTGGAAAGGTGCTAACAGACCGGAGCAGATGCTCTTAAATACATGTACAATTCCGGTTGTATCAGACATATTGAAGATACGTCCTATCATTTCTACGAAATGTATAGGGCAGTTTGTACGCATTAAAGTCTGTATCTCAGCCGAAGTCCTTGCTACTTGTAGATCATAGGTTTCTTTGGCCGAGGTCAAAGGCACTGTTTGCTGTAAAAGCATGGCTTTACTTCTGCTCAAAGTATCAAATCTTATAAAAGAGACGTTCAGCGAAGGCCATAGAGGCGACTCCCTGACTGTATCTATTGGGGCAAACAATACTTGCATACAGCAAGTGACCCTGGAGTTGACCGTTACTAGATATGGGATGCCTGGCAGCATGCCGCAGCAACTCTGATCATTCAACATGAGGTAACTCCCATTAGAAAGTTGTCCAAACGTTGGATTAATCACAGCAGCTGGTGAACCCTGCTGATGGCAAGACAAATTTGCCACAGAACCATTGCAAGCCCCGTGTAAAGAAATGTCCTGACATATAAGTGAACCGCTCAGTGCACGTTTACAGTGTGTACCGCTCAAAAACACTTCACGATCCCCACTCCAACATCTATATGTATACGGTAAATCCCAAGATGTCTTAATGTATTCCTTACCCAACCTTTCATATTTGCCTGCTTGCATTTGTCTGAGGCAATACTGAAACTGAAAAGTACTCACAGGTAATGTGATTTTGCCATGAATTAGCCATCCTGTAGCTGGTTTTTCTGCCACTGTAAATGGTAACTTTTCCAGTTTTTCAATGCTCAGCACTGAATACTTTGCTCCTCTTTGTGCCAGGTCGATCTGTTTATCAGTTAGATTGTATTCTGCAAACAGAGCGGATGTGTTGATGAAACGCCAAGGCACATAGCCCGCTCGCAAAGATTGCAGCGTCCAGCTTAATAACACAATAGAACGTAATTGAGACTGGCCTTGCTGTAACATCGCCAAATCTTGTTCTAGTATGTCGATAGCAGAGGATACAATGCCATCCAATGAATATATTCTGGAGGACAAAGTTGTTAACCCATTGTCGACCACAGAGAGTGTTTTCTCTAAATTAATACGATTAAGTTCACGTATTCGTTCTGCGGCCTCCATCTGTGATACTTTCCATGCTTCATTATAGGCAGCATAAATGAAACGTTTTTGACGTGGTTTTCTTGGTCCAAGCAAGAATTCCCTAAGGTCTGCGTCCTTTTTAAGTAAGGTTAAGTGTTGTTTCACATCCTGTAGTGTAGACTTATGCAGCCAATCGAGGCATAATTTAGCTACACTGTTTGTTGTTACTACCCCCGGATGTTGTCTTTGGACGTATCTTGGGTCTGGCCTATTAATAGTAAAGCCCTGAGTTTTATTCAGGAATCTTTCCTGACAGTTATTCGTGTCTGTGGGCCAGATCAACCATTTTTTCCAATCAGGATTAGATCTGTTGAGTTGTAGTATATTGTCAACTGTCACCACTGCCTGTGTATTATTATCAGTGGCAGGTGTTGGTACAGAAGGTGTGTTCATCTCTTTGATCTTGGCTAGTCCAAGACAAGATGTTTGTTGGACAGTTTCATTCAAAAACATTATTTGTTCCGGGATGATACAGGCTCTAAATAAAGCTTCTATCCCCTGCACTTGCCAATCTTTAGTACCCCAGACTGTTTTTGTGTCTATTGTGTCTTTCCAAAAGTCGAAACCCTGTCTAGACAGTTGGGCATTAAATAATGCAGAGTAAATCTGTTTTGTATTTGTTAACATAATTTTCAGTCCTGTTTTGTTCACATTTTTATAGTAAAACATTTCTGGATTAGATGTATTATATCCTGAAAAATATGGAAACTTGTTAGCAAATGTTTTTGAACTACCGTGTGGTGGTGTAGGACAATGCTCCCATTGGTTAAACATAAACACATTTCTAGGATATGCAGATTTATGCAAATAATGATGACCATAGTGGTTATAACAATACAGTTGTTCATAGTCTGATGAACCCTCTAAATATTCATTTTTAGAAAATGCAGCAGATTTTTCTAGGTCATACATTATGTCGTTAACAGTCTCAAAGTCCAAATCATCAAAATAGGTACTGGACGTAATTAGATCACTTAGTGAAATTTTAAACAAATGTGGAATGTTCAATTGTTCCGTCGGGCCGAAGATATCAAAATCTGTTTTGTCCCACACTATACCATCCTGTATAGGAACAGCTGTGATGTTCACTGATGACAAGTCTCTTGCTTCACGATGGGAAGATTTATGAGGTCTCAAAAGTACGTTCACGCCTTTTCTTTCAGTATTCACATGGATGAATCTGCCACTTATAAGCACGCTCACAGTTGTAACCAAAGCTAGCCAGAGCAGGAAAACAAAAAGTCCAGATGTAATCCAGCGTTCAATCCATGGAGAAACCAAATAAGTCTTTTTCAGAAAGTGAAGAAAGTCTTGTACTTGCTGCTTGAATTTGAATGATGCTGGCGTCGTTTCAGGTTCACTCGGATCTTCTGAGAACGTATCAAAGTTAATGAAATAGCCAGAAGCAGTTCTATCAATTGTTGGAATTGCATCAGGATTTGTAGAAATCACTGGAACCAGTTCATCACTTGCTACATTGGTGTAGACAGGTGTATTTGGACGAACTGTTACTTGGTGTTCAAGAGGGATGAGTTCCATAGCATTGTTGCTTAGTCCTCCATCTGTTACAGCTGAATTCTCGATTGTTATCAGTCTTTCAGTCTGAACCTCTTGGATAGTAGCGAGAGGAGTGCTTCTGCTACTAGGTCGGAGTCCACGAGGCCTACTATTTAGTATTGGCCACATACTGTGGTTTGATCAGGTCGATGGACACAAATCTTTTCTCCTTTCTTCCAGCAAGGGGTGGCAGAAGTACTGTTCTTCTTCCTTGAACTGCTAGGACAGGTACTGGTTGTCTGTAAGAAGGTCCAAATTCCTTCTTGACCGCAATTTTTTCTCTGACTAGATCCCCAACTTTTTGAATCCAGACAGGCCTTGCTGGGACCGCCGATTTTTCCCCAGTGGTGGTTGGCTGTAGGAATACGTTGCTTTGTTTCGTTCTTAACTCATTCAGTTCCTGTAAAACAGCCAAACGATCTTTGATATCAAACGGTTTATTTTCCACCACTGATCCTACGTGTTCTAGGTCTGGTACCCACATTCTTGTCCCAAATAGGACCTCATATGGAGTGACCCCCCATAGAGAACTTCTTGGCAGATTGTTCAATGAGTGTTGGACCCCATTAAGGTGTTTGACCCACCCATCACCCGAACCTAATACCCTAGCTGTTATAGACTGCTTTATGTCCCGGTTTTTCCTTTCCACAACCGAATTTCCCTCAGGATGGAATGGAGAGGAGTACAGCAATGCAACGCCCAGACTGGCCATGGCTTCTTTGTAAGCCCGAGAGCTAAACGCAGGACCCTGGTCAGAATGTAGCGTGCCTATTGCGTATGTGCCGATAAAGACTCGCAAATCTTTTATAACAGTTCGAGCGTCAGCTGAGCGCTGAGGCCATATCCATAGGAACCTAGATTCAGTATTTTGGGAATGCCTTTGTCCAGTAGGACGCAGGCGCGTAGATAGTCTAATGCTGTCTAACTGTGGTGTCTGTACTGGGTTGCCGCATTCGCAGCATGGTGTCTGGTGGCTCTCTCGCTGTAATTTACAGTCTAAGCAGTTGTTGATGAATATGTGAATTTCTGTATTCATACCAGGCCACCAGTACATCTCATTTAACGCCAAAATTGTTTTAGAGATCCCTTGATGTGACAGACCCTCCCCCAAATGTGTTTCATAAATCAAGGCTGCTCTACGTTCCATGTTTGGAATTACCCTACCCCCACTCAAGGGATTCGAGCAAAAAGAACGTTGTTCGCATCAATTACATAAGAGTACTTGAGTGGAAACTTTTTTGGTAACGCTGCACTGCTGCCTTTGCTTGAAGCATTGACAGCCAACATTATCTCACCGTCTATTTTTGTTTTTGAACGAGTGATCGCGGCTACGGAAGCCGTCTGCACAGCCCCCTTTGCGGCTTCGTCATCCAATGAATTCCCTGCAACGTGAACGCCATCCCGTTGATGACTCAGTGTGTGGATCATGTGAGCCTTTGGTAGTTCGTTTTTCAACTGAACTACTTGTTCCCAAAGCGTTTTGTGCTTTATTGTGCCACCTTTCGCATCTTTGAAACCATTTTCAAGCCAGTTTTGTATATATTCATTATACGACTGAACACAGTAAAAGGAATCGCACACTATTAGTGTGGGGAATTCTCGATCTGTACTTTCAAGTGCCAGTTTGAATGCTTGTAGTTCAGCTCGCTGAGCTGTACAATCTCCTAGAGACTGAGTTTTTGTGACCATAGGTCTGAAGATGCCATTTCGCATGCGACCTTTAACGATTGCACACGCTGCACTGTAAGCTTGCTTACTCCCTGTTGTGGGTTGTGCTGATCCGTCAGTGTAAATTATGAATTCGTACTGATCGAGAGGCAGAATTTCAGTAGGCAGAGGACATTCTTGTTCATATTGCAGGAATGCTTGTGTTTTTAAATCTGGATCAAAAACATATTCAACATCTGTTGCAGCAAGAGAATTAACCCATTGTATCCATCTTGGATGTAATGCTTTAGCATTTGGAATGCTTGCTTTTGTGACCGCTTCTAAAGCTGGTACTGGGGTTACGACAATAATGCGTTTCCCTTGGGCTAAGGCTCTTTCTTTTGCTACAGCGGTTTGAACTGCTGTCAGAATTTTTTCAGTTGAACTGAAGCGCATTTCCACTTGTGTGTACAAATGAGATTTGCATGCGATTGGTATTTTCTCACCCTCATTGAAGGTTAAGTAGGTGAATCCGCATTGACCCGAAATTATTCGGATCACCAAATTGCGTTGACTTACGCGTGTTTGTAAGTTATTTGTTGCTAACATGTTAGCCTGGAGTGAACACAAGATTTCTGTGTGTTCGTTTGTCCAATTTTTGATTGAAAAATCAGGTTTGATTAATGCGTTGAGAGGTTTAATCCTTTCTGCGTAATTTAGAATGTATGTTCTTCCAAAATTTTGGAAACCCAGGATGGATTGTAAGTTTTTAGCGTTTTTGGAGGTTGGAGCAGCGCACATTTCTCTAGAAAGTTAGCTGCCAAGCTCTTGCCTTCACTTGAAAGCTCATATCCTAGAAATAGGACATTGAGATGGGCAATTCTGGACTTTTTAAAGTTGAACTTGTAGCCCTCAGAGGCGAAGCCCAGTATAATGGTGCTCACCCTGTTCAAGTGTTTTTCCAGGTCATCGTCTGTCAGATAGATGTCATCGACATAGGACAATGCCTCATTGTCATAAATTTGTAGTAACTCCGTTACCCTCGCTGAGAATAAACCTGGGCTGTTCTTGAACCCTTGTGGGAGTCGACAAAAGTGACGCTGGGTCCCCATTATGGAGAATGCTGTTAAGTACCTGCTTTCAGGTGCTATGTTTTGACAAAAGAAACCATTTGAGATGTCTAATGTTGTTTTATATTTTTTACGCACAATGTTATTCATTAATGCTGTGCTATGTGCATTTTGCACTGCAAAAATTTTAGAACAAGTGTTTAGGTGTCTGTAATCCAAAACTAGACGATATGTATTGTCTGGTTTGGATACAGGAAACAAAGGATTGTTCATTGAGGAGGTGCATGTTTCAATCACCCCTTGGTATTCAAGTTGATCTAAGATCTCCCTGACCTGTTTTTTAGCTTCTTGCTTTATTGGGTACTGCCTTTGTGCAGTTGGTTCATGTTTCAGATGTATTTTATGGTGAGGTGAGTCCTCATCCCATCCTACATGATTTTTATATAATGCTGGGGCCTGGGCTACTGCCCATTTCCTGGCATATGTATATTTTAGATGTATAGGAATATGGTTGGAGAAGGCAGGCATAATAATGTCCTCGCCATGTGGGCACTCCCTGACAAATTGTGGTGGCCAGTCTTTTTCTGCTAGAAGTATGTCATAGCCCCTTGATAGTCTTTCCCAAAAAAGTGCTTTCACCTGTCTAGGTTTGTCTCCCTCCATCCGGAGTGTTATTTCATATAACTTTTGTGGAGTACTAACCCTGGTGTCTACAGTCTCAACTGTAATGTACTCATTCAAGTCCACTATCTCCAGAAGTTCCTTCAGGTTCTGGCGAGCTATTGTGACTTCTGCTGCACTGTCCAGCCTTGTCTGAGCCCATTCTCCGTTCTTGAGTTGTGTTCTCAGTATTCTCGGCATGTCTGATCTTTAGACCTGCTACTTTCTTTTTGGAGAATTGAGGTTTTGCTTTAGTTTTTGGAGCGTGTTTGTCGTCTTTCAATTTCACGCGTTCTTCTCTATGTTCCGATCGTCCTCTTCTTTCCGAAGTCTGTGATGAGATCTGAAAGGGACGAGAGGAACGTGTATCAGTATCTTGATACCTGTCAGGCTTTCTCAAATTATCCCTATTCCTGAGGTTATACCTCCTTTCAGAGGGCTCCTTTTGAGGAGACCTACCTCGGGATTGAGAACGTTTCTCATTTGAATTTTGTTTATTAGTCTCCCACTTCTTTTTAGAAGATGTAGGAGTTTGTTTAATTGAGTCCTTCTCAGGACTTTCAGATAGTTTCGGCTTCACTGGTCTTCCACCCAAACTATCTCTGCCTAATTCTGCATAAGATTGTTCTATTATTCTGGGTAGCTCAGTTTGATGTTCTGTAACATCAAATTCCCTTAATTTTTGGCGGATCGCCACTGCTGCTGCCTCTCCTTTAATATTTGATAATATTAATGTTGAGACCTGGTCGAAATTTTTCAGTAATTTCATATCTAAATTTAGAGCAGGTTCTGCCCCGTATTCATTTTGAATTTGTTTCAGGACATCAGGTATTACCGCAATTGACGGAATGCCATGTGTTTTAGTATAGATGGCAGCAAAGACTGAGCCCCAAGTGGTGCAGTCTTCCAGTTGTGGTGTGATCCCCATTGGTAAACTGATTGTCAGTATTCTGTGTTTCTCATACGGGCTAGTATTTGGAAATACTGCTTCGATTTGAGTAATTTTTTGAGCTATCCAGAATGGAATTTGCTCACGTTTTGTGGGCATTTTACCCATGACTGCGTATAGAGCCTGTGGTGTAATTTTTAGTGTATTCCCCTGTTGGGGAGTTGGATTTGGAATTGTTAATGGTTGCTGGACTGTAAAAGTCTGCATGACATATTGGACCAATTGTCTGTAGATTTTTATTAACTCCGTGAGTTGAGCAAGTAATTCCTCGTCTGACATCTCTTCAATGTCAGGATGAGGTGTGTAGCCGGCTAGAATCGGCCATGTTGCTCCTGGTCTACCTAGTGGACCGAGCCTGGTAATGTTTTTGTGATGTTTTAGGGCGCCTTTAAACCAGAGCTGATGCTCTTAGTATGTTAATGGAATTTCAATATCCTCGAAAGGAATGTATTCCTCTGGTGGATCATCTTCTTTGTAGAAGTGAAACACGTGTGTTACTGGATTGGATTTAGGAAATATTACCCATGAATAGAATACCTCTGTCTGAAAGGATTCGTGTGCCTCTATCACGAAAACTGCTCTACCTCCTCTTGGTGGTAGGCCATGTTTTATGAGTTTTAGAGTGATGGCTCTTCTTAAGTTTGGAGTGATGTCTATAACACCCTCCTCGGTTTCAATAAAACCTGTAAAGTTAAAAACTGCTGATAGGGCTGGATCAGCCGCAGCTTCACCGTTTCCGGCGGCTTCAGTCATTTTGTTTTTTGAAAAATTTAGAACAAGTTTCAAGGAAACAAAGATAAGGTGCACAATATTTTGGAACACTGTATCCTTCAACGTTGAGCAAACCAAACAGCTAATATATAGGGTACTGCCCTATGTAGCCGTGGTGGATACTTAACCCTGCCCCCTCCAGACGTCTTTTGGAGTTATATGGGTAGGGGTCTCTGAGAGAAAAAGCACGGCTGAGTTACTCAGTATCTAACGTTGAATTACCGCCTTACCAAACCGGTGGGCGCCATGTAGTGTAGCTCCTATTTCCCTAATAGGCTCTCCGCATTGGAATAATATATCCTATAGGTTTGACATAGGACTAAGGTCAGTATGTCCCTATCGAGTATATTAAACTTAATTACTTGTGCCAGCTAGCTCAGAGGCCACTAGAAACTCCTTGACAACAAGAAGGGAGTAGTTTCTGGCAGCCGCAAAACATGACCACTTTGTTTCCCTTTAGAATCAGAATGTGTCCCAGAGTCGTGGAAACAATAGATAACTATTTCACTCAGCTCAATCGTGCATGCTTAGTTTTCCTCAAAGTTACACAGAAAGAATAGACGGGCGTTTCAATAAAAGATTTATTGAACAGTCTTGTTTCTCGTGTAAGTAAAATGTGCTGTTACGATCACAAGACAGTATGCGAGATAAATAATGTACTGTGTGAGCAGTAGAAATAAATAATACTGCGATAGCATTATCTTTTAGTATATATGCATTTACATAAATAACACAGACTAAAAATGCGAGTACTCATACGATGCGTTTCTAATCTAGTTGTACCCCAATGTACCTAACCTAACCTAGGTGTAGGGAGAGGTATGAAGTAGGTGAAGTACTCCTTACTATGGTATACTAAGAGTATGTTAAGCCTAGTATGCCTAGTATGCCAAGTATGCCAAGAGTCCCTCTAGGTTCTTGTCAGCTCCATACCTGAAGAATGAGAGAGGTAGGAATCTCTTTGCCAGACTCGAACTCCAACACCCCGCAAGGGAAGTCAGATCACTGGAAGCTGGACTCTCTGCGTGCAGGGATGACAGCGTCTTCTCAGTGCGTCAGGCTGGGAAACGGGCTCCTCTGAAGTCGAGGTCTCCTCTAGTTTACAAGGGCTAGGGAAGGTATATTTATACCTGAGAGGTACCTCACAATGTTAGCATTGACGTGAATTGGTCAGCGGAAGACGTCATGAATGAACCCCTAAGGTATAATGGTTCATGCATAATAGATGAGTCCTTGAAGAAATCAATAGTCCTGTGCTAGGAAACTCCCGAAGCCTAAGGGTCTGTTCTTCAAGAACTCGTTGTGACGTTAGGGTGGACGGATGTCGGAGACCATGCCTGTATTTGGAGTGCACGGTTTAATGCCTAAATAAGGCCTGGGATTTTATGCCTATATAAGGGCAGGGCGAATTGTGCCTATATAAGGACATGCTACAGGAAAGCCCGCGTATGGACACCCTAAGAGGAATACAACACCCACTCCACTTTCGTGTGTACGATAATACTGAAATGCTAAACATTAAATGGAGTACCTCATATTTCTAAAATATATCTTAAAACCGTTTAAAAAGTCATTTAAAAAACCTATTAGAATGCAAAAGGTACTGTACATTTGAAGCATTGCTTTTCATTTCAGGCATAAAGTTTGAAAATAAATGCAATTGGAATGAAATAAGCAGTAATATTTACATGTGACAGAAAATGATCGATAAGTTGTTCAAAAATCAAAGGCATTTCATGTCATGAAAATTAATGAACTGTTTCAGACACACAAGATGACTAAGTGTCCGTGGAAGTACCGTGAAGTCTGTACTATAAGGCTAGTTCTACTTTAAGCAAATTGAAGTGCCATTTTCGTTCGAAAAATGGGAAAAAAGTTCAATTTTGGTAGAGTTCCAAGTTGTTTTGAAAATGAAGGCCAAATTGTTACTGCATCTCTAGAACACTGTATGCTGAATCAGAGTCAGTTCACGGGTCTGGTGTAAACATGAGATCATCTATTTCTATAGACAAAACATCATCCACTGAAGTTGGTGTCAGTTGGAACACCTCGTGTAGTAGATCAATTGCACAGAGATGTGAAGCATCGCTTCCAGCATAGGTTGCCGCAGCAATGTTCGCGTCCGTTGGTACCTGTGTGCCTGTAGATCTTTCTAGTACCTCAGCAGCAGCCGGAAGCGTCTGTGAGATCTCAATGAATGCTGACATCAGGATTGGTAGCCTCTGGGGACAACACAGAGCATGGGCCGTTATCGGAACCAGCAGAGTATCGACATCCGTTGGCGTAGCTGATGGAAATGTTAGACAGGTGTCCAACACGCATTCTTCACCGCATAGCAGGCATCGTAGAACAGGTAAGATGCAATCTTGCCAGATTGGTCTGAATGACAGGAACCACGTGGTATTCAAGTCCCGTAGAAGAGTCATGCCCAATAGCTGTACTATTCGCTCATGACACTTTCGTTCAAGGAGAGCTTTCTCCATTTCGCTCGGAGTGATGTCTGCGAATAGGCTGGCCATAGCGCAATAGCAGGAAGAGAAATAGAATTCCGGCAACAAGTGCTAGAATTAACGGTATGCCACCAAACACCGAATGTGCAAAGTTCGGGATTATTCCGAGTATTGCCTGGAAAGGTGCTAACAGACCGGAGCAGATGCTCTTAAATACATGTACAATTCCGGTTGTATCAGACATATTGAAGATACGTCCTATCATTTCTATGAAATGTATAGGGCAGTTTGTACGTATTAAAGTCTGTATCTCAGCCGAAGTCCTTGCTACTTGTAGATCATAGGTTTCTTTGGCCGAGGTCAAAGGCACTGTGTGCTGTAAAAGCATGGCTTTCATTCTGCTCAAAGTATCAAATCTTATATAAGAGACGTTCAGCGAAGGCCATAGAGGCGACTCCCTGACTGTGTCTATTGGGGCAAACAATACTTGCATACAGCAAGTGACCCTGGAGTTGACCGTTACTAGATATGGGATGCCTGGCAGCATGCCGCAGCAACTCTGATCATTCAACATGAGGTAACTCCCATTAGAAAGTTGTCCAAACGTTGGATTAATCACAGCAGCTGGTGTACCCTGCTGATGGCAAGACAAATTTGCCACAGAACCATTGCAAGCCCCGTGTAAAGAAATGTCCTGACATATAAGTGAACCGCTCAGTGCACGTTTACAGTGTGTACCGCTCAAAAACACTTCACGATCCCCACTCCAACATCTATATGTATACGGTAAATCCCAAGATGTCTTAATGTATTCCTTACCCAACTTTTCATATTTGCCTGCTTGCATTTGTCTGAGGCAATACTGAAACTGAAAAGTACTCACAGGTAATGTGATTTTGCCATGAATTAGCCATTCTGTAGCTGGTTTTTCTGCCACTGTAAATGGTAACTTTTCCAGTTTTTCAATGCTCAGCACTGTATACTTTGCTCCTCTTTGTGCCAGTTCGATCTGTTTATCAGTTAGATTGTATTCTGCAAACAGAGCCGATTTGTTGATGAAACGCCAAGGCACATAGCCCGCTCGCAAAAATTGCAGCGTCCAGCTTAATAATACAATAGAACGTAATTGAGACTGGCCTTGCTGTAACATCGCCAAATCTTGTTCTAGTATGTCGATAGCAGAGGATACAATGCCATCCAATGAATATATTCTGGAGGACAAAGTTGTTAACCCATTGTCGACCACAGAGAGTGTTTTCTCTAAATTAATACGATCAAGTTCACGAATTCGTTCTGCGGCCTCCATCTGTGATACTTTCCATGCTTCATTATAGGCAGCATAAATGAAACGTTTTTGACGCGGTTTTCTTGGTCCAAGCAAGAATTCCCTACGGTCTGCGTCCTTTTTAAGTAAGGTTAAGTGTTGTTTCACATCCTGTAGTGTAGACTTATGCAGCCAATCGAGGCATAATTTTCCTACACTGTATTTTGTTACTACCCCCGGATGTTGTCTTTGGACGTATCTTGGGTCTGGCCTATTAATAGTAAAGCCCTGAGTTTTATTCAGGAATCTTTCCTGACAGTTATTTGTGTCTGTGGGCCAGATCAACCATTTTTTCCAATCAGGATTAGATCTGTTGAGTTGTAGTATATTGTCAACTGTCACCACTGCCTGTGTATTATTATCAGTGGCAGGTGTTGGTACAGAAGGTGTGTTCATCTCTTTGATCTTGGCTAGTCCAAGACAAGATGTTTGTTGGACAGTTTCATTCAAAAACATTATTTGTTCCGGGATGATACAGGCTCTAAATAAAGCTTCTATCCCCTGCACTTGCCAATCTTTAGTAGCCCAGACTGTTTTTGTGTCTATTGTGTCTTTCCAAAAGTCGAAACCCTGTCTAGACAGTTGGGCATTAAATAATGCAGAGTAAATCTGTTTTGTATTTGTTAACATAATTTTCAGTCCTGTTTTGTTTACATTTTTATAGTAAAACATTTCTGGATTAGATGTATTATATCCTGAAAAATATGGAAACTTGTTAGCAAATGTTTTTGAACTACTGTGTGGTGGTGTAGGACAATGCTCCCATTGGTTAAACATAAACACATTTCTAGGATATGCAGATTTATTCAAATAATGATGACCATAGTGGTTATAACAATACAGTTGTTCATAGTCTGATGAACCCTCTAAATATTCATTTTTAGAAAATGCAGCAGATTTTTCTAGGTCATACATTATGTCGTTAACAGTCTCAAAGTCCCAATCATCAGAATAGGTACTGGACGTAATTAGATCACTTAGTGAAATTTTAAACAAATGTGGAATGTTCAATTGTTCCGGCGGGCCGAAGATGTCAAAATCTGTTTTGTCCCACACTATACCATCCTGTATAGGAACAGCTGTGATGTTCACTGATGACAAGTCTCTTGCTTCACGATGGGAAGATTTATGAGGTCTCAAAAGTACGTTCACGCCTTTTCTTTCAGTATTCACATGGATGTATCTGCCACTTATAAGCACGCTCACAGTTGTAACCAAAGCTAGCCAGAGCAGGAAAACAAAAAGTCCAGATGTAATCCAGCGTTCAATCCATGGAGAAACCAAATAAGTCTTTTTCAGAAAGTGAAGAAAGTCTTGTACTTGCTGCTTGAATTTGAATGATGCTGGCGTCGTTTCAGGTTCACTCGGATCTTCTGAGAACGTATCAAAGTTAATGAAATAGCCAGAAGCAGTTCTATCAATTGTTGGAATTGCATCAGGATTTGTAGAAATCACTGGAACCAGTTCATCACTTGCTACATTGGTGTAGACAGGTGTATTTGGACGAACTGTTACTTGGTGTTCAAGAGGGATGAGTTCCATAGCATTGTTGCTTAGTCCTCCATCTGTTACAGCTGAATTCTCGATTGTTATCAGTCTTTCAGTCTGAACCTCTTGGATAGTAGCGAGAGGAGTGCGTCTGCTACTAGGTCGGAGTCCACGAGGCCTACTATTTAGTATTGGCCACATACTGTGGTTTGATCAGGTCGATGGACACAAATCTTTTCTCCTTTCTTCCAGCAAGGGGTGGCAGAAGTACTGTTCTTCTTCCTTAACTGCTAGGACAGGTACTGGTTGTCTGTAAGAAGGTCCAAATTCCTTCTTGTCTGCAATTTTTTCTCTGACTAGATCCCCAACTTTTGGAATCCAGACAGGCCTTGCTGGGACCGCCGATTTTTCCCCAGTGGTGGTTGGCTGTAGGAATACGTTGCTTTGTTTCGTTCTTAACTCATTCAGTTCCTGTAAAACAGCCAAACGATCTTTGATATCAAACGGTTTATTTTCCACCACTGTGCCTACGTGTTCTAGGTCTGGTACCCACATTCTTGTCCCAAATAGGACCTCATATGGAGTGACCCCCCCTCGAGAACTTCTTGGCAGATTGTTCAATGATTGTTGGACCCCATTAAGGTGTTTGACCCACCCATCACCCAAACCTAATACCCTAGCTGTTATAGACTGCTTTATGTCCCGGTTTTTCCTTTCCACAACCGAATTTCCCTCAGGATGGAATGGAGAGGAGTACCGCAATGCAACGCCCAGACTGGCCATGGCTTCTTTGTAAGCCCGAGAGCTAAACACAGGACCCTGGTCAGAATGTAGCGTGCCTATTGCGTATGTGCCGATAAAGACTCGCAAATCTTTTATAACAGTTCGAGCGTCAGCTGAGCGCTGAGGCCATATCCATAGGAACCTAGATTCAGTATTTTCGGAATGCCTTTGTCCAGTATGACGCAGGCGCGTAGATAGTCTAATGCTGTCTTACAGTGGTGTCTGTACTGGGTTGCCGCATTCGCAGCATGGTGTCTGGTGGCTCTCTCGCTGTAATTTACAGTCTAAGCAGTTGTTGATGAATATGTGAATTTCTGTATTCATCCCAGGCCACCAGTACATCTCTTTTAATGCCAAAATTGTTTTAGAGATCCCTTGATGTGACAGACCCTCCCCCAAATTGTTTCATAAATCAAGGCTGCTCTACGTTCCATGTTTGGAATTACCCTATCCCCCACTCCAGGGATTCGAGCAAAAGGAACGTTGTTCGCATCAATTACATAAGAGTACTTGAGTGGAAACTTTTTTGGTAACACTGCACTGCTGCCTTTGCTTGAAGCATTGACAGCCAACATTATCTCACCGTCTATTTTTGTTTTTGAATGAGTGATCGCAGCTACGGAAGCCGTCTGCACAGCCCCCTTTGCGGCTTCGTCATCCAATGAATTCCCTGCAAGGTGAACGCCATCACGTTGATGACTCAGTGTGTGGATCACGTGAGCCTTTGGTAGTTCGTTTTTCAACTGAACTACTTGTTCCCAAAGCGTTTTGTGCTTTATTGTGCCACCTTTCGCATCTTTGAAACCATTTTCAAGCCAGTTTTGTATATATTCATTATACGACTGAACACAGTAAAAGGAATCGCACACTATTAGTGTGGGGAATTCTCGATCTGTACTTTCAAGTGCCAGTTTGAATGCTTGTAGTTCAGCTCGCTGAGCTGTACAATCTCCTAGAGACTGAGTTTTTGTGACCATAGGTCTGAAGATGCCATTTCGCATGCGACCTTTAACGATTGCACACGCTGCACTGTAAGCTTGCTTACTCCCTGTTGCGGGTTGTGCTGATCCGTCAGTGTAAATTATGAATTCGTACTGATCGAGAGGCAGAATTTCAGTAGGCAGAGGACATTCTTGTTCATATTGCAGGAAAGATTGTGTTTTTAAATCTGGATCAAAAACATATTCAACATCTGTTGCAGCAAGAGAATTAACCCATTGTATCCATCTTGGATGTAATGCTTTAGCATTTGGAATGCTTGCTTTTGTGACCGCTTCTAAAGCTGGTACCGGGGTTACGACAATAATGCGTTTCCCTTGGGCTAAGGCTCTTTCTTTTGCTACAGCGGTTTGAACTGCTGTCAGAATTTTTTCAGTTGAACTGAAGCGCATTTCCGCTTGTGTGTACAAATGAGATTTGCATGCGATTGGTATTTTCTCACCCTCATTGAAGGTTAAGTAGGTGAACCCGCATTGACCCGAAATTATTCGGATCACCAAATTGCGTTGACTTACGCGTGTTTGTAAGTGATTTGTTGCTAACATGTTAGCCTGGAGTGAACGCAAGATTTCTGTGTGTTCGTTTGTCCAATTTTTTATTGAAAAATCAGGTTTGATTAATGCGTAGAGAGGTTTAATCCTTTCTGCGTAATTTAGAATGTATGTTCTTCCAAAATTTAGGAAACCCAGGATGGATTGTAAGTTTTTAGCGCTTTTGGAGGTTGGAGCAGCGCACATTTCTCTAGAAAGTTAGCTGCCAAGCTCTTGCCTTCACTTGAAAGCTCATATCCTAGAAATAGGACATTGAGATGGGCAATTCTGGACTTTTTAAAGTTGAACTTGTAGCCCTCAGAGGCGAAGCCCAGTATAATGGTGCTCACCCTGTTCAAGTGTTTTTCCAGGTCATCGTCTGTCAGATAGATGTCATCGACATAGGACAATGCCTCATTGTTATAAATTTGTAGTAACTCCGTTACCCTCGCTGAGAATAAACCTGGGCTGTTCTTGAACCCTTGTGGGAGTCGACAAAAGTGACGCTGGGTCCCCATTATGGAGAATGCTGTTAAGTACCTGCTTTCAGGTGCTATGTTTTGACAAAAGAAACCATTTGAGATGTCTAATGTTGTTTTATATTTTGTTGTTTTATATTTTTTACGCACAATGTTATTCATTAATGCTGTGCTATGTGCATTTTGCACTGCAAAAATTTTAGAACAAGTGTTTAGGTGTCTGTAATCCAAAACTAGACGATATGTATTGTCTGGTTTGGAGACAGGAAACAAAGGATTGTTCATTGAGGAGGTGCATGTTTCAATCACCCCTTGGTATTCAAGTTGATCTAAGATCTCCCTGACCTGTTTTTTAGCTTCTTGCTTTATTGGGTACTGCCTTTGTGCAGTTGGTTCATGTTTCAGATGTATTTTATGGTGAGGTGAGTCCTCATCCCATCCTACATGATTTTTATATAATGCTGGGGCCTGGGCTACTGACCATTTCCTGGCATATGTATATTTTAGATGTATAGGAATATGGTTGGAGAAGGCAGGCATAATAATGTCCTCGCCATGTGGGCACTCCCTGACAAATTGTGGTGGCCAGTCTTTTTCTGCTAGAAGTATGTCATAGCCCCTTGATAGTCTTTCCCAAAAAAGTGCTTTCACCTGTCTAGGTTTGTCTCCCTCCATCCGGAGTGTTATTTCATATAACTTTTGTGGAGTACTAACCCTGGTGTCTACAGTCTCAACTGTAATGTACTCATTCAAGTCCACTATCTCCAGAAGTTCCTTCAGGTTCTGGCGAGCTATTGTGACTTCTGCTGCACTGTCCAGCCTTGTCTGAGCCCATTCTCCGTTCTTGAGTTGTGTTCTCAGTATTCTCGGCATGTCTGATCTTTAGACCTGCTACTTTCTTTTGGAGAATTGAGGTTTTGCTTTAGTTTTTGGAGCGTGTTTGTCCTCTTTCGATTTCACGCGTTCTTCTCTATGTTCCGATCGTCCTCTTCTTTCCGAAGTCTGTGATGAGATCTGAAAGGGACGAGAGGAACGTGTATCAGTAGCTTGATACCTGTCAGGCTTTCTCAAATTATCCCTATTCCTGAGGTTATACCTCCTTTCAGAGGGCTCCTTTTGAGGAGACCTACCTCGGGATTGAGAACGTTTCTCATTTGAATTTTGTTTATTAGTCTCCCACTTCTTTTTAGAAGATGTAGGAGTTTGTTTAATTGAGTCCTTCTCAGGACTTTCAGATAGTTTTGGCTTCACTGGTCTTCCACCCAAACTATCTCTGCCTAATTCTGCATAAGATTGTTCTATTATTCTGGGTAGCTCAGTTTGATGTTCTGTAACATCAAATTCCCTTAATTTTTGGCGGATCGCCACTGCTGCTGCCTCTCCTTTAATATTTGATAATATTAATGTTGAGACCTGGTCGAAATTTTTCAGTAATTTCATACCTAAATTTAGAGCAGGTTCTGCCCCGTATTCATTTTGAATTTGTTTCAGGACATCAGGTATTACCGCAATTGACGGAATGCCATGTGTTTTAGTATAGATGGCAGCAAAGACTGAGCCCCAAGTGGTGCAGTCTTCCAGTTGTGGTGTGATCCCCATTGGTAAACTGATTGTCAGTATTCTGTGTTTCTCATACGGGCTAGTATTTGGAAATACTGCTTCGATTTGAGTAATTTTTTGAGCTATCCAGAATGGAATTTGCTCACGTTTTGTGGGCATTTTACCCATGACTGCGTATAGAGCCTGTGGTGTAATTTTTAGTGTATTCCCCTGTTGGGGAGTTGGATTTGGAATTGTTAATGGTTGCTGGACTGTAAAAGTCTGCATGACATATTGGACCAATTGTCTGTAGATTTTTATTAACTCCGTGAGTTGAGCAAGTAATTCCTCGTCTGACATCTCTTCAATGTCAGGATGAGGTGTGTAGCCGGCTAGAATCGGCCATGTTGCTCCTGGTCTACCTAGTGGACCGAGCCTGGTAATGTTTTTGTGATGTTTTAGGGCGCCTTTAAACCAGAGCTGATGCTCTTGGTATGTTAATGGAATTTCAATATCCTCGAAAGGAATGTATTCCTCTGGTGGATCATCTTCTTTGTAGAAGTGAAACACGTGTGTTACTGGATTGGATTTAGGAAATATTACCCATGAATAGAATACCTCTGTCTGAAAGGATTCGTGTGCCTCTATCACGAAAACTGCTCTACCTCCTCTTGGTGGTAGGCCATGTTTTATGAGTTTTAGAGTGATGGCTCTTCTTAAGTTTGGAGTGATGTCTATAACACCCTCCTCGGTTTCAATAAAACCTGTAAAGTTAAAAACTGCTGATAGGGCTGGATCAGCCGCAGCTTCACCGTTTCCGGCGGCTTCAGTCATTTTGTTTTTTGAAAAATGTAGAACAAGTTTCAAGGAAACAAAGATAAGGTGCACAATATTTTGGAACACTGTATCCTTCAACGTTGAGCAAACCAAACAGCTAATATATAGGGTACTGCCCTATGTAGCCGTGGTGGATACTTAACCCTGCCCCCTCCAGACGTCTTTTGGAGTTATATGGGTAGGGGTCTCTGAGAGAAAAAGCACGGCTGAGTTACTCAGTATCTAACGTTGAATTACCGCCTTACCAAACCGTTGGGCGCCATGTAGTGTAGCTCCTATTTCCCTAATAGGCTCTCCGCATTGGAATAATATATCCTATAGGTTTGACATAGGACTAAGGTCAGTATGTCCCTATCGAGTATATTAAACTTAATTACTTGTGCCAGCTAGCTCAGAGGCCACTAGAAACTCCTTGAAAACAAGAAGGGAGTAGTTTCTGGCAGCCGCAAAACATGACCACTTTGTTTCCCTTTAGAATCAGAACGTGTCCCAGAGTCGTGGAAACAATAGATAACTATTTCACTCAGCTCAATCGTGCATGCTTAGTTTTCCTCAAAGTTACACAGAAAGAATAGACAGGCGTTTCAATAAAAGATTTATTGAACAGTCTTGTTTCTCGTGTAAGTAAAATGTGCTGTTACGATCACAAGACAGTATGCGAGATAAATAATGTACAGTGTGAGCAGTAGAAATAAATAATATTGCGATAGCATTATCTTTTAGTACATATGCATTTACATAAATAACACAGACTAAAAATGCGAGTACTCATACGATGCGTTTCTAATCTAGTTCTACCCCAATGTACCTAACCTAACCTAGGCGTAGGGAGAGGTATGAAGTAGGTGAAGTATTCCTTACTATGGTATACTAAGAGTTTGTTAAGCCTAGTATGCCTAGTATGCCAAGTATGCCAAGAGTCCCTCTAGGTTCTTGTCAGCTCCATACCTGAAGAATGAGAGAGGTAGGAATCTCTTTGCCAGACTCGAACTCCAACACCCCGCAAGGGAAGTCAGATCACTGGAAGCTGGACTCTCTGCGTGCAGGGATGACAGCGTCTTCTCAGTGCGTCAGGCCGGGAAACGGGCTCCTCTGAAGTCGAGGTCTCCTCTAGTTTACAAGGGCTATGGAAGGTATATTTATACCTGAGAGGTACCTCACAATGTTAGTATTGACGTGAATCGGTCAGCGGAAGACGTCATGAATGAACCCCTAAGGTATAATGGTTCATGCATAATAGATGAGTCCTTGAAGAAATCAATAGTCCTGTGCTAGGGAAACTCCCGAAGCCTAAGGGTCTGTTCTTCAAGAACTCGTTGTGACGTTAGGGTGGACGGATGTCAGAGACCATGCCTGTATTTGGAGTGCACGGTTTAATGCCTAAATAAGGCCTGGGATTTTATGCCTATATAAGGGCAGGGCGAATTGTGCCTATATAAGGACATGATACAGGAAAGCCCGTGTATGGACACCCTAAGAGGAATACAACACCCACTCCACTTTCGTGTGTACGATAATACTAAAATGCTAAACTTTAAATGGAGTACCGCATATTTCTAAAATATTTCTTAAAACCGTTTAAAAAGTCATTTAAAAAACCTATTAGAATGCAAAAGGTACTGTACATTTGAAGCATTGCTTTTCATTTCAGGCATAAAGTTTGAAAATAAATGCAATTGGAATGAAATAAGCAGTAATATTTACATGTGACAGAAAATGATTGATAAGTTGTTCAAAAATCAAAGGCATTTCATGTCATGAAAATTAATGAACTGTTTCAGACACACAAGATGACTAAGTGTCCGTGGAAGTACCGTGAAGTCTGTACTATAAGGCTAGTTCTACTTTAAGCAGATTGAAGTGCCATTTTCGTTCGAAAAATGGGTAAAAAGTTCAATTTTGGTAGAGTTCCAAGTTGTTTTGAAAATGAAGGCCAAATTGTTACTGCATCTCTGGAACACTGTATGCTGAATCAGAGTCAGTTCACGGGTCTGGTGTAAACATGAGATCATCTATTTCTATAGACAAAACATCATCCACTGAAGTTGGTGTCAGTTGGAACACCTCGTGTAGTAGATCAATTGCACAGAGATGTGAAGCATCGCTTCCAGCATAGGTTGCCGCAGCAATGTTCGCGTCCATTGGTACCTGTGTGCCTGTAGATCTTTCTCGTACCTCAGCAGCAGCCGGAAGCGTCTGTGAGATCTCAATGAATGCTGACATCAGGATTGGTAGCCTCTGGGGACAACACAGAGCATGGGCCATTATCGGGACCAGCAGAGTATCGACATCCGTTGGCGTAGCTGATGAAAATGTTAGACAGGTGTCAAACACGCATTCTTCACCGCATAGCAGGCATCGTAGAACAGGTAAGATGCAATCTTGCCAGATTGGTCTGAATGACAGGAACCACGTGGTATTCAAGTCCCGTAGACGAGTCATGCCCAATAGCTGTACTATTCGCTCACGACACTTTCGTTCAAGGAGAGCTTTCTCCATTTCGCTCGGAGTGATGTCTGCGAATAGGCTGGCCATAGCGTAGCGCAATAGCAGGAAGAGAAATAGAATTCCGGCAACAAGTGCTAGAATTAACGGTATGCCACCAAACACCGAATGTGCAAAGTTCGGGATTATTCCGAGTATTGCCTGGAAAGGTGCTAACAGACCGTAGCAGATGCTCTTAAATACATGTACAATTCCGGTTGTATCAGACATATTGAAGATACGTCCTATCATTTCTACGAAATGTATAGGGCAGTTTGTACGTACTAAAGTCTGTATCTCAGCCGAAGTCCTTGCTACTTGTAGATCATAGGTTTCTTTGGCCGAGGTCAAAGGCACTGTTTGCTGTAAAAGCATGGCTTTCATTCTGCTCAAAGTATCAAATCTTATAAAAGAGACGTTCAGCGAAGGCCATAGAGGCTACTCCCTGACTGTGTCTATTGGGGCAAACAATACTTGCATACAGCAAGTGACCCTGGAGTTGACCGTTACTAGATATGGGATGCCTGGCAGCATGCCGCAGCAACTCTGATCATTCAACATGAGGTAACTCCCATTAGAAAGTTGTCCAAACGTTGGATTAATCACAGCAGCTGGTGTACCCTGCTGATGGCAAGACAAATTTGCCACAGAACCATTGCAAGCCCTGTGTAAAGAAATGTCCTGACATATAAGTGAACTGCTCAGTGCACGTTTACAGTGTGTACCGCTCAAAAACACTTCACGATCCCCACACCAACATCTATATGTATACGGTAAATCCCAAGATGTCTTAATGTATTCCTTACCCAACCTTTCATATTTGCCTGCTTGCATTTGTCTGAGGCAATACTGAAACTGAAAAGTACTCACAGGTAATGTGATTTTGCCATGAATTAGCCATTCTGTAGCTGGTTTTTCTGCCACTGTAAATGGTAACTTTTCCAGTTTTTCAATGCTCAGCACTGTATACTTTGCTCCTCTTTGTGCCAGTTCGATCTGTTTATCAGTTAGATTGTATTCTGCACATAGAGCCGATTTATTGATGAAACGCCAAGGCACATAGCCCGCTCGCAAAGATTGCAGCGTCCAGCTTAATAACACAATAGAACGTAATTGAGACTGGCCTTGCTGTAACATCGCCAAATCTTGTTCTAGTATGTCGATAGCAGAGGATACAATGCCATCCAATGAATATATTCTGGAGGACAAAGTTGTTAACCCATTGTCGACCACAGAGAGCGTGTTTTCTCTAAATTAATACGATCAAGTTCACGTATTCGTTCTGCGGCCTCCATCTGTGATACTTTCCATGCTTCATTATAGGCAGCATAAATGAAACGTTTTTGACGCGGTTTTCTTGGTCCAAGCAAGAATTCCCTACGGTCTGCGTCCTTTTTAAGTAAGGTTAAGTGTTGTTTCACATCCTGTAGTGTAGACTTATGCAGCCAATCGAGGCATAATTTTCCTACACTGTATGTTGTTACTACCCCCGGATGTTGTCTTTGGACGTATCTTGGGTCTGGCCTATTAATAGTAAAGCCCTGAGTTTTATTCAGGAATCTTTCCTGACAGTTATTCGTGTCTGTGGGCCAGATCAACCATTTTTTCCAATCAGGATTAGATCTGTTGAGTTGTAGTATATTGTCAACTGTCACCACTGCCTGTGTATTATTATCAGTGGCAGGTGTTGGTACAGAAGGTTTGTTCATCTCTTTGATCTTGGCTAGTCCAAGACAAGATGTTTGTTGGACAGTTTCATTCAAAAACATTATTTGTTCCGGGATGATACAGGCTCTAAATAAAGCTTCTATCCCCTGCACTTGCAAATCTTTAGTACCCCAGACTGTTTTTGTGTCTATTGTGTCTTTCCAAAAGTCAAAACCCTGTCTAGACAGTTGGGCATTAAATAATGCAGAGTAAATCTGTTTTGTATTTGTTAACATAATTTTCAGTCCTGTTTTGTTTACATTTTTATAGTAAAACATTTCTGGATTAGATGTATTATATCCTGAAAAATATGGAAACTTGTTAGCAAATGTTTTTGAACTACCGTGTGGTGGTGTAGGACAATGCTCCCATTGGTTAAACATAAACACATTTCTAGGATATGCAGATTTATTCAAATAATGATGACCATAGTGGTTATAACAATACAGTTGTTCATAGTCTGATGAACCCTCTAAATATTCATTTTTAGAAAATGCTGCAGATTTTTCTAGGTCATACATTATGTCGTTAACAGTCTCAAAGTCCCAATCATCAGAATAGGTACTGGACATAATTAGATCACTTAGTGAAATTTTAAACAAATGTGGAATGTTCAATTGTTCCGGCGGGCCGAAGATGTCAAAATCTGTTTTGTCCCACACTATACCATCCTGTATAGGAACAGCTGTGATGTTCACTGATGACAAGTCTCTTGCTTCACGATGGGAAGATTTATGAGGTCTCAAAAGTACGTTCACGCCTTTTCTTTCAGTATTCACATGGATGTATCTGCCACTTATAAGCACGCTCACAGTTGTAACCAAAGCTAGCCAGAGCAGGAAAACAAAAAGTCCAGATGTAATCCAGCGTTCAATCCATGGAGAAACCAAATAAGTCTTTTTCAGAAAGTGAAGAAAGTCTTGTACTTGCTGCTTGAATTTGAATGATGCTGGCATCGTTTCAGGTTCACTCGGATCTTCTGAGAACGTATCAAAGTTAATGAAATAGCCAGAAGCAGTTCTATCAATTGTTGGAATTGCATCAGGATTTGTAGAAATCACTGGAACCAGTTCATCACTTGCTACATTGGTGTAGACAGGTGTATTTGGACGAACTGTTACTTGGTGTTCAAGAGGGATGAGTTCCATAGCATTGTTGCTTAGTCCTCCATCTGTTACAGCTGAATTCTCGATTGTTATCAGTCTTTCAGTCTGAACCTCTTGGATAGTAGCGAGAGGAGTGCGTCTGCTACTAGGTCAGAGTCCACGAGGCCTACTATTTAGAGTTGGCCACATACTGTGGTTTGATCAGGTCGATGGACACAAATCTTTTCTCCTTTCTTCCAGCAAGGGGCGGCAGAAGTACTGTTCTTGTTCCTTGAACTGCTAGGACAGGTACTGGTTGTCTGTAAGAAGGTCCAAATTCCTTCTTGTCCGCAATTTTTTCTCTGACTAGATCCCCAACTTTTGGAATCCAGACAGGCCTTGCTGGGACCGCCGATTTTTCCCCAGTGGTAGTTGGCTGTAGGAATACGTTGCTTTGTTTCGTTCTTAACTCATTCAGTTCCTGTAAAAAGCCAAACGATCTTTGATATCAAACGGTTTATTTTCCACCACTGTGCCTACGTGTTCTAGGTCTGGTACCCACATTTTTGTCCCAAATAGGACCTCATATGGAGTGACCCCCCCTAGAGATCTTCTTGGCAGATTGTTCAATGAGCGTTGGACCCCATTAAGGTGTTTGACCCACCCATCACCCGAACCTAATACCATAGCTGTTATAGACTGCTTTATGTCCCGGTTTTTCCTTTCCACAACCGAATTTCCCTCAGGATGGAATGGAGAGGAGTACCGCAATGCAACACCCAGACTGGCCATGGCTTCTTTGTAAGCCCGAGAGCTAAACGCAGGACCCTGGTCAGAATGTAGCGTGCCTATTGCGTATGTGCCGATAAAGACTCGCAAATCTTTTATAACAGTTCGAGCGTCAGCTGAGCGCTGAGGCCATATCCATAGGAACCTAGATTCAGTATTTGTGGGAATGCCTTTGTCTAGTAGGACGCAGGCGCGTAGATAGTCTAATGCTGTCTAACAGTGGTGTCTGTACTGGGTTGCCGGATTCGCAGCATGGTGTCTGGTGGCTCTCTCGCTGTAATTTACAGTCTAAGCAGTTGTTGATGAATATGTGAATTTCTGTATTCATCCCAGGCCACCAGTACATCTCTTTTAACACCAAAATTGTTTTAGAGATCCCTTGATGTGACAGACCCTCCCCCAAATGTGTTTCATAAATCAAGGCTGCTCTACGTTCCATGTTTGGAATTACCCTATCCCCCACTCCAGGGATTCAAGCAAAAGGAACGTTGTTCGCATCAATTACATAAGAGTACTTGAGTGGAAACTTTTTTGGTAACGCTGCACTGCTGCCTTTGCTTGAAGCATTGACAGCCAACATTATCTCACCGTCTATTTTTGTTTTTGAACGAGTGATCGCAGCTACGGAAGCCGTCTGCACAGCCCCCTTTGCGGCTTCGTCAGCCAATGAATTCCCTGCAACGTGAACGCCATCACGTTGATGACTCAGTGTGTGGATCACGTGAGCCTTTGGTAGTTCGTTTTTCAACTGAACTACTTGTTCCCAAAGCGTTTTGTGCTTTATTGTGCCACCTTTCGCATCTTTGAAACCATTTTCAAGCCAGTTTTGTATATATTCATTATACGACTGAACACAGTAAAAGGAATCGCACACTATTAGTGTGGGGAATTCTCGATCTGTACTTTCAAGTGCCAGTTTGAATGCTTGTAGTTCAGCTCACTGAGCTGTACAATCTCCTAGAGACTGAGTTTTTGTGACCATAGGTCTGAAGATGCCATTTCGCATGCGACCTTTAACGATTGCACACGCTGCACTGTAAGCTTGCTTACTCCCTGTTGCGGGTTGTGCTGATCCGTCAGTGTAAATTATGAATTCGTACTGATCGAGAGGCAGAATTTCAGTAGGCAGAGGTCATTCTTGTTCATATTGCAGGAATGCTTGTGTTTTTAAATCTGGATCAAAAACATATTCAACATCTGTTGCAGCAAGAGAATTAACCCATTGTATCCATCTTGGATGTAATGCTTTAGCATTTGGAATGCTTGCTTTTGTGACCGCTTCTAAATCTGGTACCGGGGTTACGACAATAATGCGTTTCCCTTGGGCTAAGGCTCTTTCTTTTGCTACAGCGGTTTGAACTGCTGTCAGAATTTTTTCAGTTGAACTGAAGCGCATTTCCGCTTGTGTGTACAAATGAGATTTGTATGCGATTGGTATTTTCTCACCCTCATTGAAGGTTAAGTAGGTGAATCCGCATTGACCCGAAATTATTCGGATCACCAAATTGCGTTGACTTACGCGTGTTTGTAAGTGATTTGTTGCTAACATGTTAGCCTGGAGTGAACGCAAGATTTCTGTGTGTTCGTTTGTCCAATTTTTGATTGAAAAATCAGGTTTGATTAAAGCGTAGAGAGGTTTAATCCTTTCTGCATAATTTAGAATGTATGTTCTTCCAAAATTTAGGAAACCAGGATGGATTGTAAGTTTTTTAGCGTTTTTGGAGGTTGGAGCAGCGCACATTTCTCTAGAAAGTTAGCTGCCAAGCTCTTGCCTTCACTTGAAAGCTCATATCCTAGAATTAGGACATTGAGATGGGCAATTCTGGACTTTTTAAAGTTGAACTTGTAGCCCTCAGAGGCGAAGCCCAGTATAATGGTGCTCACCCTGTTCAAGTGTTTTTCCAGGTCATCGTCTGTCAGATAGATGTCATCGACATAGGACAATGCCTCATTGTCATAAATTTGTAGTAACTCCGTTACCCTCGCTGAGAATAAACCTGGGCTGTTCTTGAACCCTTGTGGGAGTCGACAAAAGTGACGCTGGGTCCCCATTATGGAGAATGTTGTTAAGTACCTGCTTTCAGGTGCTATGTTTTGACAAAAGAAACCATTTGAGATGTCTAATGTTGTTTTATATTTTTTACGCACAATGTTATTCATTAATGCTGTGCTATGTGCATTTTGCACTGCAAAAATTTTAGAACAAGTGTTTAGGTGTCTGTAATCCAAAACTAGACGATATGTATTGTCTGGTTTGGAGACAGGAAACAAAGGATTGTTCATTGAGGAGGTGCATGTTTCAATCACCCCTTGGTATTCAAGTTGATCTAAGATCTCCCTGACCTGTTTTTTAGCTTCTTGCTTTATTGGGTACTGCCTTTGTGCAGTTGGTTCATGTTTCAGATGTATTTTATGGTGAGGTGAGTCCTCATCCCATCCTACATGATTTTTATATAATGCTGGGGCCTGGGCTACTGCCCATTTCCTGGCATATGTATATTTTAGATGTATAGGAATATGGTTGGAGAAGGCAGGCATAATAATGTCCTCACCATGTGGGCACTCCCTGACAAATTGTGGTGGCCAGTCTTTTTCTGCTAGAAGTATGTCATAGCCCCTTGATAGTCTTTCCCAAAAAAGTGCTTTCACCTGTCTAGGTTTGTCCCCCTCCATCCGGAGTGTTATTTCATATAACTTTTGTGGAGTACTAACCCTGGTGTCTACAGTCTCAATTGTAATGTACTCATTCAAGTCCACTATCTCCAGAAGTTCCTACAAGTTCTGGCGAGCTATTGTGACTTCTGCTGCACTGTCCAGCATTGTCTGAGCCCATTCTCCGTCCTTGAGTTGTGTTCTCAGTATTCTCGGCATGTCTGATCTTTAGACCTGCTACTTTCTTTTTGGAGAATTGAGGTTTTGCTTTAGTTTTTGGAGCGTGTTTGTCGTCTTTCGATTTCACGCGTTCTTCTCTATGTTCCGATCGTCCTCTTCTTTCCGAAGTCTGTGATGAGATCTGAAAGGGACGAGCGGAACGTGTATCAGTATCTTGATACCTGTCAGGCTTTCTCAAATTATCCCTATTCCTGAGGTTATACCTCCTTTCAGAGGGCTCCTTTTGAGGAGACCTACCTCGGGATTGAGAACGTTTCTCATTTGAATTTTGTTTATTAGTCTCCCACTTCTTTTTAGAAGATGTAGGAGTTTGTTTAATTGAGTCCTTCTCAGGACTTTCAGATAGTTTCGGCTTCACTGGTCTTCCACCCAAACTATCTCTGCCTAATTCTGCCTAAGATTGTTCTATTATTCTGGGTAGCTCAGTTTGATGTTCTGTAACATCAAATTCCCTTAACTTTTGGCGGATCGCCACTGCTGCTGCCTCTCCTTTAATATTTGATAATATTATTGTTGAGACCTGGTCGAAATTTTTCAGTAATTTCATACCTAAATTTAGAGGAGGTTCTGCCCTGTATTCATTTTGAATTTGTTTCAGGACATCAGGTATTACCGCAATTGACGGAATGCCATGTGTTTTAGTATAGATGGCAGCAAAGACTGAGCCCCAAGTGGTGCAGTCTTCCAGTTGTGGTGTGATCCCCATTGGTAAACTGATTGTCAGTATTCTGTGTTTCTCATACGGGCTAGTATTTGGAAATACTGCTTCGATTTGAGTACTTTTTTGAGCTATCCAGAATGGAATTTGCTCACGTTTTGTGGGCATTTTACCCATGACTGCGTATAGAGTCTGTGGTGTAATTTTTAGTGTATTCCCCCGTTGGGGAGTTGGATTTGGAATTGTTAATGGTTGCTGGACTGTAAAAGTCTGCATGACATATTGGACCAATTGTCTGTAGATTTGTATTAACTCCGTGAGTTGAGTAAGTAATTCCTCGTCTGACATCTGTTCAATGTCAGGATGAGGTGTGTAGCCGGCTAGAATCGGCCATGTTGCTCCTGGTCTACCTAGTGGACCGAGCCTGGTAATGTTTTTGTGATGTTTTAGGGCGCCTTTAAACCAGAGCTGATGCTCTTGGTATGTTAATGG
Source organism: Calotriton arnoldi (assembly GCA_963921515.1). Lineage (NCBI taxonomy): Eukaryota > Metazoa > Chordata > Amphibia > Caudata > Salamandridae > Calotriton > Calotriton arnoldi. The sequence continues at coordinate 308,677 of CAWUFW010013655.1, read as the reverse complement.
AATTTCAATATCCTCGAAAGGAATGTATTCCTCTGGTGGATCATCTTCTTTGTAGAAGTGAAACACGTGTGCTACTGGATTGGATTCAGGAAATATTACCCATGAATAGAATACCTCTGTCTGAAAGGATTCGTGTGCCTCTATCACGAAAACTGGTCTACCTCCTCTTGGTGGTAGGCCATGTTTTATGAGTTTTAGAGTGATGGCTCTTCTTAAGTTTGGAGTGATGTCTATAACACCCTCCTCGGTTTCAATAAAACCTGTAAAGTTAAAAACTGCTGCTAGGGCTGGATCAGCCGCAGCTTCACCGTTTCCGGCGGCTTCAGTCATTTTGTTTTTTGAAAAATGTAGAACAAGTTTCAAGGAAACAAAGATAAGGTGCACAATATTTTGGAACACTGTATCCTTCAACGTTGAGCAAACCAAACAGCTAATATATAGGGTACTGCCCTATGTAGCCGTGGTGGATACTTAACCCTGCCCCCTCCAGACGTCTTTTGGAGTTATATGGGTAGGGGTCTCTGAGAGAAAAAGCACGGCTGAGTTACTCAGTATCTAACGTTGAATTACTGCCTTACCAAACCGTTGGGCGCCATGTAGTGTAGCTCCTATTTCCCTAATAGGCTCTGCGCATTGGAATAATATATCCTATAGGTTTGACATAGGACTAAGGTCAGTATGTCCCTATCGAGTATATTAAACTTAATTACTTGTGCCAGCTAGCTCAGAGGCCACTAGAAACTCCTTGACAACAAGAAGGGAGTAGTTTCTGGCAGCCGCAAAGACATGACCACTTTGTTTCCCTTTAGAATCAGAACGTGTCCCAGAGTCGTGGAAACAATAGATAACTATTTCACTCAGCTCAATCGTGCATGCTTAGTTTTCCTCAAAGTTACACAGAAAGAATAGACGGGCGTTTCAATAAAAGATTTATTGAACAGTCTTGTTTCTCGTGTAAGTAAAATGTGCTGTTACGATCACAAGACAGTATGCGAGATAAATAATGTACAGTGTGAGCAGTAGAAATAAATAATACTGCGATAGCATTATCTTTTAGTATATATTCATTTACATAAATAACACAGACTAAAAATGCGAGTACTATACGATGCGTTTCTAATCTAGTTCTACCCCAATGTACCTAACCTAACCTAGGTGTAGGGAGAGGTATGAAGTAGGTGAAGTATTCCTTACTATGGTATACTAAGAGTATGTTAAGCCTAGTATGCCTAGTATGCCAAGTATGCCAAGAGTCCCTCTAGGTTCCATACCTGAAGAATGAGAGCGGTAGGAATCTCTTTGCCAGACTCGAACTCCAACACCCCGCAAGGGAAGTCAGATCACTGGAAGCTGGACTCTCTGCGTGCAGGGATGACAGCGTCTTCTCAGTGCGTCAGGCCGGGAAACGGGCTCCTCTGAAGTCGAGGTCTCCTCTAGTTTACAAGGGCTAGGGAAGGTATATTTATACCTGAGAGGTACCTCACAATGTTAGCATTGACGTGAATCGGTCAGCGGAAGACGTCATGAATGAACCCCTAAGGTATAATGGTTCATGCATAATAGATGAGTCCTTGAAGAAATCAATAGTCCTGTGCTAGGGAAACTCCCGAAGCCTAAGGGTCTGTTCTTCAAGAACTCGTTGTGACGTTAGGGTGGACGGATGTCGGAGACCATGCCTGTATTTGGAGTGCACGTTTTAATGCCTAAATAAGGCCTGGGATTTTATGCCTATATAAGGGCAGGGCGAATTGTGCCTATAAAAGGACATGATACAGGAAAGCCCGGGTATGGACACCCTAAGAGGAATACAACAGGAGGACGGTCATCAAGTAATCTCATTCTAGGGAGTCAAACACCTTGGTGGCATCTAAGAAAGTCACCCTTGCAGCAAGGTCCCGATTAATATCTTGTATGAGCGCGAACGTCATGCACAGACTGTATGATGTAAATCTCCCAGAGATAAAACCCGACAGGTCTGGTCGGACTAGGAAAGTCATGCATACGCAAAGTGAGGCAATTTGCTAATATTTTAGTGAGGATTTTGGCATCGCAGTTAATAAGTGAAAGGGGTCTATAGGATTTGCAGTTGTCAGAGGGTTTCCCTGGCTTAAGTAGGGTGATGATTCTAGCTTTTCACTTAGAGTAAGGAAGTATGCTGCAGTCTCTCGCCACCTCAAATACAGCCTGCAGGACCGGTAGGAGAGTGACAACATATGACATACAAATTCACTGGAAGGCCATCAGTGCCGGGGCTTTGCCAAATAGCAGTTGCATTATTGCCTCCCTGAGTTCATCTATTTCTATGTATGATGCTAGGAATTCTCTCAGACTATCACTTAACAAACCCAGCACCACATTCTCAAGATAGCTGTCAATGTCAGCTCCATGTGTCCTATGCAAGGTGTACAATGTCTCAGAGAAAGTAGAGAAAGCTTGTATAATTTCCAGAGTGTCCCTGATCAGGGAGCTGTCTTGAGCACGAATTTCGAGGATATCGTTAGCGAAGGGGGACTTAAGGGTCATTGTAGCCAGAGTGTTTTCGCAGCGTTCTACCTCACCATGCGCTCGAGCCCTAGAGTACCTGCCACAATATTAACATTCCTGTTTGGCTATTTCCTGATAGTCCATCAGTGCTGTTCTGATTTTAACGGATTTCTCTGATTTATCGGGGGAGCCAAGGTGGCTTCCAGCAATTTGATCTCCCTTTCCAGCTTGTGCAGGTTATCCCTAACAAAGTGCAGGACCCACCTATTCGTGCCAATGCACGCCCTTCACATAGTTACCTTGAATGCTTCCCAGACCCATTTCCGGGACAGTCTTTGTTTCTGTTGAAAATTTCTACTATTTCCTGTCTCAGATCCTCTCGAATGCAATATCTTACAGAAGTGGAGGGGACAGTTGCCATGTATGGTTTTGTGTTGGCTGGGGGAAGCAGATCCACGAGGCTCGGGGAATGATCCGAGTGTGTACGCACCAAATGAATAACCCCGTGAATCCATGCACTGAGCCCTCTGGAAATTAGCCAGTAATCTAGTCTAGACCAGCTATTATGCACCCCTGGGAAGAATGTGCCCTCCCTTGTCCTGGGGTGTCATGTTCGACAAGCGTCTAGCAACAAGTGTTCATCCATCACGTCACAGATATGTAGTGCGGCAGTGGTGCGGTGTGTGGGCAGCGCATGAGATCTATCCAGGGACGCCTTCACTGGGATGTTTAAATCCCCCCATAGTATATTTGTAAATCCGCATCGACTACCTTCCTCCACAGTCTATTGAAAATGGAAGCATTGTCAGTGTTTGGTCCGTAGCAATTGGCTATGGTGATGGATGTGTGGGCTAGCCTACCCCACATGACAGTATATCGTCCCTGGGGGTCATTTATGAAGCCCTGTGGGGCATAGTGCATGCATTTGCGAATTAATGTCACTGTGCCTCTCGAGTATGAAGAATAAGTAGAGAATTGTCTATGTGAGGCTCACTGGGAAGCAAAGGACTGGCAGGTGGAGTCTGTCAGATGCGATTCTTGCAGCAATGCAATATGTATATCATGCCTGTTCAAGTAGGTTATATGTGCCGTCACTTACGGGGGTCTCCCAGCCCTCCCACATTCCACGTTAAGCAATCATATTTAACACATGTTAAGCTGTGCTGCGTCTGCTCCATACTCGTCATCATTGGGGACAGTGCGAATATGGTATACTGTTATCTCTGTATGTATAACGAAGAACATAAGGGTGGCGTCTGTGACAATTTCCCTATAACCAGATGGGTGCATAATTTCCAAAACAGACAGTTTCCCACCCTCCCTCCACCCACACTGGTGGACCAATCCCACCACGGATGCATTTCCCACCCAATTAACCAGATATAACAAACAATAAAAGTCATGCAATATCAACAGTAGAAATATTGCCAGGTCGGCAGTGAGTTTATGCACCCGACTTAAGGCTATCAGAGTGTGGCCTGAGTAAAGTGGAGAGTATAGAAAGAGGGAGAGAAAAAACAGAAGTGAAACAAGAGAAGTGAGCCAAGTACACCAGAGGGGAGCAAAGTGGCAGCGGGGAAGAGAGCTGCTAAGAGGGTAAAGAGAGAGAAGTGCAAGTAAGGTAGACAGAGCAGGAGATAACCAACTGATAGAAGAGAGGTTATCCTGTAGGGGGTCATTCAGGGAGCCAAGCAAGTCCCCCTCAAGTGAACGAGGGTGTCCAGGGGAGGGTAATCATGGCTTCAGATGGGGTACCCACTATTGAAGTAGTAGAGGGTGCGGGATAGAACTGATGTCTGAAAATACCAGCCAATCATATGAGTAAGCGTTTTATATTATGCCATTATATGTGGTCTTTTCTCGGCAGCCTCTACCATAGTCCAAGTTCAGTATATCAAATAGCGATAGACAAAGCCGGGTTCTTACAGCCAAAAGAAGGGGTCCTCCCCTTAGATAGTCAGTCAGGATTTGCCAGTGGCCACGACGTTCCAGACCTTGGTGACTGTCTTTCCAATGGCAATGTGATGCTATGTCATGTCGCATGAATTTGGTGTCCTGCTGTGGAGAAGTGAAGACATGATCTCTGCCCTGATGCGTAACACAGAGGCGAGCAGGATAGAGCATTGCAGATGGAGTATTTTTTTGACTGGTGTGATTTCTTTACGTGCCTCTTGAACCGCGATGGTAAAATCCAGGTAGAGGGAAACAGAATTGCCCTCAAACTGCAATGTGCGCTTCTCCCGTGACAGGTGGAGGGCCATGTCCCTGTCCTGATAGTTCAGCATTCTGGCGATAATGGGATGTGGGGCCGCCCCGAGAGGCGGTTGGGCTGCCAAAGCACAATGTGCATGCTCTACAATTAGCATTTTGGAGGATGGTTCCTTGCCAAAGAGTGTAGTGGGCAGATGCTCTATAAAGTCTTCCATTCTGCCTGTGTTGGTAGACTCCGGTATACCCATGATGCGTGGATTGTTTCACCAAGACCTTGCTTCTAAATCTTCATTCTTGGCAGATATGAGTTTGAGCACTTTCTCCATGTTGAGTAAATTTTTACTGCGGCTGCCTACCTTAAATTCTACTCTTTGAACACAAGTAGATATCTGAAAAAATTATATAGTATATATTTTACATTCCATACTTCAAGCAAGTAAATACTTACATAATTCAATATGTCAGTATTTGATTCCATTATACACATATTAAATATAAGACTTGTACTTCCTGTCAATATATATGTCTTACCTTGTAAACACATATCATCTTATCCTATGGTCTATCTACGGCCTACCTTAGAGGTCGCTTATATGTAGAAAAATGACAGTTTAAGACTTGGCAAAGGGGTTTTAAATGGCAAGTCAACTTGGAGGGAAACAGCACACAAAGGCTCTGTAGTTGCAACCCCGACACCTGTTTAAAGGGCTACATCTCTCCGGATGGATAAGTTGATTGTGTCAGTATTTGAATACATAAGTGAGTGAGTGTCTCAGTCTCTCTGTGGGTGTGACTGGATGTCCAACTAACTATATGGATGTATGAGTGGCTCTTTTAGTAATTCTATACATCTGTAACCTGTATGTAAGGAGCTCCATGGATTGCGTGCTAACTGTGTTTGCGAGTTTGTGGGTATTTAACTGTGTATGCAACTGCCTCTTCTACTGATGGATACTTAAGAGCTGTATACGTGTGTGACTGTGTAAGTGCCTCTGTCACAGTGTGATTGGGTGTATTAGTGGTTCTATCATTTTACACATAGGTAAGTGAGTTGTAGTATGGGAGAGTAGATCTATAAATGGACATATGGTTCTGGAATGCGCATGTAGCTCAATCAGACTTAAAACATGTCTTATGTTTTAAGCTGATACCTCCCTGCCATCTGGCCTACCTACAGCCTATCTGAGGAGTGACTAGAATGTGGTAGAAAAGGAGTTTAAGTCTTAGCAATATGTTTTGAATGTCAACTCGGCCTAGCAGGGAAACTGCATATACACCCTCTACTCTAGCAGACCTGAGTTATATATTTAAAGACCGAGTTGTCTGGATAAATGACTTGTTAGTGTCAGTTTTTCAGTACATACCTAAATGAGTGTCTCAGTGCCTATATGGGTGTTATATTGGATATGTAAGTAAGTAGGTTGGTATAGCTTTGTCTCTCTTAGTTACTCCATGGATCTCTCTATCTGTATGTAAGGGGTTGCATGGATTGCTTACTGGCTGTGTGAGTGAGTTTTGGAGTCTTAAACTGTATGTGCAACTGCCTGCATTACTGCTGAATTCATAAAAGCATTATGTGTGTGTGAGTGAATGTTTAAGTTCCTCTGTCACTCTGTTACTGGGTGTCTTAGTGGCTCTATCCTTTTACTCATAGGTATGTGAGTTGTAGAATGGGTAGGAGAGTGGATCTATAACTGGACATATGGGTCTGCAAGTGGACACATAACTCAATCAGACTTGAAACAGCATGTCTTATCTTTTAAGCTGCTAGCTCCCTGCCCTATAGCTAGCTAGTTTGTCCTGCGCTAGAAATTCAGCACGAATGACACCATGCGCAGCATAAGATGGCACTGCTTCTTTCTGCAGCTTAAGTAGTTTTTCTACTCGAGCGGCAGCTTCCTCAATGCGAATGGATTGTTTCTCAATGCAAGCAGTCGCAACCATCGTGACTGCCTGCGTTGAAAAATCTCGCTGGGAGGTGGACTAGTGTTGGATTTTCCTCGCTCGCGTTTGCCAACTTAACGTTGGTGAGCAAGAAATAAACTCTGCTGTGCTTCATGGTGCAGAGTTTTTCAGAACTCTAAGTGCTCCGTAGAGAGCAGAGCGTGTGTGGAAAACTCCTAAAACTCTGCACACAGAGCAGAGTTCACTGCCCAGGCCTAATCTACAACTGGTCTGCCTATATCAGGAGTGACATATGTAGTAGAAGAGGAGTTTATGCTTAGCAACATATTTCAAATGTCAACTCGGCCTAGCCGGAAAACTGCATATACACATTTTAAATGGTTAAATGATTGACTAATTCCATAAGCACTTCACTTCATATATAATGAATTATATAAGGCCCTTTCAATCCATATTATAGGATATGTAACTAATATTCTAGATTTTTTACACTGAACTGCCATTTATAACTCAGTATCTTTATATATATATATTAATTATCAATGCCCATAATATTAACATACCTGTGAATACGCTTTGCTGATCCTCAAATCTTAACACACTTTCACTTCAAAATTATTCTCATGGAAAATGATAAGTACCACTCTCTGTAAGAATAAAACAGTAATGGTCTCTTTTGCCAGTGATATTGATGTAGTTAGCAAATTAAAATGCTTCCTTCATTTTTTTCGGTTCTTATTCCGGGTTTCAGTGCTTAGTTTTTTTAACCCTTTGTTGGACTCCTGATAAGAAGCCCAATCTGGTAGTGTCTGTTGGTGGATTCGTGACTCCGTCGCGATGACCAGCGCAGCCCCCCAGGAAACTTCGCAATGGAGTCACAAATCCATACGGGAGTCCATTGAAGCATTTACAATGATAGTGCTATAATGTTTCACCTACATTTCAGATAATATGATAGTACTAAATTAGAAACATTTTATTTCACAATATATACTATATGAAAACTACTCTTCTTTGTGGTTTCAAAGTAAAGTGATTTCTTACAACTCTTCCCCCACACTGTTCTATCTCAGTTCCCATAGCAACCTCCTTTGAAACTCTTTACTGTGCCAGTAATTCAAAAGTTCACAGCACTTTCTAACAGGAGCATAACAGCTTCAAGTTCAACTGCAGCAGGTGTGGTTGACCGTTTGAAAATGTAAGCATAGACACAGTAGCGTAACTTGTCCTAAATTTATCCAGAGCCAATCACACATCTACTTATTTTACCTATTAAATCACTTCATATTTTTAGCTACTAAATTATTTACACCACCCAATCAAATACGTTCTTTTCTTAAACCAGGCCTACCCCTCCACTTTAACTGCCTTTCAATTCCCAACTATTGTCACATTCAGCTGCAGCCTTCTCCTGTGTGATTCTGATCCTTCGTTCAAAATGTTGTGGATCTGCAAAGCAAAAGTGTGATTTCAATGCACAACAGCACATTTAAGATTTATAACTCTCAGTTTAACTCTACGCAGGTGACAAAGGCTCTGTGAGTAGTTTTGTAAGTGTCTAAATGTGTGTAGGTGGGTCTGTGAGTGCATACATCACTTTCTGAGTGGTTATGTTAGTAGGTGCATGAGTGTCTCAGTGGGTCTGAGAGTGTGTGCCTAAGTCTCTGAGTGGGTCTGCGCATGGGTGCATGAGTCTCTGCGTGGGTGTGTAAGTGGGTGTGTGAGTGTCTCTCTGAATGAGTCTCTGTGTGACTTTTGTGGGTCTGTGAGAGCATGCATTAGTGTGTGAGTAAGTGTGTGAATATACATTTTTTTTAAAAATTGGCATGGTTTGTGACTCTGTGGGCATGTGAGTGCATACAACACTTTCTGAGTGGTTATGTTAGTAGGTGCATGAGTGTCTCAGTGGGTCTATGAGTGTGTGCATAAGTCTCTGAGTGGGTCTGCGAGTAGGTGCATGAGTCTCTGCGTGGGTGTGTAAGTGGGTGTGTGAGTGTCTCTCTGAATGAGTCTCTGTGTGACTTTTGTGGGTCTGTGAGTGCATGCATTAGTGTGCGAGTAAGTGTGTGAAAATACATTTTTAAAAACTTTGGCGATGTTTGTGTCTCCATCGCGACATTACATGTGGGGCTTTGTCTCAATGCATGAAACAAAGGCGCTGTGTGAAGTTTTGCGAGTGTCAAAGTGTGTGTGTGTGTAAGTGGGTGCATAAGTCTCTTAGTGGGTCTGTGAGTATATACATCACTTTCTGAGTGTGTGAGTGAGTTGGTGCATGAGTGTCTCAGTGGGTCTGAGTGTGGGAGTGTCAGTGTCTCAGTGGGTCTGAGAGTGGGTGCATAAGTGTCTGAGTGGGTCTGGAACTGTGTGCAGAAGTGTCTCAGTGGGTCTATGAGTGAGTGCGTGTCTGAGTGGGTCTGTTTGTGAGTGTGCAAGTGTCTCAGTGGATCTGTCAGAGAATGCATGTGTATCTGGGTGGGTTTGTGAGTATGTGCATGAGTGTCTCAGTGTGTCTGTGAGTGGGTGCATGATAACTTGAGTGGATCTGTGAGTGGGTACATAGGAGTTTGAGTGAGTCTGTGAGATGGTGCATAAGCTTCTGAGTGGGTGAGTGAGTGGGTATGTGAGTGTCTGAGTGAGTCTGTGAGTGGGTGTTTAACTGTCTCAGTGGGTCTGTGACTAGCTGCATAAGCTTCTTAGTGGGTGAGTGACTGGGTGTGTGACTGTATGAATGGGTCTGTGAGTGGGTGCATGACTGTCTGAGTGGCTCTGTGTGTGGGTGCATGAGTTTCTGAGTGGGTCTGTGAGTGAGTGTATGAGTCTGTGAGTAGGTCTGTGAGTGGGTGCATGACTGTCTGAGTGGCTCTGTGTGTGGGTGCATGAGTTTCTGAGTGGGTCTGTGAGTGAGTGTATGAGTCTGTGAGTAGGTCTGTGAGTGGGTGCATAAGTATCTGAGTGGGTATGTGAGTAGTGCTCAAGCTTCTGAGTGAGTGAGTAGGTACATGAGTGTCTGACTAGGTCTGTGAGTGGGTGCATAAGCTTCTGAGGGCTTGAGTGACTGGGTGCATGACTTTCTGAATAGGTCTGTGAGTGGGTGTGTGACTGTCTGAGTGGATCTGTGAGTGTGTGTGTGAGTCTGTAAGTGGATCCATGAGTGGGTGCATGAGTCTCTGAGTGGGTGAGTGACTGAGTGTGTGACTCTGTGTGGATCTCTGAGTGCACGTATTAGTGAGCAAATGAGTGTGTGAATATATATATATATTTTTTTTTGGCAAGGTTTGTGACTACGCCACAATGTTGCATGGGGGGCTTTGACTCTATGCATGTGACAAAGGCTCTGTGAGTAGCTTTGTGAGTGTCTAAGTGTATATATAAGGGGGTACATAAGTCTCTCAGTGGGTCGGTGAGTACATATGTCACTTTCTGAATGGGTGTGTGATATGCATGAGCGTCTCAGTGGGTCTGAGAGTGGGCGCATCAGTGTCTCAGTGGGTCTGGGAGTGGGTGCATAAGTATATGAGTAGGTCTGGAACTGGGTGGATTAGTGTCTGAGTGGGTGTTTGAGTGAGTGTGCAAGTGTCTGTGTGGCTCTATGAGTGGGTGCATGAGAATATGAGTGGGTCTGTGAAAGGGTGCATGAGTGTCTGAGTGTATCTGTGAGTGGGTGCATGAGAATATGAGTGGATCTGTGAGTGGGTGCATAGGTTTCTGAGTGAGTCTGTGAGTGGGTGAATATGCTTCTGAGTGGGTGAGTGACAGGGTGCGTGAGCAACTGAGTGAGTCTGTGACTGCGTGCATAAGACTCTCAGTACATCTGTGATTGGGTGCATAAATGACTGAGTGTTTCTGTGAGTGGTTTCAGAAGGTTCATAGTGGGTGAGTGAGTAGGTGTGTGACTGAGTGTGTCTGTGAGTAGGTCCATTAGTCTCTGAGTGTATCTGTGAGTGGGTGCATGAGTCTCTGAGTAGGTCTGTGAGTGGGTGCATGAGTCTCTCAGTGGGTGAGTGAGTTGGTGCATGAGTGTGTCTCAGTGGCTCTGTAAGTGGGTGCATGACTATCTGATTGGCTCTGTGAGTTGGTGTATGAGTCTCTGAGTAGGTCTTTTAGTAGGTGAGTGAGTCTGTGAGTGGGTCTGTGAGTGGGTGCATATGCTTCTGAGTAGATCTGTGAGTGGGTGCTTAAGCTTTTGAGTGGGTGAGTGAGTGGGTGCATGAGTGTCTGACTGGGTCTGTGAGTGGGTATGTGAGTGTCTGAGTAGGTCTGTGAGTAGATACATGAGTCTCTCAGTGGGTCTGTGAGTGGGTGCATAAGCTTCTGATTGGGTGGGTGGCTGGGTGTGTTACTATCTGCGTGTGTCTGTGAGTGGGTGCATGAGTGTCTGAGTGGGTGAGTGAGTAGGTATGCGACTGTCTGAGTGTGTCTGTGAGTGGGTGCATAAGTCTCTGAGTGTGTCTGTGAGTGGGTGGATGAGTCTCTGAGTGGGTTTGTGAGTGGTTGCATGAGTCTCTCAGTGGGTGAGTGAGTTGGTGTGTGAGTGTGTCTCAGTGGGTCTGTGAGTGGGTGCATGACCATCTGAGTGGCTCTGTGAGTTGGTGCATGAGTCTATGAGCAGGTCTTTTAGTGGGCCAGTAAGTCTGTGAGCATGTCTGTGAGTGGGTGCATACATTTCTGAGTGGGTCTGTGAGTGGGTGCTTAAGCTTCTGAATGGGTGAATGGGTGCATGAGTGTTGGACTGGGTCTGTGAGTGGGTACATGAATGTCTGAGTAGGTCTGTGAGTAGATGCATGAGCCTCTCAGTGGGTCTGTGATTTAGTGCATAAGCTTCTGAGTGGGTGAGTGAATGGGTGTATGACTATCTGAGTGGGTCTGTGAGTGTGCGTGACTCTGAGTGAGTCTGTGAGTGGGTGCATGAGTGCATGAGTGTCTCCCTGAGTGGGTCTGTGACTGAGTGAATTAATCTATGTGGGTCTGTGAGTTTATGCATTAGTGTGCAAGTGATTGTGTGAATTTACATATATTATTGTTCATCAAGGTTCGCGACTCGGCATAGGGGGCTGCGCTGACCATTGCAAAGGGTCCTCGATTCCAAGCATGAGGAAATGAAACAGTTTGCAGCATTTTGAAAATCATAAGGGGGGCTTAGACACCCCTACAATGCACCCATGGGCTCACGGTACCTCTACCCTGACCCCTTCAATACTATTCACAGCACTTCTCCTGGTGCGAGGGTTTGCAAAGCTCCACGTAGGCGTTGTTAAGGATTCGCATCCCTAGATATATAAATTTGGATTTTCTTTAATCTCTCAAAAACTACTATACGAATTTACACCAATACACAAAAAGGTCACTTTTTGGACCAACAGCTACCTTTTAAATTGAGTGTGATTCGGTTCTGCAGTTCGGGCTGTAATTGCGTCTAAAATCCCTATGGGAATTGACATACGAAACACACTTTTTTACCCCCTCATTCTTCCCAGCCCCTGCTTTTACAGATCGCCCTGAAACTTTCCATGCACCACTAGAATGACCAGCACTCTTTTTTTGGGAACATTTTGTGAAGATTCGTCAACTGGCACCAAAGATATAGGCAAGTCAAAAAGTGCTTTTAAAGTAACGTTGTAGTTAGGTGAATATCCCAGTGACAACTTTAATGTTTTGAACTAAAAAACAACACAGAAATTCACCAGTTATAGTTAGCAGAGCTAACTATAACTTGCACCCTGCCATTCACTGCTTATGACCTCACATATTACATCACTCATGACATGTTCTATGACATCATTTATGACATCACTGATGATATCTCAAAATATATATAACATCCGAGAGCTCCAAAAAATACCCCCCCCCCCATAATCATGGGAGGTGTAACGGCAAACCAACTGAGCAACACTTGCTGAATAAATGCTTTGTCCAGCATCCAGGTAAAAAGCTGTTCACACAAAGCAGATGCTGAGTGCGCAAAATCGAAAGATTATTCCTGGAAAACACCAATGACGCTTTTCAGCTGAAACATGTCGAAGATGTTTTCCAGTAATACACTTTTGATTTAGTACACTCATTCTCTGCTTTGTGTGTATGGCTTTTTATCTGGATGGTGGACATTGTAGATAGATAGATAGATAGATAGATAGATAGATAGATAGATAGATAGATAGATAGATAGATAGATAGATAGACAGACACAATCAGACAGACAGACAGACAGACAGACGGACAGACGGACAGACAGACAGACAGACAGACAGCTTGTTTGTTGCAAATGGACAGTTTGTCCTCCAGAATTGTTTGCTTTTGGTTACCTGTTTTTTGGAGATTTACTGTGTAGGCTCTCTCTACCAGAGTCTCACTCACAGTAATTTCACATTAGCTGGAGTGAGCGTGCTTTCTGCCAGTGTCCGCCTTTTATGCCAGTAGAATGGTTACTTAGGAAAACATGGGCACAAGTGTGTGGACTTCACATGTGAGACAACCTTCATGCACAGTTCAGTAATTGTGGACTCGTAGCCTGGGGCAGAAGGGACCCTGAAGGATAGGTGCCGACCTGGGGTAGGCCTTATAACATCAGGGGGCATTCATAGATAGGTCAGTAGGGTTGACTGGAAAAACTGTAGTGCTTTCACTGTATTATATATATGGGTGTAATCTCCCTTAAAGTGAAGTTTTGCTCCACTTAGGCCTACACAGTCCAACAACGTGTCAAACAGGGGTTAAAATACGCCCACTGAGTTTGATTTTGCAGCTTCCAGTAACATATATCATCATCTTAAGGGACATCAAGTTCAGTCACATTTTTCTTGCTCAGCTTATAATCAGATCCCAGGCTTTGCCCCAACTGCTGGGTCAAGTTAATTACTCTGCTCCCCAATGGAGGGAAGAAACACCTCCCCACACAAAGGTAGCAATTATCAGTTATTGACCCAGTTCTTGGGAGAAGAAAGGGATATGGGGGAAATCTTCATCTGATAATTAGCTGTCACACTGCACCTGAGCTTGGTCAGCCCTGGCCCACTGAATAAAGGAGGAACACCAGACACCAGGAGCAAACACAGGAGGGGCTCGCCTTTTGAAGTCTTGGTGAGAAAGGATCTGGCAGTGATGTCATTTGGGGGTGGAGCTGAGTCCCTCAGAGGAGCTCTTCACAGCGAAAACCTGATGGTGCTATCGTCGAATGTCCCAGAATGCTGTGCAGGAGGGTTGAAATAGGGGTGGAAGACCCAGGGGTGTCTGGTGTCAAGAAATGTCCATCCCACTTAACAACCCTAGCAAAAGCTAGAGACAGACAGCAAGATCCCTGGAACTGAATGGCATTAATAGCAGAATCATGGACAGTTGGAAGGAGAAGCCACCTGATGCCATGCTAAGGTCTTTGTCTAAAGCTGATCCCCAGGACTAGATGGCTCACTCTAGGGCCAGTGGAGCTAGCCCCCTTATACATCCTGAAGACCAGTGGAAAGAAATACTGAACTCTAAAGTCACCCCAAGTGCTCTGCAAGATATCCTGGCAGCTATGGGAGTGTGGTCAGGCATGTGATCTGTTGACTGGTAGAGGAGGGGCTGCGCAAGAAGCCCCCACCAGCAGGAGGAAAGCTCCAGGAGCCATGATAATGAAATACTGGCACAGAGAGCCAGTAATACCAGCTTCTCTCCAAGTGCATTCTGTTAAAGGCCAGGAGGCCTGCTAAAACTGCTCCTGGTAGCTAGCCACCAGGAGAATAAGTGTAATTGTAATTGCATTTATATAGCGCTTACAACCCCTGACGAGGGTTCAAAGCGCTTTTCGGTTTGGGATGAGTAAATAGTAGGTGGATTCAAGCAACTGGATTCAAGCAAGCCTGGCTGATGACGGCTGGAATGCCAGAAACCGGTCCCAGGATGCTTGTTTCCGGTCCAGGGAAGACATGGCTTGGCAGTTCGGGCTGGACTGTTCCCATGAGGCACAGGGTCAGACTGATTTGCATATGGCCATGTCTGAACTGGGGTGGTGGAGTGAGCTAAAGAATGATGATGGATTAAACCCAGATCAGTTGACTGGGGGTGAGTGTTTGATTGGCTCAAACGTTCCGTCCATCATCCCCTTTTGTATCGCTTTGTTCGCCCTAAGTTGGCGGGGTATGCCCAGACGTGGGTCCCTTGCTCACTTTGCCACTGGATTCAAGCAAGCCTGGCTGATGACGGCTGGAATGCCAGAAACCGGTCCCAGGATGCTTGTTTCCGGTCCAGGGAAGACATGGCTTGGCAGTTCGGGCTGGACTGTTCCCATGAGGCACAGGGTCAGACTGATTTGCATATGGCCATGTCTGAACTGGGGTGGTGGAGTGAGCTAAAGAATGATGATGGATTAAACCCAGATCAGTTGACTGGGGGTGAGTGTTTGATTGGCTCAAACGTTCCGTCCAGGAGGAGGGAAGAGCCTAGAAAGGGTCATTTTGGGGATCATAGTAGTAGAATGGGGTTGGGGTGAGTCAGAAAGTGGGGGTAGAGGATATATTGAGAGAGGTATAGGGACAAAAGATAGCCAAAGATAGTGAAAATGATATACAGCTGTTTAAAAATGTTGAACTTTGATCCCTGAAAAGAAAAGGGGAAACGACCATGTGTGTGTTTTGCTGTAATTTTAAAATTACCCCCCTTTGCCCAGGGACCGGAGTCAGTGCAGAATTAGCTATCTCATTTATTTCGGTTAGCAAGCATGCATGGGCCCCACTTTCTCTGACTCCCTACTCCAGGTTGCCTCCGAGGGCCCAATTCCCTGGGGCTGATGCAAGCTAGACATCCCAAGGACCCTATTCCACAGGGACAAAGGACACTTGTGAAAAGGGGAGTGCCCTCACGCTCCCCCATGTAGCTGTGCAACTGCCCCTGCTCCCACACCTATTTTTAGGGGGAGAGGGGAAGCGCTGCACCATCAGTAGCTGACCCACTAGGATGCATGATGAAAATTAGCAGGCCAGCTCCCCATGCCGGCATGGGCCAAGGGCTGCCAGGTTGTGGGTACCCTGGGTGGGACCAGGGCACCAGAAATACTGAAAAAAGGGAAAAAAGAAAACAAAGCTTGGATGATGCAGAACAAGGCAGCGAAAAGCATAGGTATTCAGCAGGAGGACCTGCTAATTAAATATTCAAGGCTCCGCATGAAAGCACCCCATAAAGCCCCACAGGGTCTGTGATTTGAATAAGGTTTCTGCTCTGTTAATGCCTTAATCAGGACACGGACACCACCAACGGATAAAAGGAATGTTGTGGGGGACTGAAGGAGTTGAAGTATATCCCCATGGGCAAGGTTATATTAATTTTCAAAGCACCCTGAGCTGGAACCGTTGCTCTTCAGCTCTACCCCCTACAGGTTAATGCTATGGGTACATCAGGTGGCCTGCAGAATGTTATGAAAGACTCCAATATCTGTTGATGGCTGTTTAATAGTAATGCTTTATTTGCAAATGTTTTATCAGTATTATCATTATTGAACTCTACAATACTTATAAGTTATTCATTTGCACATGGATATGGTTATGTGATCATGGATTTCATTAGGTTTATTTGTGATTATTAACTTGTGGTTATGTTTTTTATTTATATGGTGATCCCCTTGGCAATGCCAATAGGCTTGCTTTAAGTATTAAGGTGTGTACAGGTGGCATGATCATGGACTCAATGAAAGATCTGGGCCTATAATAACCTCATCATAATATTTTGCCTAATAATTACTCGAGGAAAAAAGAGCTGCCAAATGTCAGCTAATAACTTAAGATCTTTGCTCTCTAAATCTGAGGGAGAAGAAAATGAGCGATAAGCGTGAGGCATCAGTGTTAAATGATAAAGTAAGAAATGACACATGGGTGAGGGACCTTCCCTTATGGTAGCCACAGCACAGATTTTGTATTGAATCATTTTAATCCTCATAATGTATCAAATAAATCTAAGAATAATTATGCTCCTCTTCAACATGCTTTATATTCTGAGCCAGTCATAATTCCAGAATCACTGATAATAGCAAATGTGTGTGCTAAGCCTGAAATAGATCTATTGAGCTCTAAAGCAGATTTGAGACCATCTCACTCCTCTTCATCACATTGCTTTGCTTTCAGTTTTCAGGTGACGATAACGAGGATTTGAGCCTGGAAAATCAAGGCTCTGTAAACTCTATTCCTCACCTGAATATTCATTCTAAGGGAGCCAGACCATAAAAGCAAACTGTGCCCAAGCTGCAGATTTTTTTATTAATGTTTGAAGTGTTTCTGATACATCGCATTTGTCAATGATTAATGTTAGCATTAATACATTTCAAGGAATGCGGGGCCACTGGTCTTGTTGAACTCATAGCAATCTAAGCGACTTTAGTTGCTTGAATTGATTAAGAGTTATATCAATGTAAAAATGTGGAGTTGTGAATTATAAGGACAGATTTGTCAAACACTGTAACTCCGATCAATTTCTCATAAAGGTATCCACCAGTGTGCTTTAATGAGTATCTTTTCTTGGCACAATGTTAGTATATACAGTGGGGAAAGATATTGCAAAATTAGGTCCCTGTTTACTCTACTAAACAACAGGTTTCATTTGTGAAAACGAAAGTGGAAGCACAGCGGCCTTGCCTTTCTAATTAATCAGAGGAAAAAGCCAATTGAGACCCATAAAACCTCAACAGGGCAATATATGGAAACTGCACTCAAATCCTCAAAGGGAATTAAGACCTAGATCAAAAAAATCAGTAGGAATCTTAGTTGGCTAATAAACAATGCTCAGGATCGATCATTTCAGATTCAGATGAAGGAGGCTAGGTCTGCCAAAGTTAGATTCCACCCTATTGGAAATAATCGTGCATTTCAAGGTATGGTTCATAATCAGCAACAAGTTGATCTGGTGTTCTGTTTAAAAGTTCTTAAAAAGGTAAATCAAAAGATTGCCCTTGTATTGAAGCAGACTACTAGTATTTTTTCAAGCAATCAAGGCACTCGAAGAAATGGAACCAAATATATAAACAGAGGACGAGACAGCTCAATGTAATGCTTCACCACTTAGCAAGGAAGACAATACTCAGATCCCTAATAAATTCTAGAAAAAAAGTATTTTATTAGCTCTTCTGAACCAAAAAGACAGAATTAGTATCAGAAGAGCTGAACAGAGATGCAAAATGCAATTGGACAGGGTAACTCTAAAAGATTCTGACAGCTAGTAAGTTAACAAGATTACAATCACCCAAGACTCCTTAGATTATAATGCCCCTGACAATCAATGGCTACATCATATTTTTTTCCTTTTTAAGAAAGGAACAGGTGATGAGACCTCTACCATGAGCGTGCAATAGTCCCCATTTTCCATATTAATACAGCTACTAAATGCAGGTTTCATTACTGAAATATTCATATCAATAAAAGCATTGTGATCCAGAGGTCTGTATAATTTACCTACTGCACATTTTGTGTCCAACTAAGTCCGGTCTTCCATTGGGTAGAATCAAAGAGCATGATTGTGGGCTCCTGGTAAGGGACTGTTATTAAATTCAATGACAAAAAGGGGACTGCAACGATCCCTTCAATTGGAGGTTTCCATAAGAATCATTCCACCCCAGACCACTGTTTGGTTCTTTGGACATTAGTCCAGAGGTCCATTGATGTAGCTAAGACACTATATTGCTTCTTCATGAATCTCCGGCAGCTTTCTATTCTGTTGATTAGAACATACTCTGGAAAAAATATTGAGCTATTAGAATTAGATTCCTATCAGCCTTCTTATGATGTTATATCTGCTTCATTCAAATAATTGGTTTCAAGTAAATTTTAAGGTCAGTGGTACATTGACATCTAAAATTCTGGTACAGAGCGATCTGAAGTAGGGGTGTGTCTTAGCACCTATAATATTTGTTCTCTTTCTTTCATACTTTCTAACGTTTATTTCTGAGACTTACTCTTTCCCCCCCAAAAACATAAGATTGTCCCATACACAGAGGATCTTGTAATCATGGATTACTCTTCCATAGGGCAGTAACAAAAGATCAATGCTCTGAGGGCCATATTTACAAAAGTAAAGTTGCAGGTGTAGATTTACTCATATGTAAATTTACACTTCCATATTAAAGAAACTTTTCGAGTGTAAACTCACCAGAAAGTGCAGACTTTCATGTCGTTGCCTCCTTAAATCATGGAGTGGAACTAAATTTATAAGCGTAAAATTACTACTGGTAACTTTTGATACATAGGCAGAGGTCTCCACCACTGGTGTGGACATCTGCCTGTGGTAAAGTATAGAAAAAGTAAAAAAGTTTACTGAACTTTAAAATAATTTAGTAAAAATATTTTAATGTTAAGCATTATTGTAAAATAATTTTCTTTTTTAAAATTGTAATCAAATAAAACATGTTACAGCACTATTATCTTAAACTTGTATTAACAATAAATACTATAAATATATTCAAATTATTAATACATAATAAGTTAAAGATTCTTAAATACAATATTTCATCAACAATAAAATATTTATTTTCATTCAATCTTTGTTAAACATTACTAAAATTTACAGAACTAATTTTTATAAATCTACATTTGTTTAGAAGAAAATAAAAGTTAAACATTTGTCAATTTAAAAAGGTTATTTAAAAATGTATAATAGAATATATTTTTAATCATATAAACACATTTTACTGCTAAATAATATATATATATTCACTGAAAAAACCATAGGTTTCAGACACGTTATAGTTACAAATTAGCATTTAAAAAACCTTTGAAATTCACTGAAAAAACCATAGGTTTTAGGGACAGTTTTAGTTACTTGGACATTGCACTCGTACAAAACCCGTGAAATTCCCCCGTTATAGTTAGTTCAGCTAACTATAACTCGCGCCCCGCAATGCACTGCTGATGACGTCACATATTACATCACTCATGACATGGTCAGTGACATCACTGATGACATCACTGATGACATCTCAAATGACATCACTGATGACATCATCCAGTGACTGTGTGTTTCTGTAAAGTTTAAATATTTTTAATATATATAGGAAAAGACGTATTGAAGAATGAGTGGGTGTGTAAGTGTCTGTATGGATGATTTAGTAGGTGCGTGACTGACTCTATAAGTGAGTGATTTAACGTATCTTACTGAATGCATGGGTTAGTGACTAAACTGGGTGAATGTCTGTATCCGTCTGTCTGTTGCTGTGTAAGTGGCTGCATGTGTTTGTGAATAGCTAAATGAGTGTCTATATGAGTTATTGAATGCTTGTCTGAGTATCTGTATGGGTGCCTGAGTGTTTGTGTGGGAGGGGTGTGTGCAACTCTGTGCATAGATGTGTGAGTGGGTGATTCACTGGGTGGATGGTTTCAAGAGTGCATCTGTGATAGACTGTATGGGTGGGTAAGTGTGTGTAAGAGTGTGTTAGTGAGTGAATGTATGTCCCAGTGGTACATGTGTGAGTAACTACATATGTGAAAGGCAGTATATATGTGTGTTGGAGTATATAAATAGCTATAAGCAAGAGTGAGTGATTGTGATAGTGGCTGTATGGATGAGTGTGTGCTTGTATCTGTGATTGTATAAGAGCGTAACAATGTGCTACTATTTGTATGAGTAAGTGAGCTGGTGTGTGTATAACTGTATAGGTGAGTAAATGGCAGTGTGTTTAATTATTTGCATGACTGACTAGGTGTGTGAGTA
Organism: Calotriton arnoldi; assembly: GCA_963921515.1. Taxonomy (NCBI): domain Eukaryota; kingdom Metazoa; phylum Chordata; class Amphibia; order Caudata; family Salamandridae; genus Calotriton; species Calotriton arnoldi. The sequence goes on along the minus strand of CAWUFW010013655.1, from coordinate 288,421 downwards.
TCTCTATGGATGAGTGGCGTTGTTTGAGTGTCTATATAGGAGTAAGAGTGCATATGATAGTCCTGTACTGAGTGACCGTAAGTATGAGTGACTGTACGGGTGAGTGAGTGGATGTGTGTGTGTAGACCTAAGAATCAGTGAGTGGGTATGTAGTTATTGGTGTTGGAGTGTCTATGGTTTTGCGAATGGCAGTCTGTAATTTAGAGTGGGTGAATCAAAGGTTATATTAGGGTGTGAGGAGGTGCATCAGATTATCACGTGGATGATGTCATCAGTGATGTCATTTGAGATGTCATCAGTGATGTCATCAGTGATGTCACTGACCATGTCATGAGTGATGTAATATGTGACGTCATCAGCAGTGCATTGCGGGGCGCGAGTTATAGTTAGCTGAACTAACTATAACGGGGGAATTTCACGGGTTTTGTACGAGTGCAATGTCCAAGTAACTAAAACTGTCCCTAAAACCTATGGTTTTTTCAGTGAATTTCAAAGGTTTTTTAAATGCTAATTTGTAACTATAACGTGTCTGAAACCTATGGTTTTTCAGTGAATTTCAAAGGTTTTTTAAATGCTAATTTGTAACTATAACGTGTCTGAAACCTATGGTTTTTTCAGTGAATTTCAAAGGTTTTTTAAATGCTAATTTCTAACTATAACGTGCCTGAAACCTACGGTTTTTTCAGTGAATTTCAAAGGTTTTGTAAATGACAATTTTTAAATGTATTAATTGTTATATTAATTTTTTTCATACTGATTTACTACATTTTTAGAAACAATTTTTTTTTACATATTTTATTTTTTAAATTACATTGTAATTACATTATACATTACATTACAAAAATACTTTCTCAGAATGAATTACTTTAGTTTAAATACTTTGCAGATAGGCAATAGACTTTTAAGTACAGTAGTTACAGTTGTTGCAATGGGCAACACATTTTCAAACACAATGCAACATTCAGCTCAATGTGAATTTCTAGTTAAATGCAATTAGTTACTTTATGGATTACTTTTGTAACCACAGGACTGGATCCTAGATTCAGTCCTGGTACATCTCCTGTAAACAGTTGAGTAAAAGCGTTTTGGTTACAGTCGTGATTTTTAAGGAATATTATTGTATTTTAAAAGTTGACACTTAGAAACTTTTTCTCATAGAATCACCAATGTTATCCTATGGAAGGAAATTCACTTAGCAGGTAAAAACTGTTATCGTTACTTTATCTTACTCAGTGTTGGATCCTGGATCCAGCACTGGTGCATCTCCTGTAAACAGTTGAATGAATGCGTTTAAGTCATACAGGCGATTTTTAAGGAATATTTGTAGTTTGTGAAAATCGACACTTTGAAAGTTTTCTGCTGAAAACCAGACAATGGATTCCTATGTTAGAAAATATAAGTTACTGGTAAGTACGGTTAAAATTACTTTTCAGGGTCAGTGCTGGGCTAAAAGATGCAGCACTGGGTTCTCTCCTGATAACAGGTGAGTAAATTGGAATTCGTACTTTGGTTGATTTTAGAGGAATATTATAAAGTTCCAAAACTCCACACTTAGAAGAATTTCCAAGTGAAACCAGTCAATGTTAGCCTATGAAGGAAATTCAAGTTACCGGTAAGTACGGTTAAAATTAATTTTGAGGATCAGTACTTGGCTGAAAGATGCAGCACTGAGGTCTCTCCTGATAACAGGTGAGTAAATCAGAATTCGGATTTCGGCTGATTTTAGAGGAATATTTTAAAGTTCCAAAAATCAACACTTAGAAACTTTTTCAGCAAAAAGCAGGCAATGATATCCTATGCAAGGAAATTCAAGTTACTGGTAAGTACGGCTAAAATTACTTTTGAGGATTAGTACTGGGCTGAAAGATGCAGCACTGAGGTCTCTCCTGATAACAGGTGAGTAAATCGGAATTCGTATTTCGGCTGATTTTAGAGGAATATTTTAAAGTTCCAAAACTCCACACTTAGAAGAATTTCCAAGTGAAACCAGTCAATGTTAGCCTATGAAGGAAATTCAAGTTACCGGTAAGTACGGTTAAAATTACTTTTCAGGACCAGTACTGGGCTGAAAGATGCAGCACTGAGGTCTCTCCTGATAACAGGTGAGTAAATCGGAATTCGTATTTCGGCTGATTTTAGAGGAATATTTTAAAGTTCCAAAACTCCACACTTAGAAGAATTCCCAAGTGAAACCAGTCAATGTTAGCCTATGAAGGAAATTCAAGTTACCGGTAAGTACGGTTAAAATTACTTTTCAGGACCAGTACTGGGCTGAAAGATGCAGCACTGAGGTCTCTCCTGATAACAGGTGAGTAAATCGGAATTCATATTTCGGCTGATTTTAGAGGAATATTTGCACAATGGTGAAGGGAGGGGCGGGGCCTCAGGTGACATCTGTGCAAACGCGCCCCGTTGCGCGTTTTAAGTTGGGGGATTAAGTCCCCTTGAATCCTGAGGGTCCCTAGGGGCCAACTAGCCCACCAGGAACCTCCAATATGCGCCAGGGGCTGCGTTGCAGAGACGTGTAGAGAGGCCACACCCCTTTACACCTCTCTGCAACGCAGCTCTGTGGCGCTTTCTGGATGTACCTGTTGGGCTAGTTGGCCCCAGGGACCCTCAGGATTGAAGGGATTTAATTCCCCATCTTAAAACGCGCCACGGGCCTGTTTGCACACATGTCACCTGAAGCCCCGCCCCCTCCCTTCACCACTGTGCAAACGCGCCCGTGGCGCGTTTTAAGTTGGGGGATTAAGTCCCCTTGAATCCTGAGGGTCCCCGGAGTCCAACTAGCCCACCATATACCTCCAAAGCGCCACAGAGCTGCGTTGCAGAGAGGTGTAAAAAGGGGCGTGGCCTCTGTACACCTCTCTGCAAGGCAGCCCCCTGGCGCATACTGGAGGTTCCTGGTGGGCTAGTTGGCCTCAGGGACCCCCAGTATTCAAGGGGATCGTTCCCCTCTGCAAACGCGCCAGGGGCGCGTTTGCAGAGTGGTGAAGGAAGGGGCGGGGCCTGCGGGCCCGATCGTTTTTTTAAATTTAATTTTTCTCCCCTGAAGGGGGCTGTGTGGCCCCCTTCCTTTTTCTTTTTGGGCCCTGGGGACCCCATCCCCCAGGGCCTTACCCCTTTTTTAAATTACCTTTAAAAAAAAAAAAAAAACGGGAAGGGGGCCGCGTGGCCCCCTTCCCTTGGCCTGTATTGGCCCCGGGGACCCCATCCCCCGGGGCATGGCCTCTATATTTATTTTTTTGAGGGGGGCAGCGTGGCCCCCTCCTCTGGCCATTTTAAGGCCCCGGGGACCCCATCCCCCGGAGCCGGCCTTTCCTTTTTAAAAAATTTGTTTTGCTCTTTTTTGGGGAGGGGGCCGCGTGGCCCCCTCCCGGGCCACTACTTGCCCCGGGGACCCCATCCCCGGGGCTGGCCCTCTCGTTGGGGACTGTGGGGGTCCCCAAACCCCCACAGTCCCGCCGGCTCCCACGTCCCTTGGGAGCCGGCATTGCTGTTCCACATGGGGAGCAGCTGACATGCTGCTCCCCATGTGGAAAAGCAATCGGCTTTGGATATTGGAAGAGAGAGCAGGTTTCCTGCTCTCTCTTCCAATATCCAAAGCAAGTTTGCAATGACAGGACGGGAGCCGCGAGGCTCCCGTCCTGTCATAGCAAACTACAGTGTCCCGGGGGTAGGCACCCCGGGACACTGCAGGAGCCGGCCCTGGGGGTGGTGGTCCCCAGGGCCATCAAGGGCTCCAGGAGGGGGCCGCGCGGCCCCCTCCCATTCAGTACACAGCCCCGGGAGGTGGTGGTCCCCGGGGCTCTGGGGTCCGTAACGGACCCCCATATTAATTTGTTAGTGCTCCGGGGAGGTGGCGGTCCCGGGCGTGTGGGGGCTGGAGCCCCCACACAGGTTGTTTAATTTTTTAAAAAAAGCCCGGGGAGGTGGTGGTCCCCGGGGCTGCGGGAGGGCTCAGAGCCCTCCCGCACCATTTTAAAAGAAAGCCCCGGGGGTGGCGGTCCCCGGGGCTTAGGGGCCCTTTGAGGCCCCCACACATAAAATTAAACACCCCACCATGCCCCCGGGACTTGGGCCACCCGGGGCAAAATACAATCGAAGCGCGGAGACCGCGCTTCGATTTTTTCGGCAGGATTCGCGCACCCTGAGCGCATCCTGCCGATTTTTTTTTTTAAATGCTTTTTTTGCCCAGGGGTCCTTGTGGGACCCCCTGAGCAGGCCTAGGGGTTAGGGTGTTTCTACCCTGCCCCCTTTGTGCGTTTTGCACACTTGTTTCTTTTTTTTCTCGGCGGGATACGCGCACCCTAAGCGCATCCCGCCGATTTAAAAAAAAAATCTTTTTCTGCCCAGGGGGTCCTTGTGGGACCCCCTGAGCAGACCTAGGGAGTCAGGGTGTTTCTACCCTGCCCCCTTTTGCGCTTTGCGCACTTGTTTCTGTCCCTCGGTTCTACCGAGGGACAAAATAGCTGCCAACACTTCCTGAATCGGAATGTTGACAGCCAGCTGACAGCCAATTAGCATGCAGCTCGTGATCGGGACGGTGCGCGCAGGGTGCGCTGAGGGTACGCGTATCCGACGCGCCCATAGATATATATGTACTTTTACTTTTGATTTTCTCAGGAACTACTGAACGGATTTACACCATTTAAGCAAAAGGCACCAGTCTGAACCAAGGACTACCTCTTTGCCAAATTTGGTGTAATTCCGTTCAGCAGTTCGGGCTGTAGCTGCGACTAAAGGTTCCTATGGAAAAATGAATGGGGAAAACGCGTTTTGGGACCCCCTTTTTCTCGGCCCCCGCTTCACGTATCACCCCGAGACTTTCAGGGTAGGAGCGGAGCGGAGCGCCTCCAACAAGTTGGAAACTTTCACGAAGATTCGTCAACCGGCGCCAACGTTATTTCAAATAGAATGTCGCGGATTTCCTATGGATAATAGGTTGTAACTATAACTATCTACTGGCGACCGCCAGTAGATAATATATATATATATATATATAAATTCACTGAAAAAACCATAGGTTTCAGATAAGTTATAGTTAGAAATTAGCATTTAAAAAACCTTTGAAATTCACTGAAAAAACCATAGGTTTTAGGGACAGTTATAGTTAGTTGGACATTGCACTCGTACAAAACCCGTGAAATTCCCCGTTATAGTTAGTTCAGCTAACTATAACTCGCGCCCGCAATGCACTGCTGATGACGTCACATATTACATCACTCATGACATGGTCAGTGACATCACTGATGACATCACTGATGACATCTCAAATGACATCACTGATGACATCATCCACGTGATAATCTGATGCACCTCCTCACACCCTAATATAACCTTTGATACACCCAATCTAAATTACAGACTGCCATTCGCAAAACCATAGACACTCCAACACCAATAACTACATACCCACTCACTGATTCTTAGGTCTACACACACACATCCACTCACTCACCCGTACAGTCACTCATACTTATGGTCACTCAGTACAGGACAATCATATGCACTCTTACTCCTATATAGACACTCAAACACCGCCACTCATCCATAGAGGTACTCACACACCTAGTCAGTCATGCAAATAATTAAACACACTGCCATTTACTCACCTATACAGTTATACACACACCAGCTCACTTAATCAGTACTGGGCTGAAAGATGCAGCACTGAGGTCTCTCCTGATAACAGGTGAGTAAATCGAAATTCGTATTTCGGCTGATTTTAGAGGAATATTTGTATGTTTCAAAAATCAACACTTAGAAACTTTTCAGCAAAAAGCAGGCAATGATATCCTATGGAAGGAAATTCAAGTTACTGGTAAGTACGGTTAAAATTACTTTTGAGGATCAGTACTGGGCTGAAAGATGCAGCACTGAGGTCTCTCCTGATAACAGGTGAGTAAATCGGAATTCGTATTTCGGCTGATTTTAGAGGAATATTTTAAAGTTCCAAAACTCCACACTTAGAAGAATTTCCAAGTGAAACCAGTCAATGTTAGCCTATGGAAGGAAATTCAAGTTACTGGTAAGTACGGTTAAAATTACTTTTCAGGACCAGTACTGGGCTGAAAGATACAGCACTGAGGTCTCTCCTGATAACAGGTGAGTAAATCGGAATTCGTATTTCGGCTGATTTTAGAGGAATATTTTAAAGTTCCAAAACTCCACACTTAGAAGAATTTCCAAGTGAAACCAGTCAATGTTAGCCTATGGAAGGAAATTCAAGTTACTGGTAAGTACGGTTAAAATTACTTTTCAGGATTAGTACTGGGCTGAAAGATGCAGCACTGAGGTCTCTCCTGATAACAGGTGAGTAAATCAGAATTCGTATTTCGGCTGATTTTAGAGGAATATTTGCACAATGGTGACGGGAGGGGGCGGGGCCTGAGGTGACATCTGTGCAAACGCGCCATTTAAGTTGGGGGATTAAGTCCCCTTGAATCATGAGGGTCCCTACGGGCCAACTAGCCCACCAGGAACCTCCAGTATGCGCCAGGGGGCTGCGTTGCAGAGACATGTACAGAGGCCACACCCCTTTTACACCTCTCTGCAACGCAGCTCTGTGGCGCTTTCTGGACGTACCTGTTGGGCTAGTTGGCCTCGGGACCCTCAGGATTGAAGGGATTTAATTCCCCATCTTAAAAGCGCGCCACGGGACCTGTTTGCACACATGTCACCTGAAGCCCCGCCCCCTCCCTTCACCACTGTGCAAACGCGCCCGTGGCGCGTTTTAAGTCGGGGATTAACTCCCTTGAATCCTGAGGGTCCCTGGGGTGCAACTAGCCCACCATATACCTCCAAAAGCGCCACAGAGCTGCGTTGCAGAGAGGTGTAAAAGGGGCGTGGCCTCTGTACACCTCTCTGCAAGGCAGCCCCTGGCGCATACTGGAGGTTCCTGGTGGGCTAGTTGGCCCCAGGGACCCCAGTATTCAAGGGGGATCGTTCCCCCTCTGCAAACGCGCCAGGGCGCATTTGCAGAGTGGTGAAGGAAGGGGCGGGGCCTGCGGGCCCGATCGTTTTTTGTTTTGTTTTTTTTTCCCCTGAAGGGGAGCTGTGTGGCCCCCCTTCCTTTTTCCTATTTTTAGGCCCTGGGGACCCCATCCCCCAGGGCCTTACCCCTCACTTTAAATTAAAATAAAAAAAAAAAAAGGGAAGGGGCCGCGTGGCCCCCTTCCCTGGGCCTGTATTGGCCCCGGGGACCCCATCCCCCGGGGCATGGCCTCTTTTTTTTTATTTGGAGGGGGCTGCGTGGCCCCCCTCCTCAGGCCATTTAAGGCCCCGGGGACCCCATCCCCGGGCCGGCCTTGCACTTTTATTTTTTTTAAACTTTTTTTACCTTTGGGGAGGGGGCTGCGTGGCCCCCTCCGTGGCCACTTATGGCCCCGGGGACCCCATCCCCGGGGCCTGGTCTCTCGTTGGGGACTGTGGGGGGTCCCCAAACCCCCACAGTCCCGCCCGGCTCCCCGTGTCCTACGGGAGCCGGCATTGCTTTACACATGGGGAGCAGCTAACATGCTGCTCCCCATGTGGAAAGCAATCAGCTGGATATTGGAAGAGAGCAGGTTTCCTGCTCTCTCTTCCAATATCCAAGCAGTTTGCAATGACAGGACGGGAGCCGCGAGGCTCCCGTCCTGTCATTGCAAACAGCAGTGTCCCGGGGTAGGCACCCCGGGACACTGCAGGAGCCGGCCCTGGGGGGTGGCGGTCCCCAGGGCCACCACAGGCTCCAGGAGGGGGCCGTGCGGCCCCCTCCTTACATTTTGAAAGCCCCGGGGAGGTGGTGGTCCCCGGGCTTGGGGGTCCAAAACGGACCCCCATTGTAATTTTTCTTAGTGCCCCGGGGAGGTGGTGGTCCCCAGGGCGTGTGGGGGGCTGGAGCCCCCCACACAGGTTTTTCAAAAAAAAAAGAAGCCCCGGGAGGTGGCGGTCCCCGGGGCTGCGGGAGGGCTCAGAGCCCTCCCGCACCATTATACATAAAGCCCCGGGGGTGGTGGTCCCTGGGGCTTGGGGCCCCTTAGAGGCCCCCTACACATAAGATTAACCCCCAGCATGCCCCCGGGACTTGGCCCACCCGGGGGCCAATTAACATCGAAGCGCGGCAGACCGTGCTTCGATTTTTTTTTTTTTCGGCAGGATTCGCGCACCCTGAGCGCATCCTGCCGATTTAAAAAAAAAAAAAAATAATAATTTTTTGCCCAGGGGGTCCTTGTGGGACCCCCTGAGCAGACCTAGGGGGTCAGGGTGTTTCTACCCTGCCCCCTTTGTGCGTTTGCACACTTGTTTCTGTCCCTCGGTTCTACCGAGGGACAAAATGGCTGCCAACACTTCCTGATTTGGAGTGTTGACAGCCAATTAACATGCAGCTCGTGATCGGGAGGGTGCGCGAATCCGACGCGGCCATAGATATATCTATCTTTTTACTTTTGATTTTCTCAGCAACTACTGAATGGATTTCACCATTTAACAAAAAGGGTTCTTTCTGAACCAAGAACTACCTCTTTGCCAAATTTGGTGTAATTCCGTTCAGCAGTTCGAGCTGTAGCCGTGTCTAAAGTTTCCTATGGAAAATTGCATGGGGAAAACACGTTTTGGGACCCCCCTTTTTCTCGGCCCCCGCTTGACGAATCCCCCGAGACTTTCAAGGTAGGAGCGGACCGGAGCGCCCCACAAAGTTTGAAAATTTTGCAAAGATACGTCAACCGGCAAGAGAGTTATTTCAAATAGAATGTCGCGAATTTCCTATGGATAATAGGTTGTAACTATAACTATCTACTGGCGACCGCCAGTAGATAATACACACACACACACACACACATATATATATCTTTTCAAATCTAAATATATTATTTATTTTCTAATTATGTTATGGGTTTTTAAGGCCCTGAAACCATTATTTTCTGTGAAAGTGTATTGCAATTTTAGTGGTTGGCCATGTGTGGTGGTGGACTTGCTCCAGGTCTGAACTAATGTAGAGTTATGACTGTTTTTGGACCTTTTTGGCTGTAATAACTATAGAAGTGCAGTTTGTGAATAGCAATGGGCTTCCGTTTTTGTGGTTGGATGTTTGTGCTACTTAAACCCCTCTTTAACACTCGCTAAACCCCTACCCTTTTGTAGCAAGTATTCCTCATTTTCCAGCCACTCACCTCTGTCCCTCTCACATTTACTATAAAATGTAGGTGTATGTGTGCTGAGATCTCTGTATAGAAAAGATAGGAGAGGTTGAGATGGGAGATCTCCACATGGAGGTTTGTGAATATCATTTTGTAGTACATAAGTAGCACTATTCTAGTACTATTAATTGTATTACAAAGTCCAGTTTGTGAATAAGCTTTGTTTACTGAAAATCTAACAAACTAATAATAAATGCTGAGAAACTCTAAAACACTGATCATCTTTGAAGGCTCCTAAAAAGATTTCTTGGCATCTGCAAAGTATTCCACTTAAACAAGTGACTTCATAAATATTTGGAAGCATATTTTGAAGAAAACCTTTGATAGAACACTCATATATCTGCACTCAGCACAGCAAAATGATTCCAAGAGCAACAATAGGGGTCAACACAGTGTGCAAGATCAAAGACCTAATAAGGAAAATAGAGCTAAATATAAGACTTTGTATGTGTTTGTTTATGTTAAATACTCACCCAGTACCTTTTAGACTGGCAGATGGAGCTGGTTGTGTTTTTAAATGTATTATATGTAACTGATTTTTAAATAATCTTTTATTATTATGATCACATGTTTTATAGATTTGTATAAACCAAAGTGACTCTTAACCCCTTCGCTGCTGGGCCTTTTCACCCCCTGTGCTAAGCCTTTTTTTGGCTATTTGGTGTAGTTCGCGCTTAGGCCCCATAACTTTTTGACCACATAAGGTATCCACGCCAAATTTGCGTCCTTTTCTTCCAACATCATGGGGATTTTAAAGGTACCCAGGGTTTGTTGATTACCTTGGAGGGGACCCAGAAATTAGCCAAAATGCAGCTAAATTTTGTTTTTTTTGGGAAAAATGGGAATAAAGGCTAAAGATGAAAGCGCCTGGTTTTTTCCCTGCAAATGGTATCAACAAAGAGGTTGTGGTGCTGAAATCATCATCTTACCAGCTTTCAGGGACAAGCAGGCTTTTGTCAGAAAACACAAATCTTTTACACAGTTTTGGCATTTTACTGGGACATAGCCTATTTTAGCTATTTTTGTGCTTTCATCCTCCTTCCAGTTAATGGTAAAAATGGGTATGAAAGCAATGATGGATCCTGGAAAGCTATACATTTCTGAAAAGTAGACAAAATTTTGAATTCAGCAAGGGATCATTTGTGTAGATCCTTCAAGGTTTTTGTATAGAAACTAACAGTTGAAAATAGGAAAAATTGAAAATGAGTTAAAAAAAACCAGCCATTTGTGCCAACGTTTTCACCTGTAACTTCTACTAAGTATGACAGATGTTTGAAAGCAATATACCGTTACATCCGATGGACCCATCTGGTTGTGGGGATATCTAGGACTTGTAGGTTCACCAACCAAAAACCAGAGGAACCCAGAGCCAATAACTGAGCAGCGTCTTGCAATGGTATTTTATTGTGTACTGGGTATATAGCAATTCATTTGGGAAAATATAAACAGGGAAAAATCGGTAAGAAAGACACCTATGTATTTCTGAAATGGGAACAAAATATAGAGATGAGAAATAGTAGCCATTTGCTTATCTCCGAAGTTGTGGGTACCCATACCAGCATGTGAATTAGAGGACATTTTTCAAAGTGACTTCTTTTTTACACATTGTCTTACATTTGGAAGGCAGAAATGCATTGAAAGTCAATAGGTAATAACAGTTGCTCTTCAATCCCTTGCAAACCTCAAACTTTGTCAAAAAACCCACATTTTTCTCATATTTCTGTGGTAGAAAGTCCTGAAATCTGCGTGGATGCACAAAATTCCACCCACCCCGCATTACCCAAAGTCTTCCGAGACAAATGGTACCTCACTTGTGTGGGTAGGCCTAGTGCCCGCGACAGGAAACGGCCCAAAATGCAACGTGGACACACCACATTTTCACTGTGAAATCAGACCTTTTTTTGCAAAGTGCCTAGCTGTAGATTTTGAACCCTAGCTCTGCTGGCACCTAGGGAAACCTAGCAAACCTATACATTTTTTAAATCTAGATACCCAAGGGAATCCAGGATGGGGGGACTAGTCTGGCTCCCACCAGGTTCTGTTACCCAGAATCCCTTGCAAACCTCAGACTTTGTAAAAAAAAAAACACATTTTACTCACATTTCTGTGGTGGAAAGTTCTGAAATCTGTGTGGATCCGCAAAATTCCACCGACCCCAAAGTCTTCCGAGAAAAATGGTACCTCACTTGTGTGGGTAGGCCTAGTGCCCGCGACAGGAAACGGCCCAAAACGCAACCTGGATACACCACATTTTCACAGTCAAAACAGACCCATTTTTTGCAAAGTGCCTAGCTGTAGATTTTGAACCCTAGCTCTGCTGGCACCTAGGGACACCTAGCAGACTTATGCATTTTTTAAAACTAGACACCAAGGGGAATCCAGGATGGGGTGACTTGTCTGGCTCTCACCAGGTTCTGTTACCCAGAATCCCTTGCAAAACTCAAACTTTGTAAAAAAAAAACACATTTTCCTCACATATCTTTGGTGGAAAGTTCTGGAATCTATGCGGATCCACAAAATTCTACTCACCCCGCATTCCCCTAAGTCTTCTGAGAAAAATGGTACCTCACTTGTGTGGGTAGGCCTAGTGCTCGCGACAGGAAACGGCCCAAAACGCAACATGGACACACCACATTTTCACAGTCAAAACAGACCCATTTTTTGCAAAGTGCCTAGCTGTAGATTTTGAACCTTAGATCTGCCAGCACATAGGGACACCTAGCAAACTTATACATTTTTTAAAACTAGACACCCAGGGAAATCCAGGATGGGGTGACTCATCTGGCTCTCACCAGGTTCTCCTACCCAGAATCCCTTGCAAACCTCAAACTTTGTAAAAAAAAAAAACAGTTTTTCCTCACATTTCTGTGGTGGAAAGTTCTGGAATCTGCGTGGATCCAAAAAATCCACCCACCCCGTATTACCCAAAGTCTTCCGAGAAAAATGGTACCTCACTTGTGTGGGTAGGCCTAGTGCCCGCGACAGGAAACGGCCTAAAATGCAACGTGGATACACCACATTTTCACTGTGAAAACACCCTTTTTTTGCAAAGTGCCTAGCTGTAGATTTTGAACTCTAGCTCTGCTGGCACCTAGGGAAACCTAGAAAACCTATACATTTTTAAAAACTAGACACAAAGGGGAATCCAGGATGGGGGGACTTGTCTGGCTCTCACCAGGTTCTGTTACCCAGAATCCCTTGCAAAACTCAAACTTTGTAAAAAGAAAACACATTTTCTCCACATTTCTGTGGTGGAAAGTTCTGGAATCTGTGTTGAGCCACAAAATTCAACCCACCCCGAATTCCCCAAAGTCTTCCGAGAAAAATGGTACCTCACTTGTGTGGGTAGGCCTAGTGCCCGCAGCAGGAAACGGCCCAAAACGCAACATGGACACACTACATTTTCACAGTGAAAACTGACCCTTTTTTTGCAAAGTGCCTAGCTGTAGATTTTGAACCCTAGCTCTGCCGGGAACCTAGGGAAACCTAGCAAACCTATACATTTTTGAAAAGTAGACGTCCTGGGGAATCCAGGATGGGGTGACTTGTCTGGCTTTCACCAGGTTCTGTTACCCGGAATCCCTTGCAAACCTCAAACTTTGTAAAAAAAAAACACATTTTCCTCACATATCTGTGGTGGAAAGTTCTGGAATCTGCGTGGATCCACAAAATTCCACCCACCCCGCATTCCCATAAGTCTTCCGGGAAACATGGTACCTCACTTGTGTGGGTAGGCCTAGTGCCCACGACAGGAAACGGCCCAAAACACAACGTGGACACACCACATTTTCACAGTCAAAACAGACCCTTTTTTTGCAAAGTGCCTAGCTGTAGAGTTTGAACCTTAGCTCTGCCAGTAAATAGGGAAACCTAGCAAACCTATACATTTTTTAAAACTAGACTCCCAGGGGAATCCAGGATGGGGTGACTTGTCTGGCTCTCACAAGGTTCTCCTACCCAGAATCCCTTGCAAACCTCAAACTGTGTAAAACAAAAACAATTTTTCCTCACATTTCTGTGGTGGAAAGTTCTGGAATCTGCGTGGATCCACACAATTCCACCCACCCCGCATTCCCAAAAGTCTTCCGAGAAAAATGGTACCTCACTTGTGTGGGTAGGCCTAGTGCCCGTGACAGGAAACGGCCCAAAATGCAACGTGGACACACCACATTTTCACTGTGAAAACAGACCCTTTTTTTGCAAAGTGCCTAGCTGTAGATTTTGAACCCTAGCTCTGCTGGCACCTAGGGAAACCTAGCAAACCTATACATTTTTAAAAACTAGACACACATGGGAATCCAGGATGGGGGGGACTTGTCTGGCTCTCCCCAGGTTCTGTTACCCAGAATCCCTTGCAAAACTCAAACTTTGTAAAAAAAAAAAAAACATTTTCCTCATATTTCTGTGGTGGAAAGTTCTGGAATCTGCGTGGATCCACAAAATTCTACCCACCCCGCATTCCCCAAAGTCTTCCGAGAAAAATGGTACCTCACTTGTGTGGGTAGGCCTAGTGCCCGCAGCAGGAAACGGCCCAAAGCGCAACGTGGACACACTACATTTTCACAGTGAAAACTGACCCTTTTTTTGCAAAGTGCCTAGCTGTAGATTTTGAACCCTAGCTCTGCCGGCACCTAGGGAAACCTAGCAAACCTATACATTTTTGAAAAGTAGACATCCTGGGGAATCCAGGATGGTGTGACTTGTCTGGCTTTCACCAGGTTCTGTTACCTGGAATCCCTTGCAAACCTCAAACTTTGTAAAAAAAACACATTTTCCTTACATTTCTGTGGTGGAAGGTTCAGGAATCTGCGTGGATCTTCAAAATTCCACCCACCCCGCATTTCCCAAAGTCTTCCGAGAAAAATGGTACCTCACTTGTGTGGGTAGGCCTAGTGCCTGCGACAGGAAACGGCCCAAAACTCAACGTGGACACACCACATTTTCACTGTGAAAACTGACCTATTTTTTGCAAAGTGCCTAGCTGTAGATTTTGAACCCTAGCTCTGCCGGCACCTAGGGAAACCTAGCAAACCTTTACATTTTAGAAAACTAGACACCCAGGGAAATTCAAGATGGGGTGACTTGTCTGGCTCTCACCAGGTTCTGTTACCCAGAATCCCTTGCAAACCTCAATCTTTGTAAAAAAAAACACATTTTCCTCACATTTCTGTGGTGGAAAGTTCTGGAATCTGCGTGGATCCACAAAATTCCACCCACCCCGCATTTCCCAAAGTCTTCCAAGAAAAATGGTACCTCACTTGTGTGGGTAGGCCTAGTGCCCGCAACAGGAAACGGCCAAAAAAGCCACATGGACACACTACGTTTTCACACTGAAAACTGACCCTTTTTTTGCAAAGTGCCTAGCTGTAGATTTTGAACCCTAGCTCTGCCAGCACCTAGGGAAACTTAGCAAACCTATACATTTTTGAAAACTAGACACCCAGGGGAATCCAGGATGGGGTGACTTGTCTGGCTTTCACCAGGTTCTGTTACCCGGAATCCCTTGCAAACCTCAAACTTTGTAAAAAGAAACACATTTTCCTCTCATTTCTGTGGTGGACAGTTCTGGAATCTGCCTGGATCCACAAAATTCCACCCACCCCGCATTCCTCAAAGTCTTCCAAGAAAAATGGTACCTCACTTGTGTGGGTGGGTCAAGTACCCGCGACAGGCAAGGGCTCAAAACGTATAGAGGTGACATCAAAATTACCTGTCACAAAACAACCTGGTTTTGCAAGGGGGGTAACCTGGGTTTTTGGCCCCGGGCTCGGCGGCCATCTGAGGAAACCTACCAAACCCACACATTTCTGAAAACTAGTCACCCGGGGGAGTCCAGTGAGGTATGGTTTGCGTGGACCCCTCAAAGTTTCCCTACCCAGAATCCCCTGCAAACCTGAAATTTAGCTGAAAAAAGATCAAATTTTTCTCAAATTTCGGTATGGGAAAGTTCTGGAATCTGCATGGATCCACAAA
The DNA here is from genome assembly GCA_963921515.1 of Calotriton arnoldi. NCBI lineage: Eukaryota > Metazoa > Chordata > Amphibia > Caudata > Salamandridae > Calotriton > Calotriton arnoldi. The sequence goes on along the minus strand of CAWUFW010013655.1, from coordinate 273,269 downwards.
TTTCCTACCACCCAGTGTTCCTCAGGTCTCCCGATAAAAATGGTACCTCACTCACGTGGGTGGGTCAAGTACCCACGACAGGCAAGTGCCCAAAACGTATTGAGGAGGCATCAAAATTACCTATCACAAAACAACCTGGTTTTGCAACGGGGGGGGTCACCTGGGTTTTTGGCCCTGGACTCTGTGGCCATCTTGGGAAACTACCAAACCCACACATTTCTGAAAACTAGACACCCGGGGGAGTCCAGCGAGGTATGGCCTGCGTGGATCCCGGAACGTTTTCCTACCCAGAATCCCCTGCAAACCTGCAAATGTTTCTCAAATTTCTGTGTGGGAAAGTTGTAGGATCACCAGGCTGACACAAATTGCCTCCCACCCAGCGTTCCCCCCAGTCTCCCGATAAAAATGGTACCTCACTTGTGTGGGTAGGCATAGTGGCTGCAACAGGACATGGCCCAAATTGTACTGTGGAGACTTCAAAATTACCTATCACAAAAATACCTGGTTTTGCGGGGTGGGGCACCTGGTTTTTTGGCCCCGGGCTCGCGGCCATCTTTGGAAACCTACCAAACCCACACATTTCTGAAAACTAGACACCCTGGGGAGTCCAATGAGGCATGGCTTGCATGGATCCCCCAACGTTTCCCTACCCAGAATCCCCTGCAAACCTCAAATTAAGCTGGAAAAAAATCACTTTTACCACACATTTTTGCGTGGGATCACCGTGCCGGCACAAATGTCCTACCACCCAGCGTTCCCCTTGTTCTACCGAGTAAAATGATACCTCGCTTGTGTGGGTGGGCCAAAGGCCTGTGACTGGGAAGAACCCAAAACATAGGGATTAAAGGTATAGCACAGCGAATTCTAAGCGCTACATTTAAAAAAAAATAAGTTTTTAGCCAATTCTGCATTGGACACCCACACAAGTGAGGTATCATTTTACTCGTATGACTGAGGGGAACGCTCTGGGGTAGGACATTTGTGCCGACAGGTCCTTGCTCTTGGCTAGTCCAAGACAGGATGTCTGTTGCACAGTATCATTTAAAAAGATCATCTGCTATGGAATGAGGCATGCTCTAAATAGTGCCTCTGTACCCTGGACTTGCCAGTCCCTTGAACCCCAAACTGATTTTAAGTAAATTTCGTCTTTCCATAGGTCGAAACCCTGTTCAGACATTTGGGCCAAAAAGGAAGCAGAGTAAATCTGTTTAGTGTTTGTCAACATAATTTTCAGTGCTGATGTTGGTGCAACCTTGTAATAAAATGAGGCTGGATCTGTGGTGTTAAACCCTGAAAAGTATGAATCTTTCTGTGCAAACGTTTGTGAACAACTTTTTGGTGGTGTTGGGCAATGTTCCCACTGATGGTACTCAAAAACATTCCTGGGTGAAATGGATTTGTGCAGGAAATGATGACCATAATGTTGGTAGCAGTACAATGTGTCATAATCTGAAGAACCCTCTAACATTTCATTATTAGAAAATGCAGCAGTTTTCTCTAAATCAGACAACATATTATTAACTGTTTCAGAGTTCCAATCATCAGAAAATGTACTTGAGGTAATGATATCACTTAATGAAATTTTAAATACATGATTAATTTTTAAAAGTTCAGTCGGACCGAATATGTTAAAATCAACCTTGTCCCATACTATACCATCCGGTATAGGAACTGCTGTAATGTTCACTGATGACAAGTCTCTTTGCTCACGATGTGATGATGGATGTGGCTTCAGTAGTATGTTGACCTTTTGGGCTGTGGAGCTTTGTTGAAGATAGCATCCATTAATAAGCATACTAAAAGTTAGTACTAAGCCAAGCCAGAAAAGAAAAAACCATATCCCAGAAATTACCCAGAGTTCAATCCAAGGCGATACCAGGTATGTCTTTTTTAGAAAGTGAAGAAAGTTCTTTATTTGTTGCATGAATGGTGTTTTGGCTGGCGTCGTTTCCGGCTCGCTTGGATCCAGAGAAAACATATCAAAGTTCATGAAATAGCCAGAAGCAGTTCGATCAATTGTAGGAATTGCATCAGGATTAGTTGAAATGTTATTTTGCTCTTGGCGAGGCATGTTGACGTAGACTTCTGTATTAGGTCTAATTGCAACTTGTGAATTATTCTGATGTTCATTTTGAATTTGAATGTTTGGTTCAAGTGGAACAAGTTCCATAGCATTGCTGCTTAGTCCTTCATTCCTTACAGGTGGCTATTCAAACGTGATGAGTCTTTCTGTTTGAACTTCTTGGATTGTAGCTAGAGGAGAGCGTCTGCTACTGTGGAGACCACGAGGCCTACTGCTTATTATTGGCCACATAGTGTGGTTTGATTAAGTCGATTGAGACAAATCTTTTCTCCTTTCTCCCGGCAAGAGGCGGCAAAAGTACAGTTCTTGTTCCTTGTACTGCAAGGACTGGTACAGGTGTTCTGTATGAAGGTCCAAATTCCTTTTTGTCCGCAATTTTCTCTCTGACCAGATCCCCGACTTTTGGGATTCAGACAGATCTTGCCCTGTCTGCCTTGACTTCCCCAGTGGCGGTCTGCTTTAGTCGAACATTGATTTGTTTTGCCCTGGATTCATTTAGATCCTGTAAAACAGCCAAACGATCATGGATATCAAATGGTTTTTCATCCGCCACTGCGCCTTCACAATCAAGATCAGGTACCCACATTCGTGTCCCAAAGAAGGACTTCATATGGAGTGATACCCCCTAGAGAGTTTCTTGGCTGGTTGTTTAACGCCCGCTGTACCCCATAAAGGTGTTTGACCCAACTACCGCCCTTGCCTACTCCCCTAGCTGTTAAAGATTGCTTTAAGTCCCGGTTGTTCCTCTCCATGACTGAATTTCCCTCGGGATGGTACGGAGAGGAGTACCACAATGCTACGCCCATTCCTTCCATGGCCTCTTTGTAAGCCCGAGAGCTAAACGCAGGGCCGCGGTCAGAATGTAACATGCTAACTGCGCATGTGCCGATAAAGACTTGCAAATCTTTTATAACAGTTTGAGCGTCAGCCGAGCACTGAGGCCAGACCTTGAGGAAACTTGAGCTGGACGCACACGAACGGACAACCTAATGCTGTCTAATAATGGTATCTGTACTGGAAATGTTGTGGTGGACCCTTTCATCTGCTTGCAGATGTCGCAGTTCTAGACATAGTCTCTAATCTGCCTTCTCTTCGCAGGCCACCAGTAGCGTTGTTTCAACAAAGAAACAGTCTCCCTAAGTCCCTTATGTACAGAACCTATCCCTTCGTGTGCTGCCACGATTAAACCTTGCCTACGATCCATATTTGGTATTACCCTATCCCCCACTTCAGGAATCTGAGCATATGGAATGTTACTTGCATCTAAGTTGTAGGAGTATTTGAGCAGAAATGTTTTATGTACTGCTGTGCTGCCTTTGCGTGAAGCAATGACAGCTACCATAATCTCACCGTCTATTGTCGTTTTGGAACCAGTGAGTGCAGCTACGGAAGCCGTGCGAACAGCCCCCTTTGCGGCTTCATCAGCCAATGAATTCCCTTCAACGTGAACGCCATCACGTTGATGACTCAGTGCATGGATCACGTGAGTCCTTGGTAGCTCGTTTTTTAACTCTGCTACCTGTTCCCATAGCATTTTATGCTTAATTGTGCCACCTTTCGCATCTTTAAACCCGTTTTGCTCCCAATGATCTAGGTATTCATTATATGACTGAACACAGTAAAACAGAATCACACACGATTAGCGTGGGGAATTCATGATCCGTATTTACCAGTGCCAGTATCAGTGCTTTTAACTCTGCCAACTGTGCCGTACAGTCTCCTAGCGATTGCGTTTTCGTGCAACTCGGATAGAACTTTCCAACCTGCATGTGCCCTTTACCGATAGCACATGCTGCGTTGTATTGCTGCTTACTTCCTATGGCCGGTTGTGCAGATCCGTCAGTATAAATAATATATTCATACTGATTGAGAGGCAAGATTTCATTTGGTAGAGGATATTCGTGTTCATATTGCAGGAATGCCTGTGTTTTTAAACTTGGAGCAAATCTGTATTCAACGTCCGTTGCAGTAAGAGAATTAGCCCAGTGTATCCATCTTGGATGTAAGGCTTTCGCATTTGGAATGCTAGCCTTTGTAACAGCTTCTAAAGCCGGTACCGGGGTTACGACAATAATGCGTTTCCCCTGAGCCAGTGCTCTTTCTCTTGCTACAGCGGTCTGATCAGCTGTCAGGATTTTCTCTGTTGAAGTGAAACGCATTTCTGCATTTGTGTACAGGTGTGATTTGTATGCGATTGGTACTGTTTCTCCTTCATTGAAGGTTAAGTAAGTGTACCCGCATTGACCCGCAATTATACGGATCACCAAGTGGCGTACGTTTACGCATGTTTGCAAGTGTTTGGAAGCTATCATGTCTTCCTGGAGTGAACGAAGAATATTAGTGTGTTCTTGTGTCCAATTTCTGGCTGAAAAGTCAGGTTTTATTAGGTCGTAGAAAAGTTTTACCCTTTGTGCGTAATCTAAAATGTATGTTCTGCCGAAATTTAGGAATCCCAGTATTGATTGTAAATTTCATAATGATTTTGGAGGCTGGAGCAGCGCACATTTTTCTAAAAAGTTTGCTGCTAGACTTTTCCCTTCACTTGACAGCTCATATCCCAAAAATAGGACATTGAGGTGGGCTATTTTTGATTTTTTAAAGTTAAATTTGTAGCCCTCAGTGGCAAATCCCATAATAATGGTGCTTACCCTGGTCAAGTCATCGTCCGTTAGATAAATATCATCAACATAGGACAATGCTTCTTCATCAAATTTTTGAAGTAACTCTGTTACCCTTTCTGAAAATACCCCGGGGTTATTCTTATACCCTTGGGGGAGTCGACAAAATTGTCGCTGGGACCCTAACGCTGAGAATGCGGTCAAATACCTGCTTTCAGGCGCTATATTTTGGCAGAAAAATCCATTTGAGATATCAAGTGTTGTTTTGTATTTTTTCCGCACAATGTTATTCATTAATGCGGCACTATGTGCATTTTGGACAGCAAATGTCTTTGTGCATGAGTTTAAATGTCTGTAATCTAAAACTAGACGATATGTACTGTCGGGTTTAGAGACGGGAAACAAAGGATTGTTCATTGGAGAGGTGCATTTTTCAATGACCCCCTGGTATTCAAGTTGATCTAAGTACTCCCTGACCTGTTTTTTAGCTTCTTGCTTTATTGGGTATTGCCTCTGAGCATTAGCTGAAACTTTTAACGGGATCAAGTGGTAGGTTGAATCCTCATCCCACCCAGCGTGATTTTTGTACAATGCTGGAGCTTGGGCTACTGCCCACTCCTGTGCATATGTATGTTTAAGGTGAACGAGAACATGGTCGGAAAATGCAGGAAAAATTATACTTTCTCCCCTGGGGCACTCCATTATGAATGCTGGCGGCCAATCTTGTTCGGCTAACAGGATGTCATACCCAGATGATAAGTTCTTCCAAAAGAGACCTTTTACTTTCCTGGGCTTGTCCCCCTCCATCCAGAGTGTTATTTCATGTAACTTATGTGGGACGCTCACCCTTTTGTCTGGTGTTTCCACCGTGATGTAATCATTCAAGTCCGCTGTCACCAGAAATTCCTTCAGGTTCTGGCGAGCTATTGTTACTTCTGCCGCACTGTCTAGCATCGTCAGAGCCCATTCCCCGTTCAGAAGTTGTGTCCTCAGAATTCTGGGCATGTCTGATTTTCAGACCAGCAACTTTCTTTTTCTTAAATTGAGGTTTTGATTTAACCCTGGGCAAAGCACTACGCTACGCTCGCGTAGTTTGCGAAGTTTGCGCTACTTCGCACTCACGCGAATTGCACGTAGCACAGTGCAAACACGCGTAGCGTATCGTAGCGTAGTGCAGCGGTCATTTTTTGCTTGCTCGCGGTCCTCAACGTCAAGTTGGCGACCGTGAGCAAGCAAAATGACATCCCGGCGAGACTTTTTCCTTGTTCGCGATCAGCAACATCAAGTTGCCGATCGCGAGCGTGGAAAATAAACCTCCCGGCGAGATTCTCAACGCGGGAGGTCAGGTTTCTCATTGCGAGTGGTCGCGTATGCTCGCGACCGCTCGCGATGAGAAACTACCAGTCCGCGTTGAGAAAGCTGCCGCTCGAGTAAAAATCTACTCGAGCGGCAGTAAAAGACAGCTCGCACAGTGCAAGATGCCGTTTTCAATGATTGCACAGTGCGGACAAGTATCCGGCACTGTGCAATCATCGTGAACAGCGCACTACGCAGTTCGCGTAGTGCTGCGCGTAGCTCGCGTAGTGCGAAGTGCACTTCGCGTAGCTTCGCGTAGCGCTACTTCGCGAACTACGCCCAGGGTTATTTTGATTTTGGCTTATCTTCTTTTTTGGAAGTAAAGTCTGGAGCACGCTGCTTGTCTCTGGACTGTGTGCGCTCGTCTCTGTGTTCTGACCGTCCTTCTCTCTCAGAGTTTTTCTTCAAGCCCTGAAAGGAACGAGAGGAATATGTATCAGTATCCTGATACCTGTCAGGTTTTCTAATATTATCCCTATTCCTAAAGTTGTACCTCTTTTCAGAGGGCTCCTGTGGAGGAGACCTACCTCGGGACTGAGGTCTGTTGTCTTTAAACTTTTGTTGTTTTTTATTATCCCACTTCTTTTTAGAAGAAGTCGGTGTCTGCTTAGAAGTGTCCTTTTCGGGACAGCCCATTAGCAGAGGTTTTACAGCTTTTCCCCCCAAACTATCCCTGCTTAACTCTGCATACGCAGTTTCAATTATTTTGGGTAGTTCATTCTCCTGTTCTAATGGAGAGAACTCCCATAGGCGTTGGCGGATTGCCACTGATGCTGCTTCCCCTTTAATGTTAGCTAGTATTATGGCTGATACCTGGTCGTAGTTATTTAATAACTTCATCCCCAGGTTCAGAGCAGGCTCTGCTCCGTACTAATTTCGTATTTGTCTTAATACATCTGGTATCACTGCTAACCAAGGAATACCATGAGTTCTGGTATATATGGCAGCAAAGACTGTACCCCAAGAGGTACAATCCTCTAACTGTGGTGTAATCCCCATGGGCAAGCAGATTGTTAACATTCTGTGTTTTTCAAATGGTGTGGTATTTGGGAATACTGCTTCTAACTGGGTTATTTTCTGAGCTACCCAGAAAGGAATTTGTTCACGTTTTGTGGGCAATTTACCCATTACCGCGTGTAATGTTTGTGGAGTAATTTTAGTAGCTGTGCTCTGTGTAGGAGCTGTATTTGGTGTAATTACTGTTGGTTGGACCGCAAGTGTCCTCATGACGAATTGTGTCATGTTTCTGTAAAGTTTTATCAACTCTTTGTGTTGGAAAAGCAATTCATCATTTGGCATTGTGTCAATGTCAGGATGTGGTGCATAGGTCGCTAATATCGGCCATGTTGCTCCTGGTCTTCCTAATGGACCAAGTCTTGCTCTTCTTCTTGAGTGGGGTAGGGCGTCATTAAACCAGAAATTATGTTCCTGGTAGGTAAGCGGAATTTCAATCTCCTCAAACGGAGTGTAGACCGCTGGGACTTCTTCATGTGTAAAATAATGAAAAGTTTTTGTTATAGCATTTGCTGCTGGGAATGTAACCCATGAATAGTACACCTCTGTTTGCAAATCTTCGTGTGCCTCTATCACGAATATTACTACACCTCCTCTGGATGGTACACCATTTTTTAGGAGTTTAACTGTGAGTGTGTGTCTTACATTGGGTGCAATTTGTATTGCATTGGCATCTTCCTCAGAATCTGACTGACCTATTTGTGCCAGTGGGTCTAATTCTCCGTTTTCGGTAGTCATTGTGTTAAGAACACGGAATAACTGTCCAAAGAAATTAAGATAAGGTGTTTTGCACAATTTTGGGAACTAAATGTCCTTCAAGCTTGATTAACCAACAGCCAATAAATAGGATTTATCGCCTAGTCAGCTGTGGCGGAGTTTGTGCCCACCCACTCCAGACGTCTCTGGTTTTTGTGAGTAGGGGTCTCTGAGAATAAGCACAACTGAACTACTCAGATTCTACTGTTAAATAAGTACCAAACCAACGTTGGGCGCCATGTAGTGTAGTTCCTATAGTACCCCTGCAGCACCTGTGCTTTTGGATAACATACACTGTGGGCCTTGTGGCAGACTGATTCTGAGCACCCCCACCACGTATGTTAGCCTATTTGCATTAGCTAGCTCACAGTGCCACTAGAATCTCCTTTTTATCAGAGAGATTACTTTTTGGCAACCTCAGAACACGACAACACTGATTCCTCAGACTCGTGGAAACAATGTACTACTTTTCGCTCAGTCACTCGTGCTTGCTCATTTGGTCTCAGAGAGTTACACAGAAGAAACAGTCGAGCGTGTTTACAATAAGAATTTATTGCACAGTTGTTCTTCCAGTATAAAATATATGTGCTGCAACAACTATTAAACAGTAGCAGAGATATATGATCAGCAGTACAGTGAATAAAAAAGGATAGTACAGTTCTACCATTTTGCAATAGTCATGAACATATACATGAATATAAAATGCATTTATAAAATAAAGCGCATACTCCTACGATGCCTGTCTAGATGTACCTAAGTGTACCTAGCATGTGAGTAGGTGCGAAAGAAGCCAAGAATCCTGCTAGGATTTAGTCAAACCCCATTACCTGAATAATGAGAGTGTGGGACTTCGTCCTGGTCTCGAGTTGGACACCCCACAAGGGATGATTAGACCACTGTCAGCTGGAGCGACTGCATGCAGGAGCCTCAGCGTCTCTGGTCAGTGTGTCAGCCTGGAAGTCTCGGTTCCCTCTAACTACTGATAGCAAGAGGTACTGTATTTATACAGAAAAGTATAGAGTCCCTTTGTCCCTTGTGTCTTGTGTTAGCCATTGTTGGGTATGAAGATGACGTATGGGATGAACCGGTTACGTAGATGTTTATGCAGGTGGATCCTAGCCCCTGCTTGGTTTCCTAGAACTCTTATGAATATTTAATCATACTGGATGAGCACATCGAAGATGGCATAGGAGGCCATTGTTTGGGGAAAACCCTCCTTCTGTACCCAAACCACAGTCTAGATAAGGTTCAGCCCTCAGCGCCCGTTATTGTGGAGAATAGGGAACTAATGTAGGTGAAAGATTATGCCTATATTAGGGCATCTCAAACTAGGCCTATATTAGGGCATCTATATGAAACATAACACCCCAAACAGTCACAGGTGAAGTGCTTTCATCATGGATGGTAGTCAGCATGTAGACATCTCTCCTGTCTGAAAACTTCACAGCTAGAAGTTCCTCACTACGCAACGCACTGCACTGTCCCCGCACAAGCTTTTGACAAACAAGTTCTTTTGGGAAACCTTTATGGTTAGAGCGGATTGTGCCACAAGCAACAGTGTCCTTTTTGGCCAATTCCCTGAACAACTGCACACCAGTGTAGAAGTTATCTACATATAAATGGTGACCTTTGTTAAAAATTCCTCTACCAAGTTCCCACACAATTTTCTCAGTCACTCCAAAAGTGGACGGACAACCAAGGGGGTCAATCCTGGAATCCCTACCGGTGTACACCCTGAAATTAGAGACATAAACAGTCCTACTGTCACACAGCATATACATCTTAATTCCATAGCGTGCCCGCTTACTAATCAAATCAAATCAAGGACATTTGTAAAGCGCTCATATCACCCGAAGGTCTCATGGCGCTCACGGGCATCTCCAACTAAAAACAGCTAACAGAGAAAAACAGGGGATCAGTTGTCAAAAGATCATGTTTTAAGTTCCCTACGAAAACGCTGATGATCGGCAATAGTGCGAAGATGTAATGGCAATTTGTTCCAAAGAGTGGGGGCTATAAACGAAAAAGATCTTCCTCCATTTCTAGTTGTACGAATTCTAATGGAGGTAAGAAGGTACCAATTGCTGGAGCTGAGGGGCCTGTTTGGCTGATGCCATTTAAGCTTCTTTTTCCAGTAACCAGGGCCACTGCCATACATGTTTTTGTGAACTACACAAAGAATATTAAAACGCGTTCTCTTTCTGACAGGCAGCCAGTGAAGTTGCTTCAGGTTAGGCGCAGATGGAGAGCCCGATGGAAGATTCAGAACCAGCCTAGCTGCCGTATTCTGTAGGACCTGCAGTCTAGATAAGAGATCCTCATTTATTGATGATAATAAGGCATTACCATAGTCCATACGATTAATAATCAATCCCTGAACTAATGGTTTCCTGGCTTCAATGGGAATCCATTTAAAAACTTTACGCAGGTTACGCATGATACCAAAACAGGAGCCAATTATGTGGTTCACCTGATTTTTCATCGATAGTTTACTATCAATTTGGATTCCTAAATTGCGAACCGATTGTTTAGGTGTTGGACTAAGGCCAAGAGTTGCAGGCCACCAGTCGTTTGTCCAATACTTTTGTGCATCCCCGAAGAATATTATCTCCGTTTTGTCACCATTTAGCTGTAGATGGTTTTCATTCATCCACATATTAATGTGGATCATACAGTCTTTAAAACGAACCTTGGTGTCTATGGGATTCTGACCAAGGGTGACCAGAATTTGAGTATCATCTGCATATGACATTACGTCAAAGCCGTATGATCTGATCACCCTGGCCAGGGGTGTCACATAAAGATTAAAGAGTGTAGGGCTAAGAATGGAGCCCTGAGGCACTCCCATCATGACTGGCCTACTACAGGAACTGATGTCGCCGACCTGGACAGTAGTGACTCGGTCCGTTAAATAACTCCTGAGCCACCCCATGGCCTTCCCTCTGACACCAATCTCCCCAAGCCGTTGTAATAAAATGCTGTGGGAGATGGTGTTGAAAGCCGCCGACAGGTCTAGCAGGATAAGAATAGAGGATTGTCCTTTATCCAGTGATAGTCTAACGTTGTCTATTACCTCTACCAGCGCTGTTTCGGTGCTATGGGCGGCCCTGAAACCAGACTGAGAGAGGTCCAGCAGATGGTTACTCTCAAGATGGAAAATAAGTTGTTTATGGACCAAGGATTCGAGTACTTTCCCAAAGTATGGGAGCAATGAAATCGGACGATAGTTGACCAAAAGATTGGGATCTGCAGTAGGTTTTTTTAAGATAGGTCTAACTCTGGCGGCTTTCCATATTTTGGGAACTATTTCTTGAGCCAATGAACGATTGAATAGTTCGGTGATACTATCAAGAAGGATGGGAGCAATCGTCAGTAGGAGGCGTGGTGATACAGGATCAGCTGGTGAGCCAGATTTTATTTTTAGCATGGCTTCTGTCCCTTCGGCAGGACTAAACTGGGAAAATTCCTCCAGAACAGGAGGCAGGCTTGTTTGTAAAACAGAGTCCATTTCCAGGCTTTCGGTTGAAGCTTCATGAGATGAAAAGGAGCTATGTATTGTATTTATTTTGTCATCGAAGAATTTGGAAAGGGAATCAATCCAATCCTGCGAATTCGCAACCTCAGTCTTTGATTGAGGGGACGTAAATTCTTTTAGAACCTTATAGAGCTCCTTATTAGAGTTTGCCGCTTCATTGATGCGATTTAGTAGAAACACTTTCTTTGCCTGTCTAATGCTCTCCATGTAGTTACGATGAATACGTTTGTATTCTTTGTGATCTGAAGGATTTGTACTCCTTCTCCAATTGCGTTCGGCCACTCTGCAAGAGTGTTTTATTATTTTCAATTGCTCCGTAAACCACGGAGCAGTTCTGGATCTAATTTTCACCTTAGTGAGAGGAGCGATTTTATCTAGAGCCTGAGTTATTTCTTCCTCAAATGTAGTTACCGTCAGGTCAATACTTTCAGCCTGATCTCTTAAACATGGCCTAAAAAAGGTTGAAAAAGAGCTGGCCGTGACCTTTCGCCAGGACCTACGCCATATCAACTCATTCTTGAGCTCGATTTTTCCTATATATGCTGGAATAGAAAACTTTAAAAGGTGATGATCTGACCATAATAATGGGAGGGAGGGTTCAACTGTGACACCTGGGAAGTTTGTGAATAGCAGATCAAGAGTGTGTCCCGCAGAATGAGTTGGACCTTTCACCTTTTGGACCATCCCCAAAGTATTCATTTCAGTAATAAGTTGGTTAGTGTCTACATCAGTCAAAATCTCAGCATGATAGTTGAAATCTCCTATCAGGAAAAATTGATTGGTAGCAAGTACATGTGGAGCTATCTGTTCACACAAAATGTGCGTAAAATCTATCTTCGGGCCAGGAGGTCTATATACAAGAGCTCCTCTCCATGACCCATGGGAAATACCATCAATTCTAAAAATACATAATTCAATCTGTTTAGTGCTCATTGAATCCAAAGAGATGATCTTAGTGCCGGGACCGGTAGCTATGAGTAAGCCTCCTCCTCTCTTTCCCTTTCTGTCAACTCTAGTTATTTCATATTTTGATGGGAAGGCGATTGCCACATCCGGTGAAGCATATTCATGCAGCCAAGATTCTGTTATGAAGCAGATATCAGGTGATTCTGCATCCAAAAGGTCCCATATTTCCACTGTATGTTTAGGTATAGAACGAGCATTAAGGTATATTCCTTTTAAAACCTTGGGAAATTTTGTGTTATGAGTATTACGCGGTACTTGAAAAATAGTTGAGGACACATGCGTGGTTAAGCTAGTGTTAGTCTGCTGGCATATATATTCAGTGTCTTCCAGGATTACTGGTTTCGCCATGCAATCATAATTAATATTTTTTAGCTCTTGGCTCGAATATTGTTTTAGGTTCATTTTGTACGCTTACCCAAAGTGTAGCCCACGGAGCGAAAAATAGGTGCATACGGTCCTGTCGACTGTCGGCGGAATCGCGCGGACGAGCGCAGACGGGCTTGCCTTTGGTGCGCCGCCGGCGCGCCGCTGCGCGCGTCGCGCTAGTATACTAGGAATGTATTGCCTAAAAACCAAGCGGCCCTTGAACAAGACCAAAGACTCATCCACTGTTATTTCTTTCCCTGGCGCATAGATCTCAGAAAATCGATCTACAAAGTGATCAATGACAGGCGGAATCTTAAAAAGACGGTCACAAACAGGGTGATCTCGTGGCAATGCTAAACCATTATCAACAAAATGCAGCATCCGAAGCAGAAGCAAATACCTATCACGACTCATGACTGCCGGAAATATAGCTGTTGCCATCAAGGGACTAATAGACCAATATGAAGACATTGATGGTTTCCTTAGCAAGCCTATCAAAAAAGTTAAACCCAAGAACTTCTTCAACTCATTCAGATTTGTGGGAGTCCACCGGGTAGCTCTAGAGTGGAGCCTAAGGCTGGCACTGTTGTCACTCAAATACTGTTCAGTATACAAATTAGTCTGCTCAACAATCTCTGCCAAAAATACATCGTCCATAAACAACTGAAAAAAATCTATTGGCAAAAAGTTTTAAGTATCCACTCTACACCCTGGAACACCAGTAAAGTCTGGCAATGCCGGCTGCACCATGCCTGGGGCAACCCAGAGGTCAGCACTTCTAACGGGGCCTTGCAGCCCCAGGCTGCAGCCCAGATGCCTCTTGCTGCACTATCGGCACATCAATGTCATCCTCTAAAACAGGCACTTCATCCGCACTAAGAGTAGCTTCATCATCCGATGATTCCTCGTGGACAGAAAACTCACTGCCTGAATCTTCCACTCCCTCCTCTGCCTCAGATGCAGAGTCAGTCTCTGAACCATAGACAGAGGAAGGCTCAAAAAGCATACCAACAACCTGCTGAGCAGTAATCCTGCGGCTAGCCATAATCCTTACTAAGAAAGGAGACTTCACAAACAAGTCAACAACAACCAACACTTTGCAAAATAAGTAGGTAAACAAAGTGTGACTTTATCACAAAGATCTATATACTCAACAACTATACGATTCACTTGCAAGAGACAGCTACACTCACCAGCACCTACTCTGCAGAGACACAGCAAAAACCAACGATATCCTACTAGAAAAAAAAAAAAAAAACAATTACTCACAAGACAACAAAATATACATCAAGCACAAATGCAAAAAGTTGTTCACACTCAATAAAACAGAAGCTAATCATTCAGCTATTATTACACCATTTACAAAAAGACATTCATGCAGGGAAATGAAACTCATTTAGAGTAAATAGTACAAAAAACATTTTCTTACCAAACACATGCAACTACACAAACTGCAGAACCACCAGTGACGAAACCGCAACCAGGAGCATCAGTCAAAAGCCTCGAACTAGAATAAAAAGGAGAAGTAAAACATTACAATCGCAATTCACAAGAAATAAAACAATTACCATTATAATACGCTATGTCACTACTCAAATGGCCAATCTGCCACCAAGGGGGACAGAAAAACAGCCAAAAGTAAATAATAACTGATGCCCCATCCCATTGGGGCAACTCTTACCCAAGGGGCCACGCCGAAACATAAATATATACACATCCCTTGTGCTAGTGGGCTTTCTACCCCCCCCCGGCAGATGGGTCTTCAAATAAGGCTGACCCGCCACCGGTGGGGGTGGGGGGGGCCCAGAAACTGGCCACAAGTTAAAAAAAAATTAGGGGGCGAACCTTCCCTCTAAGGGGTTGCCTCCATGCACTATAAAAACAAATCCCTGGCTTTAGTGGGGTTTTCTACACCCCCCCGCCCCCCCGGGACAAGAAAGCCAAAAAAAGGGGTGAACTGTCCTGGGGGGGGGGGGGAGGGGGCAGTTAAAACATACACATAAAATATGCCCCTAGGAAGCGACCCTTGCCCAAGGGGTCACTTCCATTTACAAAAACCAAAACAAAAATCACTGGATCCAGTGATTGTGGCTGTTTTCTGCCCCCCCCTCCCTGGGGGTAGATTGGCCTAAAAAGCGGGCCAAACTGCCCCCAGGTGGAGCAGAAAATAGCCACAAGTGCCCAAAAAAAATGGGGGCGGTCCTTGCCTAAGGGATCGCCCCCATGCCCAATATAAACAAATCCCTGGCTCTAGTGGGGTTTTCTGCCCCCCCCTGGGGACAGAAAGGCCAAAAAACTGAGGTGATCTGTCCCCGGGGGGGGGCACAAAATACATAGACAAATTTTACCCCCCTAGGAAGGGGCCCTTGTCCAAGGCGTCGCTTCCATTCAAAAAAAGAAAAAGAAATCACTGGATTCAGTGACTGTGGCTGTTTTCTGCCCCCCCCCCCGGGGGCAGATTGGCCTAAAAAATGGGCCACACTGCCCCCAGGGGGAGCAGAAAACAGCCACAAGTGCCCAAAAAAATGGGGGGCGATCCTTGCCCAAGGGATCGCCCCCATGCCCAATATAAACAAATCCCTGGCTCTAGTGGGGTTTTCTGCAACCCCTGGGGACAGAAAGGCCAAAAAAATGGGCCGGTCTGTCCCCAGGGGGGGCAAAAAAGTCATAAAAATATTTTGCCCCAAGAGGAAGCGACCCTTGCCCAAGGGGTCGCTTCCATCTCTGCAAAAGGAAATCCCTGGTGCCTAGTGGGGGCATTCCTGCTGCACGATCACGACGCCATGCGCGATCATGCAGCAGGAATGCCCTGCATAGAGACATCAGGGGAGAGGAAAAACTCTTTCCTCTCCCCCGATGCCTCCATGCACCAAGATCCACCCCCCGCCCCACCGGAGCAAGGAAGCTTACCTGTTTCCTGCTGGTTGCCTGGAAGCAAATGGCTTCCAGCGCGTCCGGCTGCTCCTGATGACGTCGGCACGTGCTGTGCGCGCTGACATCATGGGATTGCCCGGGGGTGGGGGGGCAGCGGAATCTCTTCTGCTGCCATCCCCCTTTGTGGGGGCTAGATGGGCTGCCCATGGGAGGAGTGCCAGCGTTTCCCCCATGGGTGGGTGCCATGATGGAGCAGTTCCGTCATGAGCACACACCCACCATGGCTCATGACATAGAAGGGGTTAACTAGGTTGGATCAAACCATAACTATGACATCCGGGCCAAAACTACAAGTCAATAGGGTGCCATAGAGGAATGTACTCAAACAGCTACATCATAGAATAGTACGGAGGGAGAGTTGAAGGGAGGGAGGTAGAGGAAGAGAGAAAGAGATACAAAAAGAGAGAACAAGAAGTTATCTCTTACTTCACTCATTGGAACTCTTTGTAATTGACCAGACTTAGAACAAGCACATGACCATATAGACAACAGGATTTGAAACCTTTAACTTTCAGTTGTAAAGTCTAAGACCATAACCCCTAAGACACACTTGATGAATGTACTAGGATGAATCAAAAGAATAACTATGACATTTGGGCCAAAACAATAAGTCATTAGAGTGCTATAGGTGAGAGTACTCAGAGAGCTTCATCTTTTACAGAATATTGTGGAGGTAGAATTAGAGCATGGTTAAGCGAGTAAGAAAAGGAGGTACGAAAAAAGAGAGTAAAATTATTTTTTCTAGTGGTTGGGCCATAATACACATTAAAACAGATCTTCTCAGAGAGAGTGGAAAAATATTATCACATGATAAAAATGGAAATCCCCTTTTACTTTACTCATTGATCATTTGAGCTCTTTGTAATCAGCCAGACCTTAGAACAGATACATGACCATATAGACACCATGGTAGAAACCTTTAACTTTCAGTTTAAGATTCTAAGACCTTAATCATTAGGTCACAAGTGACCATTTATTAGGAGGGATAAAAACACAACTATGACATTAAGTCAAACCTATAAGTCAATAGGATCCCATAGGGGAGTGCAGTCAGAAAGCTAAATTGTTTACAGAATCGCAGGGAGGATGGGTGGGAAGGAAAGCAAGAAATAAAAGGAGGATACATCAAGAAAGAAAGAAGTGTAAAAGAGAGAGCAAGAATTTATTTTATTCTTTGGGTCATGGTGTATTTAAAGCAAATATTTACAGAGAGAGTTGACAAATTGATATTATTTTAACATGGATACAAATTTCAGTCATCTTTCATTCATTGAACATTGGAAATCTTACTAATTGACCAGACACATAGTCATATAGACACCAGGATTCAAACCTAAAACCTAAAGTTAGAAAGTCTAATACCTTAACCACTAAGATACAAAAGCCACTGTTCTTGGTTATGCCTAAACATATCTATGACATCCAAACCAAAGCTACAAGTCAATAGTGTACTATAGGTGAGTGTACTCAGACAGCTACATAATTTACAGAATGGCATGGAGTTAGGATGGGAGAAAGGGAGACCTGTAGATAGAACTTGAAATGGAAAGAAAGAGAAAAAGTATTTTATTAATCTTTTGGTAACGGTATACTTAAGAACGGTTATATTCAGAGAGAAAGAGAGAGTGGACAGTAATATTATTTTTACATGGATAAAAATGAAAACTATCTTTCACTTTACACATTGAAAATCTTATTACTGACCAGACAAATGACCATAAAGACACCTGGATTTGAACTTTTAACCTTCAGGTTGAGAATCTATGACAGGAACCATTAGTCCATAGGTAACTCCTTAACAAGCTGGACCAAAACATAACTATAACATTCCGACCAAACTACAAATCAATAGGATGAAATAAGTGAGTGTACTCAGGCAGCTAGATAAATTACAGAATAGTATGGTGGGGGAGGGAAAGAGAGCGAGTGAAAGAGGTATAACAAAAAGATCAGTGTGTTTATTTTAATCTTTGAGTCATGGTATACCTAAAAACAGGTACTCTTCAAAGAGAGTAGAAAAAATAATAACATATCCACGTGGATTAAAATGAGAATCAACTTTTATTTTACAAATTGAACATTGGAACTCTTTGTAATCAATTAGACTTAGAACAGACAAGTAGCCCTTTACACTTAAAAATGCAACCTTTAATCTTTAGATTGAGTGTGTAAATGCTTAACCACTAGGCCACAAGTGACTCTTTATTAGGTGGCATCAGCCATAACTATGACATTTGGGCCAAAACTATATGTCAATTGGGTGACAAAGGAGAGTGTAATCACACAGCAAAACTATTTACAGAACAGTATGGAGGGAGGTTGGGAAGGAGGTTAGTGAGGTTAGTGAGAGAAAGAAAGAGTTGTTGAAAGACAGAGCAAGAAGCTTTTTTTAATCTTTGGGTCATGGTATACTTAAAAACTGATATTTTCATTGAGAGTGAAAAACGTATATTATTTTCATGTAGATGAAAAGGAAAATCACCTGTTACTTTATTCATTTAACCTGGGAACTCTTTTAAGCTACCAGACCTTAGAACAAGCACATAACTATATAGGCACCAAGATTCAGATCCTTAACCCTCAGGTTTAGAGTCTTAGACATTAAGCACTAGGCTACAAGTGACCCTTTACTAGGTTGGATCAAAACATAACTATGGCATGAGGGCGAAAACTACTAGTTACTAGGGTGGCATAGATGACTGTACTCAGACAGCTACATCATTTACAGAATAGTATGGAGGGACGGTGGGAGACAGGTTGAGCGACAGTGATAGTATGGAGGAAAGTGGTTTATTATATGATGTGGTAGTGTAAACTCACCATGTAGGTGAGGAGAATTTGCTGAGTGTTAAATTGGGCTCTCCCACTGACATGTGTCCTCCTAAAATTCTACAGCTGATCCCTGACCCAGTAGCTGAATTCTTGGAAAAATGTTTCAACTACACCTTGTTATCTGGCGTCTTCCCTGAGAGCTCGAAGGAAGCTATTGTCATGCCACTTAATAAAAAGCCCAATATAGATCCTGACAAGTTGGAGAATTATCGGCTGACCTCCCTACTTCTTGCGAACATTCTCGAAAAACATCTGAACAAAGAGTTAGTTAAGTTCATTACCGATCTTGACCTTCTGGACCTCTCTCAAATGATTCAGAAGGGGCCGTAGTACAGAGTTGGCACCCATCGCTGCCACCGACTCGATGAGAATGCATGTGGATCAGGGCGGGACTGCTGTCCTAGTCCTGTTGGAATTCTCGGCAGCATTTGATAATGACTCACCCTCACGCATGGTCAAACAGCTACAACAAGTAGAGTTGGGTGCTAAGGCACTAGAATTGCTTCATTCTTATTTGGTGGGGAGGCATAAGATTGTAAGTTGCAGTCAATTTAGGGCCAAGGCCTTCAGTTGACCATGTGGGGTGCCACAGGACTCTTCACTCAGCCCACACTTTTAACTTGTACGTCTCTCCCGTGGCAGCCTTAGTGAGATCCTTTGGATTCCAGGTACTATCATATGCCAACGACACATAAATTATTGTGTCCCTCACTGACAACCTATTTGAGACAGCCGACAAATGTTAACTGTGCATGACTGGTGAGAGTAGCTGGATGAAGGATAACTTCCTTAAGCTTAATGCTGACAAGAATAAAAGTTATGGTATTTGAAGCCCAGCACTCTATCTGGTCAGAGCTATAGTGGTCGTAAACCTGTGGGCCCTTCCCTACACCTGTTGAGTAAGTAAAGAACCTTGGAGTTCTGCTTGACACCACCCTCAACTTGAATCTGCAGGTACATAGAATGAGTAGCTGCTTTTTCATTATTCAAGACTGAGGAAGATATTTCCTTTAATTCCTGAGTAACTTCACACATCTGTGGCTAGCCCTCTGATCACCTCATGGTTAGATTAATGTAATGCTCTGTATCTTAACATTAACAGCTACTCCCTCAACTAACTCCAGATGGTGCAAAATGCAGCCATGCGTCTCATTCTAAACACTCCAAAATGTCTTTCAGGGAGAGAAGGCCTTTGAAATCTTCTCTGGCTTCCAGTCAGGAAGCAGGTTTTTTTAAGACGCTTAGCACAGTCCACCAACCTCTACATGGCAAGGGCTCACTGGTAATCAGGTCATCCTTTCATTTGTAGAGGTCGACCAAGCACTTAAGATCAAGCAGGAAAGTTACTGTTCCTAAATTTCATAAAATGAGATGGGGCACATGCTCCTTTTCTGTGGCAGCTGCCAATTATGGAACACCCTGCCAAGCTACATTGCTGAGATCGAATCCTTTACCTCTTTTTCAAAACACTTAAAAAATTAGCTCTTTTCATCTAAGTTTAGACCTCGATGGTCTCTCAGATTACAGGATCTTCTTGTCTTCTTCTCCTGTGTTTGAACTGGGATTAGTCTTGCTTTTTCTTTTTACTATTCTTGGTCGGGTTTCTCCTGAGGGGTTTTTGGAATTCCTGGATACAGCACATTGATACCTTTGGGTTTAGCTAGCTTTAAAAGCTTTTTTTAAATTTCATGTCATTTAATTTCATTTCATGTAATAAAAGTACAATAGCTGGTCCAGTCAGGTTCATTGGTAAAACCTTAGTCCAGCCCTGGGTAGCTGTGGCTCAGAGCAGTCAGGTTTTCTCAAAGAAACAACTGTAAAACTATAAGAAGTACCTAAACAGTTGAAGAATAAGAAAATATAACACACAAATCTAACACCAATGTATAGAAATAGATTGCATGTTATTCTTTAAATAGAAACCTCAATGGCAAGTCAATGGATATACATTTTTAAATAAACAAAAATCACAGCTTTTCACTTAGCACAAAAGACCATTGTAATCGACTGTGTTTTGTGGTGTAGGGTTAGCCACAACATGTAACTTGAAAATGGTTATAACGGCACTCTTGTGGTAGCCAATTCCGTCTGGGAGCCAGTTACAGGGACAGATAAGGTTCAGTTAAACAGTAACCTAACAAGGAAAAGCATTCTTCAGTCCAGTTCAAGGGTCTATGGGAGAACCGCTATGGGACTCAATTGAGTGATCCTGATGCAAGGGATGAAGGATGTTGAAGAGGCCCAAGGAAGCTGAGTTTGGTGAGCCACTGTTGGGGTCTTCCTGTGGCCAACCCTTGGTCCTCAAACTCAGAGTGGCAACTTTGCCCAGAGGATTCAACGTCCCATGAAGTCCAGGTGAAGCCCAATACAAAACCAGTTGCCACTGGTTCTACTGGTCTCCAGTTACAGCAAAACCAGTGGTTTCCTTTAACTTGCAGTAACTTCAGTTCTTGGCGACCAAACTGAACTGCAATAGAAATGTTTGTAATCGACCAAACACATGACCCTATAGACACCAAGATTGCAACTTTTAACCTTCAATTTGAGAGTCTAAAATCTTACCCACTATGTCACAAATGACGCTTCACAAGTTGGGTTCAAAACATAACTGTGACATTTAGATCAAAACTAGAAGTCAATAAGGCGTGTTACGTGAGTGTATTCATACAACTGCATCATCTATAAATAGTATGAAAGGGCTTGGGCATGGAGGGGGAGTGAGAGAGAGAAACAATTGAGAAAAGATTGAGCAATACATTTTTTAAAATCTTTGAGTCATGGTATATATAAAAACAGATATTTTTAGAGAGAGTGAAAAAATAACATTATTTTCGCATGTATAAAAATAACAAATAACTTTTACTTTAAAATGTGGCCTCTTTGTAATTGAGCAGTACAGGACCATTTAGAGACCAGGATAAGAACCCTAACACTTTAGGTGAAAAGGCTAAGATCCTACTGATAGGCCACAAGTGATTCTCTACTTGTTGGGATCAAAACATAACAATGACATTCGTGCCAAAAGTACAAGTCAATAAGGAGCTGTATTTGAGAGTGCCCAGGCAAAAAGCATCATTGACAGAATAGTCTACGGAGAGGAAGGGAGGCTAGAAGAGCGAGAGAGAGAAAGAGGTGAGAAAAAAGAGAGCAAGCAGGCTTTTAAATCTCTGGATCATGGTATACTTAAAACAGATATTTTCAGAGAAAGTGGAAATATTTATATTATTTTCACATAGATAAAAAAGAGAATCACCTATCAGTTTAGTCATTTCACATTGGAAACTTTTGCTATTCACCAGACCTTAGAATAGGTACATGAGGATACAGAAGCCAAGATCCAAGCCTTTAATATTCTGTTTGGGAGTCTAAGGCCTTAATAACTAGGCCACAAGTAACTCTTGAAGAGGGTGGATCAAAACATAACTATGATATTGGAGCCAAAACTAAAAGTCAATATGGTACCATAAGTAAGTGTGCTCATTTGCAGATTAGTATGAAGTGAGGATGGGGTAAGAGAGAAAGAGGGAAATAAAGAGAAGAGAGAGAAGTTGTTTTTTTCAATATTTGGGTCATGTTATACTTAAAACCTGAGGGGTATATTCACAAGAACGTATGATAACTACCGCAAGAGTAGCGTAACGCAACTTTCAATAACGCAGCCTATCACAGGAAAATAACCCCGTGTCAACATGGAATTCACAACAAGGCGGGACCATGCGATAGTCACCAGATAACGCGTCAAATGTCAGCGTGAAAATCAACGCCACGCCGAACAAATGCAGAACGCGAACGCGAGAAATCATGCGATGAGGCCAATCGCGGTACAAAAAGTAGCGAAAAGCAGCCCCAGACCTGCAAATCCCACACGTCTGGCGGGAAATTGCACCATAAAAATCACAGACACAACACACCAGAAACAAGCCAAAGAACGTAGCAACATGGATGCACCCTGACCCAGCGCAGAGGGCAACGCGAACCACACAACCCCCACAGACTACCAGCAAGGAACAACGGGGTTGGGGAAGGCTAAGGAGAAAAGGGAGAGGAAGACAGGGTGCAGACCGCAGGAAAACAAGACCAAGGCCACGGAGGCAACAGAACACTACCAGCAACTGACCCACAAGCAGACCACCTAGAATGCAGTCGGAGTGCCCAGGAGGCCAATCCAGGAGGCCAAGAGGCGCCGGCAGGACGTGACAACCTAAACCAGGTACAAACCCGCTGCCAACAGGAAGGCAGCAACGGCGACAGGAGGTGGCAGTCCAGCACCACAGGAGGAGCAGGAGGAAACCCAGGCCACAGTCATCAGTGTGGAGAGGGAGCAAGGAGTAGGGAGTACGGACACAGCTCGACAGGACCTGACACAACAACAACAGGGTGAGGATCCAACAGGGACTGGGGGGACAGGGGTGGGCACAATGCCACACATGCACAATGAGGTGTAACACACTGCACACCCACAATTACCCAGGGACATGTCCCCCATCCCCGTGGCACACTGCAGCACACACACATAGCAATCACAGCACATACCATGACAATGTGGCACAAAGTGCAACACCCACACTGCAAAACTGGGGACACAACTGGGTCCACCCAGGCGCAGAAACAGAACAATCACATTGGACAGCGCAGGGAACTGTGAGATGCACATCTACCCCTACAACCCCATATCAGCCATGTAGGCCAAATGTACACTGTCCCAACTCAAATAGCCACCACCGCCCAAACAGTCACAATGTACATTGTCACACAGTCTGCATGTCGACAAGAACAAGGCGCCAACACAATGCCAACATGCACCTCCCCTTCACAATGCAGAAGGACAAACAACACCTCCAGCAGTTCAGAACAGACAACCCATCAGTGATGCCTGAGACGAACACCACAGCCCAGACACCGACACCCTACAACAGCCCATGGACATCCCACACAACCCACCACCAGGACCAGGGCAGACAAGCTACTCAGAGGAGAACCCAGACCCTGCAACAGACCACACAGCATGAAGCACCCGCAATCACGGCTGGCTCACAACACTTCACCCACCCACACATGGCACCCCAATGCCAGGTGTCAGAACGCCAAAAGGAGGTGGCCCAACAGGTGCGGGTGTTGCCCAACCCATGGAATGCGAACTAGAACACATACGTGGGTGTCCAATACCCTTCATGGACCACCTACACCCCACAAAGGAGACCCACACTGCCATAGAGACACATGCAGATACACATACCCA
This sequence comes from Calotriton arnoldi, assembly GCA_963921515.1. Classification (NCBI taxonomy): domain Eukaryota; kingdom Metazoa; phylum Chordata; class Amphibia; order Caudata; family Salamandridae; genus Calotriton; species Calotriton arnoldi. Next base: position 249,570 of record CAWUFW010013655.1, on the reverse strand, counting down.
GTACAGAACCACGCCCAGGGGCACGCACATATCAGTCACACACCCACGTTGGCTCTGCGTACGACGGCACAGTCCACTCCCCTTACGAATTGAGTGGATGACCACAAAGCTACATGTCCAGGTCCTAGCCCGCTGCCTGCGGTGACATGTCTGCGTCCGCTGTACACAGCACAATGTAATGTCGTAGGGCCCAGGGCCCCCATGCATACAACAAGACCACAGGGACACATGAACATATCATGTTGAACTGGCTACGGGCACGTGCGCCCGGCACCTTTATTGGCAGGGCCACATGTACAGTGACGCCTGTGCTGGATGTGTGTGGGGTGAGTATAAGCCAGCCCGCACGGAGTGCTTGGTGTTGCCAACAACCTGAAAAGTGGACACCAGTGTCATGGAAACAGAAAACACCAGCATAACAGAGTCAAATGCAGAGCAACATGGAGGGATCCGGAGTAAGGCCAGAGGTCACCCAATATTCAGTCTGGACGTTCCGTGAGTTGCAGTGCACTGAGGTAGGGGCACTAGAGAAGAGCGCGCTCATGTGAAGAAATTGCTAGGATTATGTCCCTTGGGGTTAGTCCTGATGCAGATGCAGTGGTGTGTGTTACACCTGCATCAACTTCCTCATCAACGTCCCAGGTCTCCCACACTGCCTGAGGTGACAGTTGCATCCGCAGTCCACAGCGCAATACTCAGTATTAGATCGGGGTGTGTAGCTTGACTCCCGCCAGCAGTCTGCATTCCTGCCTTGGGGCTGTTGCCTCCTGCCCTCCCATTGTCTGTGCCTTCTCCCGTCCGCACACTTGACACATCCTCCTCTTCATGGTCCCAGGTCTTCCCCACTGCATGAGGTGACATTGCTGCGCGACCTCACAACAGCACAAAACTCAATCAGTAACGGACAATGGCTTGTGGTGCACTGAGTCACTGGCACCTGGAGTGCTGAGCAGGGTATCAGGCCAATGATGGCATCCACGACAGGTTTGAGCAACTCCATAGGTCTGTCAGGACCACCCTTTCGACTCTGGCAGATGGCGGTTGAAGGTGGTCCTTGCGGTGGTGGCGTGTGTCTCCTGCGGTGATGCGACGTCCGGGCCGGTCAGGACTCGATGCCATGTGTGGGCCCTGGTGGCCCGCAGTTGGGGCCGGAGGAGGCGGACAGCGCAGGGCCACAGACACATGGCGTTGATGACCCCAAGACCATCGCTACAGAGGCCATTAAATGTCTCAGAAGAAGGGCTCCCAGGCCTGAGCAGCACAGAGTCAGTGGCCCCGGATGCACTGCGGCCGGCACAGGCACCCAGCCACGGGACGGTGACTTGCGGTGCAGTCAGATGGGCCATGCGACCTGAGCGGGTCCCCATCAATGTCCGAGGTGTATGTTGCGGAGGGTTTCGGGGGACAGTGGAAGGTGTCCTCCAGGGCATGATGCGAAAGGTCTGATGTTATCTGGAAGCAGCAAATGGAGGAGTGGAAAGTGCAACCCTCGTTTGCACCAACAATTCGGGATCAGCTACATGAGGATGAAAACTAGCCCCTAGTCCATAGACTCAAAGGCCACCAATGTACGACCAGTGAGTGTCCATGAATGTCGGGGAACAAACCTAGTGGCACAGGTGCTGTGAGGGGATGCAGTCTGCGATGATGCCTGTACAAAGATGTGAACTCCAAGAATGCCAAATCAAGGCTCTGTGACCTACTGGACCGCAGTGTAGGCCGGAGGCAGCGGTCAGCAGTGGCCCACAGTCACGGGTCGTTGGCTCACGAGGCACAGAGTTAGTGACACAGTGGCAGTTGTCGGTAGTGTTCAATCACCTCCGTGATGCTGATCCTGTTCCCTCTGGACTGCAACGTGTCATCCTCTTACACCCCTCCGTGCGTGCGAAGAAATGTATTCTGCCTTTTGAATTACTGATGTTCAGTTCCAAATCTGTGATCCCACTCGTGTGCAGTGTAGGCCGAGGGCAGTGGTCCACATAGGCCCACAGACACGTGTGGTTGTGATGCCATGCACAGACTTGTTGCCACCACATCGGAGGGTGTATTGTGAATTGTTCTCTGCCATATATAATGTTCACTGCCATGGTGTAATCAAGATTCAGTTCCAAATGTGTGACCTACCTGACCGTGGTGTAGGCCTGAGGCAGCGGTCAGCACGGCCCATTCACCAAGTGTCTCCTGCATAGGTTGGATGGCCCCACCGGCCGGCGTTGTTCAGGTTCAGTTGCACCACGTGTAGCCGGCTGGCGTTGAATGGGGTTAGTGGCACCACGTGTAGCAGGCTGGCGTTGAACAGGGTTAGTGGCACCACGTGTAGCAGGCTGGCATTGAACAGGGTTAGTGGCACCACGTGTCGCAAGATGCCCATATGGAACTATGCCTCACTGATCGGGGGGTCTGGTGCTGTGGCCGCTGGCCCGGATTTGGGGTCACTGCCATTCATGACTCAGGACACAGTTTCACATATGGGACCTACTGGTCCGAAGAGTAGGCCGGGGGCAGCAGTGGAGTACGTCAACGAAAAAGGAATAAAGCGGGCTGGTGTTGTGGAGGCCGTGATGGTCTGAGGTGGCTGCCAAGGTCTCGGGCCTCGGGCTTGGGGCTTGCGCCGGCACGTGGTGGGCCCTCCTTGATACACGCCGGTGTCGGAAGGTGATCAGTGTGGCCTGGCTGCGCAGGGGCTGGCCTGACGGGTTTGTGGTCCAGTGTGCCTGGGTCCGGCAGGCGCACGGCATCGCAGGCAACTCCGCTCACGAGGATGGCGTCGGCCTCGTGGCGAGGTGGTAGGCGCCGCCCTGGCAGAGACGTGGGCCTTTCCGGAAGAGGACCACGCCCATGCCTACGTGCTTTTTATTCACACCCCTATGCTGGCGTGGCATACGCCGGGCCATCCCACTCTGCTGGCGCTTAGGGGGGGCGTAACAGGCAACATTTCCGCGAGGTCCCCCACTGGCTGGGGTGGCATGGTGGTGTCCACTGTCCACTACACTCCATACGCAAGCGGTGTATGTCGCCATGGATATGGGTGTGTTCTGCATACTGCGAGGTGTCCAGCACATCTCCGGCACTCTTGGCATTGTGTACTTTCCCAATCATGGTTCTACTGCATCCTTCACACATGCCTGGTTGCCACCTCTCCCCACATTCAGCTATTATGTGGCTGAGGTGCCATGCCGTTGCTGGCTCATGTTCAGGGCTTGCCCATGTGGACATTGTAAGTTGTTCTGTCGTGTCTGGTGGGTGGGCATATTGTTGTGCCTGTTGTATGTGATTTTGTGATGTGTGCATTGCCAGCGTTGTGAGTTGCATGGTTGTGGAGTTGAGGTGTGTGGGGTGTTCATTTGTATATTGCCAAGGGGCTGTGCATTACCCTTGTTGCCAACCTGGGAACGCTGGTTGATGATGGGCTGTAGGAGGATGAAGGTATCATGCACACTGGCTGTGAATTTGAAGGCGACATTGTTGGATGTTCCACGGTGTTCTGTTGTTGCCTGCACATTGGTGTGAGACGTGTGCTTCCTGTTGAGGTGATTGTGTGCTGTGTCACCAGGGGGCACAGGTAGTACATGTGTGCTGTGTATTGCCCCCGACACGTGCGTGCATCCTGCTATGGCGTATGGTCCTTGCTTGGTCTCCAGCGGATCCTGCGCATTGTGTTGTACGTATTGGGACTGGGGTGCCAGGGTGATGGTGATGTCCAGGACAGGTGTGGGGGACTTGGATGTGGCTGGCTGTGAGACTCCTCCGACTCTGGTGGGTGTTGGATGGGGGGTCCCAGGGGCCAAAAGGTGCAGCCACGCCATCAGCTTTGTGTGGGGTGGGATGTTGGTTGTCCGCTGTGTTGTTGCCGTAGGCCTGTTAGGCGATGATGGTCAGGTTGCGTAGGTGGTTTGTCCCTTTTAGCCTGTAGTGGACGGTGACATTGTCAGATGTTGGGTCTGTGCGGCTGGTACGTTTCCTGGGGTTCTGCAGTCTTTGTCTGCGCTGCGTCTGTGGTGGTCCGGGGGGGGGTGTTCCGGGTGTTGGTTGGGGTCCTGGGGTGGTGGAGGTGGGTGTTGTGGCCCTCTTGGGTGTCTGGGCCACATGATGGGTGGCTCCATGGCATCTGTTGCCCTTCGGATGTGGCCCTGGGCTGTGCTCCCTTTTGTGGTGCTGGCTGCCGTCCGACTTTACACCAGGTCAGAGCAGGTGTAGATTTCCTGGTGCTAACGCGCCTTATCGCCTGTTTTGTGTTTTTATTGCGGATGTGGCTGGTCGTTGTGAATGTTGAGGTGTGCTGTTGTCTCGGCTTTTGTCACGGGAACGCCTACTCTGCATCTCATTAGCGGTATTTGCGGGGGTCCTCTGTGGCGATGTTTTTTGCGGCTGCTATCGCGGGTAAACTGGTGCTGTGGGCTGTTAACGCCGGCTTGTGAATGGGGGGGTAAATGTATCACAACTTTGGCTGCGATAAAGTGCTGTTAATTCGGCGATAGCTCCTTGTGAATATGCCCCTGACATTTGTAAACAGACTTTTGCAACAATTATATCATTTTCATATGGATAAAATTGTCAGTTACCTTTACTAATTGAACATTTGAACTATTTGTTATTGAATAGACACATGATCATATAGACACCACAATTCAAACCTTTGACCTTCAGATTGAAAGTCTAAACCCAAAACCATTAGGTCGCAAGTGACCCTTCACTAAGTGCGATCAAAACAAAACTGTGACATTCGGCCCAAAACGACTAGTCAACAGGGTGCCACAGCTACATTCATTTACAGATTAGTAATATGGAACACGGGTGGGTGGTAACGAGGAGGACGAACGAGAGAGAGAGAGAAAGAGACACCAAAAGAAGGACCAAGAAGTTTTTTTTTTTTAAATTTGGATTTACATGGTTAACTTTCTGATAAATACAATAGGAAGGGTTTTACATTGTAATGTTCAGGGCAAACACCGTAGGAAGGGACTGTGCATTTTTGGTTATCTGGCAAATACACTAGGAAGGCATCCTCCTTTGTGAACTCTCTGACAAATGCAATAAGAATGAGTTTCATACATTTCTTCCTTTCGTTGTTTATTTTGCATTGTTGCTCAAGGAAACATAAATATTTTCTGGGAGATGGTCTAGGTCTGTGTCTTTGCTTGATGAGTTGATCAGTTAGCCCCCATTTTTAACCTCTCAGCCCATACTCTTTCATCAGATACCAGCTCCTTATTAAGTAAATGACTCCCATTAGTTCCAGCAGAACAAGTCAATTAACTTGAATTACAGATGGAACTGATGACATTTTTTTTTTACAAAACTGAGATTCAGGGCATTTGTGGAGACAATGAGGCCATCAATGATTTTGAAATGACTGTCCTTCATCCACCATCGACATTCTCTCCTCCCACTAGTGGTATTCCATCTGAGATAATCACTTTTGAAAAACTTGTTCCTAAAGACACCCAAGCCTTACAACAAGGAATTGTCTTCACACTCTATCATGTTACATGATAGGAGTGCCTCACACTACAAACGCTCGAAGATGACACGTCCCTCATAATTAAGCCAGCAGACAAGGGAGGGGGTATCGTCCTACAGGACAAAAAGACTTACAAGTTGGAAATATACAACCAATTGACTAACAGAATTTCACACTAGACTTGACAGAGACCCCAGAAATTCAGGAGGAAATATTAGATTACCATCGGATGCCAAGGAAAAAATGCTCCTAAGTAAAAACAAATTCCTTTTCTAAATGTAAAAAATCCACATGCCCCAGTTAAATACAGCTTGACTAAGGTGCACAAGAACATTATTCCCCCCCCCCCACACCAGGGAGACCAAGGGCTCAATTACGAGTCTGGTGGTCCAAAGACCGCCAGACTCACGGTGGCGCGGCGGTGGCAGTATTACGAATTCCTTCTCCTCCATTGTTTTCATGGCGGTTCCTCCTCCATGAAAACTGTGGGGGAGAGGAAACAAAGAGGGTCCGACAGGGCCCCCTGCTGCCTCAGGCCCATGGGGTGTATGCAGGGGGGCACAAATTGTGCCCCTGTGTGCATGCACACCAGTTCCTGAACAGCATGGACATTACAGTCCATGCTGTGCAGGAACTGGTTTTGGCGTTCCCATTGCGGTGCCCCTTTTCACTGGCACTGCCATGGAAATGTCAAACAAAGTCCTCCAGACATGAGAAACACTCGTAATCTGGCAGGCGGACCGACCACGAGTTTGGCGGTGCAGCAGCGGGGCAGACCCGCGCCGCACCGCCAAACTCGTAATTAGGCCCCAAGTGTTTCTGGGTGGCCCTATATTAGAAACAATTGGCATATATGTTAATTTCTTCATTAAACCTTTCACTCAACTCACAACATATTATATACTATGGACTTTATTAATCTGGTTAAGGATATGCCATTATCACCAACGGATTGCCTGCTGGCCACACTGGACACTGATTCCCATTATAGCAACATTCTGCAGTCCAATGTAATAACTGTTTCATGTGACTTTCTCAACACAAGGCCTTGGCCACAGCAGGTACCCACTACATTTATTATAGATTTACTTAAGCTAACAATATGACATTAACCAAAAACAACTTCAAGTTTGATAATGATTTATTTCTGCAAATGAAGGGAACTTCCGGGGGCTGTTTTTGCCCCGAGCGTCTCTATTCTGTACATGTACAGTCTTGAATCGTCTATTAATCTTGCTCCAGCCAATCCAATCAAAGAACACATTCTAGTATGGAAAAGATATGTAGATTACATTTTCTTTCCCATTGTGGGAATCCCATATATGCAGCTCACTGTGAGACTGCACTAAGGAGGGTGCCTATCTCTTGAACCACTTTATTGGTACATGGGGCACTCAGACAGCCCTTTAGCTGGAACCCTCTGCATCCAGGTAACACTTCCCAAGACTCCTCCCTCCAGTATGCTCAGATACAATAAGCATTCTTTTCTAGAGTTTCTGTAAAAACCCATATTCACTTCTTGTTCTCCATCTCGGTCATGTTAGTAGTCCTGATGATGATCCCGTTATTACTTAAGGGATCAAAATGTTGACTTTAATTGCAGACCGTAGTCACATTGTTCACAAATTATCAATGTGCCGTACTATTCTTGAATTTAGATACGCACTTTGATCACATTTGTCACGCGTGTTTCACCCATGAAGGGGCACCGAACATGTTTCTCATCAACGCCCACTGCACCGACATCTATGATCCTTTTTAAAAAAAAAAAAAAAAAGCTTCTTTGTTTTTTATAAATAAATAAATGACAAACTATTTGCTTGAAAGTATTGATGATTATATAAGTCTTGGGGTCATTGTTCGGTAATATAATGCTCACTCAAGGCCCCTGACAATTCTTGGGTTTCCTTGGTACTTAGACCTCCATATTGTGAATAAGGCACTAGACTCATATTTTGTTTATTTTTTCTAATATTGCCCAGTCTGTTCCTATGATTCTCATGTTTCCCTGTATCTTCAAAAACAAAAACCTACTTTTCTGTGAAATCTCTTTTTGCAAATCCTTTTATCTCTAAATATACTTACGTGGATCACTGATAACTTTTCACCTTCCGTTTATGAGACTATCTTCAAACATGTTTGTTTTCTACATCCATCTCAGATTTCTGAAAATGTATTTGGGCGAGATGGCTCAATCACGACAGACAGTATGATAAGTCTGGAAAAGGACGTTTTAATTAGATAGATCTTTGCTAACTCTAAAAATGCTCTGGCAGTGCCTTAAAGACTAAATCGAAGGCATCACTAATACAACTGAAACAATTAATAATCCATCCACTCTTAACACTCCCCCATCCAGGAACCATCCAGCCCAACCCTCCTTAAAACTTCTAACATTCATCTTAAGAATCTGCTGTCCAACTAATTGTCGTAACACGGGAAACCTCACCCGGCCCGGACACGGAAAGGATTGACAGATTGATAGCTCTTTCTCGATTCTGTGGGTGGTGGTGCATGGCCGTTCTTAGTTGGTGGAGCGATTTGTCTGGTTAATTCCGATAACGAACGAGACTCCTCCATGCTAACTAGTTACGCGACCCCCAGCATTAGAAAAGAACACAAGAGAAGCAGGTGACTGCCTACCAGTAGTTATGACATTCGACCCTTTAGCCTCTAAGATAAGACATGTGATGAGGAGACATTGGTCATTGCTGTCCACTGCTGACTTTAAAATGCCACAACCCAGATTCGCATTCAGACGTGCGAGTAATTTGAAAGATAAACTTGTGCATACACGACAAGTACAGAACTCAAAAGTTACTACGATGCCAGCCGGACACTATCCATGTGGGGGGTGTTCGGTATGCGAATTAACAGAGAAAACTAATACTGTGCAGCTGCACAACGGTAGAACATGGCATTTGAATAAGTTCTCAAACTGAAATACAGTTAATGTCATATACAGACTAACATGCCAGTGTGGGCTACAGTATATTGGTTTAACAACCAGGAAAGTAAAAGTGCGGATTCAAGAGCACTTAAGTACCATCAAGGTAGGCAAGCTCACTACGCGTTTGGTACAGCACTTTAATGAACACAAACATGACCTTCGAGCACTGAGGTGGGTTGTTCTGGAGAGGGTAATGGCTGGCAGTGACAGTGTCGTTAGTATACTGGCAAATAAAGAAGCCCGCTAGATCTTCTCCGAGAGAGTGGATCAAACAGGATTGAATGACCACATTGAATGGAACAAAGTCAGTAGATTGTAGGGCTCTACAACTGACTTGTGCACTAAGCTGGGGTCTGGACTGCGTAGGAACTCCAACATACAAGAGATTAATATCCTTGGTGCTCTTAAATATAGGGAACAGAACCCTCTAGTTGCCGACATAGCTGGGGGTGGAGGTGTGTAAGTGCACTGTAAAATATCAATGTATGTGCACTGTATAAGATCTGTAGAACATCAGGGTGCTTGTACTGATGCAAGCAATAAGATAATAAGTCAAAATGTGAATAAGGACTGTATAACATCATGGCTATTGCACTGATCGAAACGACAAGATCTGAGCAACATCAGAGCAGTGGCACTGTTGGATGTGATAAGAAGTTTACGCAGTGCACTACGAGTATATAAGGACTCTTTTTAAACAAATTCTTTTTGGCATTATCCCAGAACACTGAAAATAGGAATGTTTGAGGCAATATGGGGAGGAATGAATGAGTATACCTCATTTGAATATTATAATGACCTTCGTGACGAGTGTCCTTTTTGGATGACGGTCCGGGGAGTCAGGACATAAAAATGTACTTGACAGCGAAGTTAACATAAATATTGACCCTAGGCACTAATGGTTAAGTTTTAAGGAGAAGCACATTGCATCTGATAAATGAGAGTGATAAGAATATTTGAATTTATGTGCGTTCCAATATGGCCGCCGCAGTGGTGTGGAAAATCAGCCGGTTTTTACATCATTGCGTGGTCACATGGTCTACACGCAATGGGCGCGTAGAACAGCTACGGGTAGATATTGCTCCGGCGGCCGGCGCGTTTCGAAGCTGGGACGAGACGCTGCTCGGTGTAAACGCGGGTGCGGTAAGAGCATGCTTGCAGGCTACCAGGGCTGAGCTACCGGCAATATCGTTATGCCAGCACTATTTTCCATGTGCAAAAAGGATTTTAAGAGCGGATGATAAGTCCTGTATAAGGGAGTAATGAAGGGAGATTGTACGCGTGAATTTGATGAGATGGCCCAAATAAATCAGAGATGTTGTGCAATACTGCAGGGGCATAACATAGCGGTCAGAGTTCTCATCGATGTGCATGTAGTGGGTAACGATACGCACACATGGAAATGACAGGGGTCTACTGATTTTTAGCTTTCATGAACACGACATTTGGCACACGATGGCATTGAGATAGGGTCGTTATACAGTTGACGAAGATGAAAGGCACACACTATTTGTAGTGTTGATGTAAGGTTTTGATATTATTTCCACAGGTGTAACGATAAACAACGGTAGTGCTTCCTAATCCAGGGGTAAGAGTGATGAACACACCCCTGTTGGTCTGGTGCAGGCTGGTATGAAAGCCCTCTGCCGACACCGGGTAACTATATACGATTGAAGACCAAAGATTAAAGAATATACATTACGTTGTAAATTAATTTTATCTGGTTGACCAGGTTTATTGAGATAGAACCGCTGTTCTTTTTGTTTCGTCAGCCTAACCGCATCACACAAAGTATTGTCCAGAGAGGCGAGTGGTTGAACCCCACGCCCTGACGAATTTGCCACAACATACGTAATTGGCAATGAAACATGTTGGCCTTCTTGGAAAAGGTTAGCAACATGCAGTGCTTTTAACCCGAGTAAGCTCACATTTGCAAATAAAGAGGGCAACCTAACAGTGAGTCTTAACTCGATTTTAATTGCATGGAACACACTGTTCTCTGCATATCACGGGGTCTATGTTTTGGGACAGTTAACTCTTTTTTTTCTGCTCTTCTTGTCTCTCTATTGGACACTATTTTCTTTATTTCCGTGAGTGGGCAACCGATGATGATATACGTGGGCATACTGGCGAGAACTTGCTGGTAGCCTCCCTGGTGTTGCATACGTGAGGTGCTCTCTCACTCTTTCACTTATTTTTCAGTAAGTGTTCTTCACTCACATGCTGTGGGGGGGGATATGCATGGTTGGGCGACTTGACTGACAGCGGTTCTTCATTTTTTATAAAAATATTAATTTGAGAGTTCTGGGACTGCGGGAATTTGGACAGGGTGCCAGAGAGTGGGTAGAAAAAGGGATTCCCACGTTAGAAGCAGCTCCTAAGAGTAACATTGAAGAAACTCTCTCATAGCCAGGTCTCTATTGTATTGGTAATGTTTTTTCCACCTAGTATCTCTCTTACTTTTCCCTGCCCTTCTAACTCCTGTACTCTTCCGAGTTTCTTCATTGCCAGAGCATCACGGCTCAAGCCACCCACCACCACCCCCCTTCTGAGCTTTCTCATCCAGTTAGGGTCCTAGCTAATGCTTGTGTAAGCCATAAACATATAAAAAATCCACATGAGGAATTTTCCTACTCCACTTACAGCTTGCTCTTTACTGTTCCCCACCTTGCCCTCGTATTTCCACAGAACTCAACCAACCCTACAGTGCTTCCACCAATAATCCCCCCACTGGGTCTCTCACTTTCAAATGTAATACTCTTAACCCAAAATATTCATATTAGCACCCTTCTTTACAATACCCTTTTAGTCCTACATAACCTTCTAGTCCCTGTGCCTAATCTTCTAAAGTCTTTAAATCCCAGAACACTTTTATTTCTCTATTAGCTCTTATCCTGGCTTTTATATCTCACTGATGGTGCTACTATCCTCTTAGGCTTAAACTCCATGCACAGCTACATGCCCCAACATCTTTAGAACTTCAATCAATCCTGCTTCATCTTCCTCCCTAACACCTACCTAGTCCTTGTTCCCAAGTCAACCCATCACCCTTATGCACTTCTGACAAAGTAAGCACAGACTACTGCCAGCTCACCCTCCTTTCTCACACAAATCTGTCTGCTCCTCTTGCACTGCAAAAATTCAACTGTCTCTTAAACTGTCTCTCCAGAAATTCAATATGGGTAGGCCACAATGTTCCTTCCACAAGGCATCCCTTTCCCCCCAGTAATTTGCTAGTACTCCTTTTTCTCACTGCCAGGTATTTCCATGGTGGACTGGAACCATAGGAGGCCAATTGTTAGAGCAGGGAGTCCACTACTGGTGCCGCTGTCACTTTCTGCATCTTCCCTAGTTGAGTACAGCAGACACAGGGGGGCTTCAGGAGAGACAGAGGAAAGAGAATGAGAGAGGAGAATGAGAAAAGGTGAGACAGATGAGAAAGCAGAGAGGAAGGTGGCAGGGCTGGTTTGAACAATTTTGCTAGGACTGCTTTTGGTTTCCAATCCAGCCTTGATCCCAACCGGCCTCTTCTCTGCCCCTTCAGTCACTCCCATACAGAAGGACCTACAGCACCCAATCTGCATGAACAGCAAAGACCTTCAAATTAAACACATCCACCTACCATCTTTTCCTCCTACTACCAAAAGATCTCACTTCCCGATACCTTTTCCTTAGCTTCCCAAATGTCTGCTTCACTGTTTCTCTTTAAAGAGTTAAATCACTCCATTACTACCTCCATTACCGCAACACACTGGCCCTTCGCAATGCCTCTTTCCCCGGCAAAATCAAAAATGCTCTACATAGCTCTACATGTCCTCAATCTTCCTTCAAACTTGCCATCCTCCCTATCCATCTTTGTTCTGACTTCACCCTCATAATTTTCTGTTTAAAAACCATTTCAACACACATCTTCAACCCGTGGCCTCTACAAACCCATGCCTACTAGTAGTCTAATGGAACTTGACCGCCCAATACCCATAAACAATGCTTCACCAAAAAAAAATCACATACCAAACCCATCCTCGAGAGCTGCCCAGTAAACTCCTATAAAATGTTTTGCTGCCGCCATACTCAATACTTACCCTTCTGCATCCCATTTTCTCCTCCAAACCTTCAGAACTTGCACTCCAATAATCCGTTAGGATTTAATAATCTCAACCCTGAACATAGCATACCATATCAGATTTCATAAAAATCTTTTCTAGTCACGAAACCTCCTTCACATCTGCTAGAGCAGAGATTTCATTTAACAAATTTGTGACAAAAAGAAAAGATTTTTGACAACACATGACATAAATGATGAGAAACGTGTTAAGCTTCACATTTTTGCAAAATGACAAATGCAAATTTGATTCAGATACTGCATTGTAAAAGCATTCAGATACCAGAATACCTCATGTCATATTTATGTTTACTTTAATTGATGGGAATCATTAACAATGATCATTAATTTTGATCTTATGATTTGATAACATGATATTAATGAATTCAAGAAATTTTCTGAGATGAGTAATAGCTTATTTGTCATGTGAGAATTTACGAATTAATTATTTCATGCTATAACGTGTACACTGAAAATGACAAAAGAAAAAAATGTGTTACACAGGTTTTGGTTAAAATGTTATTGTGAAACTTTCCCCTAACGTTCATATTAAATCTGGGTGCCTAATAGTATAAATATAAAGAGACTAATAATGTACTTATTCTATATGTGTGTAATGTTGACATTTACTAAAATTTTATGAGTACATTATATTTACATGGATTTATTATGACTTGATTCAAGTGTTTATTAACGCAGTCATTCATGAAAAATAGTACCCGTTATTATTATTGCTAGATTCATAATTCAGTACAAACACATCATGTGTGAGCTGTATTTATATAGACCTCAAATTCTGCTTTTTCTTTCTTTCGAAATGTGAACTCATGAACTGAATAGTTTGCAGTCTGTGAGAACATTTAGTGAAGTTGCCATTTGTATTCTAACTCTCAAATGTTTCCTTTGTCAAACCTCAGTACACTTAACTGTAATGACAACATAATCTGATACATGCTAGAACAGATGCTTGAGAAAAGAACTATTGACATTTCCTAAGCAGTTTTTTCACTTTTCTCCGAAATATTAATTGTTCATATGACTAAGCCTACAAGGTTTAAGGAAACTACGTAATCTGAATTACTTAATTCTTCAGGTTGTATTCTTTTTACTTACTACATCATCATCATCCTATTGAAGGCGACAAATAGGACAGAGTGGTCTGACATTTCTGGTGATTCCAAGGGGTGTCACCCCGGAAACCTTTGGAGTATAATTGTAAGTATTTTGGAACCGAAGGTGCGCGTGTGTGTGTGACCAGCTTTGCAGCACTGAGCAGTGATGACTTGGACATCTGAGGACTAAAGCGAACTGTGGCTTAATACTGCAATCTTCTGCCGACCGGTGTGCTAGCGCAGTTGAAACCTTTCGTCTGAAAGGTTCACGTCATGCTGCTATGACTTTGGTGTTGCAGTGACAGACTGAGGAAGATTTCTGTCTTTCTGAACTGGAACTGGTCACTTGGAACTTACTGAACTTTCCTATGGGTTTGTATGAGACTCAACTGATTTAGAATTTACGCGCATGCTATAGACGTCCAAAACTCCCTCGGTTGAGGACGTTTTTCCCCGTCACCTTTTGAATATCTGAGAAATTAATATTACTTGATTAAACCCAGTACTAATTTAATTCTAGGGTTCTATGCTGTTATTTTAATGATCATTACTTCTGAATGAATAACTAAACTTGAAACATAAACAAAATTCTGCTGATTCTGACTCATTATTCCTTGTGGGTAAATCATTTGATCTAACTGGTCCGTTGGGATTCTTAAGTGTATGTGATATCATTTGAATATGGCAATTATCTTATTCCTGGTCCTCACTAGATAATTGCTCATCCTCTAAATATCCAGTCACTTTCAGCACAGAACAAGATCCATCGGAGTAATAACAGAGTGTGATAGGTAGCTAGAGGTTAGAAAAATAATCAGAAATACTAAATATATATACATAGAGCCCAGTAGAAATGCTACAACACATGTAACCATTAAAAAGTAACCTGTCTTTTCCCTTTTATTGCCCTCCTCTTTTCCTGTGAACAATCACCTCCTTAAGTATCTTAGAAACATTTCCCTACCTATTCATTAGACCATTAACCCCCGCACTACACAACCTGACTCCCCAGTGCCATACCTTTACTATAGCAATGCACCTGGTGTGTGGTAGTGCCACTTCTGACCTAGGAGCTTTAGTTATCTACTTAACGTTCACATCTGTTTCCAGACTCTACAATGAAATTGCCTTGTTCTCAAAAAGATCTCCCCTCCAACACTCTTACTGTTTCACTTCAAACTCCTGCCCCCACCAATATAATTGCCCCCAGCTCACCCCAATGTCACCTGCCTAATACATTTTCTGCAGCTTTCTTTCTAATAATGTAATCTTGGTCACCAGCCATTCTGTATTTCCAAAACATTGGCGCCCGTAAATGTCTTCACAGGCTTTGAAAAACACACCCTCACCTCCCCCATGCAGTCCCCTTAGTGTTTACCTCATGCAGAATTCATTATGTTACTAACCCTGATCAATCCACAATAATAAAACACACTGTGTCGAACAAGTAAAATGCTCTAGAAACTCCAGTGCACCTCTGAGAAGCCCCAGGCATGTAAAGCATTACATCCAAACAAGCAAAAACATGCTGCTGCCACAGCAAGAAAGCCATCTCAGTGTCACACTAGTCCCATTCCCTACCCCACAGCCTCCCTCACAGTTCTCACAGCATACTTCGCACAAACATAAAGAAACCTGCTGCCCTTCCTCCCATGAGCCCTCCTTTTGACTGCCCTTCCCAAACGCTGACTTTACAAATACCTTTCATTTCTAAGGATCACAACAAAGGTGCAACTCTATTGCATCCCCAACAAGCCAAGGAAGCTATGGGCTTGTCGCTCTCTCCATCAGTAATCCTGCCTTGGTTTCTTCTGAACAACCTTTGGTGGTAACATTTCAGACTCCCAACATTCCCAGATGCCTTGATAACCCTAGCTGAAACCCCCCAGCTTTAAAATCTACCCCAAAATTGCTCACTTGTTCCCATCTGATAAGGAACTACCACTACCCTAGAGTGTGTGTCTCAAGTAGTCTGCATGCACTTTGCCTTCCAGACTTGCCTGTCCCCTGCATTGCTCCATGTAGCATATTTACCTTCATTGCTCCCTTTTAGACGAGCAATTTCCTCTGCTCTCTCTTCAAGCTTTTCACAAACTTCCCTATGCATCAAATACCCACCTTCATTTGAAATTCTCTCAAAACATCTCCATTCCCCTGTAAAGTTTTGCCCTCCATGCCGTTGCTGCCAAATCACATTCTTCAACCACTTCTTTGACCCCCTTTTCCCCTTAATCCTTCCACCACTTTACATTTTTATTTCGAATCCTCTCAATTTCATGTCGCCAACCACTGTCTGACCCATTCTAGCCTCTACCTCAGTGGTTCTTAGCCTGTGGTAGGGGGACTCCTGGGGGCACACAAAGCCTACTCAACGAGTCTGGGACTGCTTCGAAAATTAAGTTATATTACCAGATTATTAAAATGTATTTAAATAAAGAAGCAAAGAGTAAAGTGGAAAGTTTTAAAACGTTCTGTAAAGGGGAAGGAATTTGAAATTGGTGGCTAAAAATTAAGTTAGAATCCTCATAACCCCCGCACTGTGCCCACTCCAGAGTACATGCAAATTTCCCACCTGCACTGTGCCCCAGTAGCGGCTCGTGGAAGGAGTGCCGCGGGGCGGGGGAGGAGCAGGGTGGGGGGTAGTAAACTATGGCATACGGCCGAACAGAGGTAAGTAAACAAATAAATAAATAAAACTAATTTCGTTGCGCGCTGCATCGCATTTGGCAATGCAGCGCGCGCAAAGAATTCGTGTTATTTATTTATTTGTTTACTTACCTCTGTTCGGCCGTATGCCATAGTTTACTACCCCCCACCGTGCTCCTCCCCCGCCCCGCCCCGCCCCGCCACCCCGCGGCACTCCCTCCACGAGCCGCTACTGCTGTGCCCACTCCAGAGTACATGCAAATTTCCCACCTCCGTGTTCCTTAGAATGAACAAGCCAACATGCATTTGTGTTTGTAGTGGTCATTGTTATATAATATAGTATGGATGATGAGTGGTCTCAATTGAATTTAGACAAGATCCAAAATTTTAATTTTCTTTCATTTTTGTGTGTGAATTAAATAAAATATGTTATCATTTTTGTATTTGTTTGAAGAATGTTTGTTTCTGTATTGTTTTGTGTCTTGCTTTGAGATTCAAATCATCGAACATTCTTGGGCCGGAGTCCCCGGCTTCCAGTAATGATTCAGTGGGGTCGCCAGATTCCAATAATGATTCAGAGGGGGGTCCCCATGTTCCAGTGATGATTAAGTTGGCGTCCACATAACATAAGTCAATAGGTTAATATTACTGCCGTCTACCTTATCGGCATACATTACATGCAGAGTGCCACCGGATGCAAACCTTCCCATCACACCTCACCCATCCTAAAACACTGCTTCAGGCCAAGTTTGCAAAACTTTCCCCACATGTCAAAATGCCATTATCCCATTTTCAGCTAGTTACCAGTACCCATGCTTTGGCTCCAAATTCTGTTTTGTATCACACAGCCTGCTTTCATCCCACTTTCAACTGTTCGCCAAGCACAATTATATATTGAAAACGCTGGTTTCAGCTTTTGCTCCGCTACAATGCACCTTCAGTAAACAGGACGCAAAATATCAACTTTTTTCTTCACATTTCTTTTCCCCGTTGAGTCGTTTTCGCAAATTATTAAGGCATACATGTGCGAATGTCCTCAGGGTAACTTTGTTGGCTAGTTCACAGAGTCCCAGCGCCATCTTGTAATGTAAAATGAGAATATATATTTATGCACTGTGTATACTTAAGCCAATTGTTCTAATTTCATGCATTATGACATTATGAACTATGTGAACAGTTAGGAAATGTCACCAATTTCTACATTCTATACGTCAGTCATTTTTAATTATAATCAGATGTAAAAAAGACAATCAAATGAACGCGTGCAATGCTCATTTTCAGTGCTTAATTTGCGCAGTGGTTGCTGGTGATGGGCAGTGGCATCTCGTTAGACTCAGACCCAGAGCAAGAGAGTAAATGGCAGAAAAGGGAGGAAACGAAAGATAGGAAACCAGTGATAAATCAGGCATGCAAAAGAACTTGTGAGAGTGAGTTAAAGAGTCAAGCTATAGGGGGTGGAAGGAAAAGCATGAGGGAATCAAGACTAGGCCGTTTTCATGTTGCACAAACCCAGCAACACTGGCGGTGGGGTTACAGTACCATTGACATCCAATGCCCATGGTCGTACATTGGGGGTAGCGCAACAAACCCTGACTCCCCTTTTCAGGATTGTTGCAGCTGGGTCAGGTGGCTCAGTGGACTAATGCATCTAGTGGCGGGGCCTGTGTTCGATCTCATAGTCATTGGTTCAAATCCCTCTGGGTCCACTCAGCCTTTCATCCATCTGAGGTTGATTAAATGAGTACCATTGAGTACCATTAAACATCTGTTATTCAGTGCCAAGATGGGTGAACGTGAGCTTTACAAATACACAAGTTATGTTATACACCTTGCACTGCCCTTTCTACTGCTGGTCGTAGGGCATTTTTTAAGCAGTGACAAGACGAGCCAATGAGGCCTTTAATAACTATGTTCACTTTCTATAGTGTTTCCTGCTTGCAGTCGTTTGATAGGCTAAGGTGGGACACAAGATGGCACCCTATGATGTCATCTAGGGAAAGGGTATGTAAAGTCACTTCCTCGAGCACTTTGATGAATCTCGGTGTTGTGTGGTAACATAGTTAAGGTTGAATATTTTGCTATCTCAAAAAACAGATTTCTAGACTTGTTGGTAACATATACACAGTAATTCCCATATTAGATGGCTTTGGGGAGGGCTTCACATCTTTTAACTCTCTTGGTAGCTATTAAGGATGTCAGATAATGTGAACCAAGACTTTACATGAATCACTTCAAGAAATAATATTAAAATGAGCTGCTTACTTGCCCAGACACCTGTGATATGTGAGACGGAAAGGGCAGCCATGCTCAGTACTACGTTTCATCGGCGTCCGAGCATCCGTGCATCAAACAGACCCATGTTCTAGGAACTGAACTTCAACTGTACCGGAGCGATGTTTTCTAAACACTTCAGAATGGAAGAGGAAGGGAATGACAGCTAAAACAAAGGCAGCTGAGAGGCTCATGACAGCTTTGGACAACCGAAAATTGTTCCGCATCCTCGGGGTCAGGTGAAAAGTTAATGTATACCAAAAGGTAGATTCACGACGAGATGAAAAGAGCCGTTCTTCCTCTGAGCTGTGAATGGGGTAATGACTGCTCCTGCCACTGAGACCATTAAACCTCATACTGGGTGTTTTGCAAATGTAACATAATCGGAGGGGAAAGACATTTTAAAAAACAGGTGTGGGTCTTGTTGGAGTTTCTGAGACCCGTCTGCACACATTTCATTCGAGAAAGAATATTTTCTGAAAGCTCTTACACACAGATTTAAAGACGAATTACGAAAGATCGCAAGTGTGGGTTGGTAAAACGTGTTCTCACCCCCGATTTAAAGTTTTATAGCATTTATCGAGCACGCAGCTCACTTGGTAAGGGTCTTACACATTGGCACTCTCTGTCATCTGCGCTGGGACAGACCAGCCATTAATGTGAAGCCTTTCGAATATTACGTCACGAGTAGATTGGGGAAAGGTGCGGTCGCTATCACACATACGCCCCCATTAGAGTGGCCCGGTGTTTGAGCCGATTTTCTTAGAACTTGATACAATCCAAGCCCCCTTGTCAGAATTTACTGGGTCCAAGAAATAGCGCCCAATTAAGAGTTCGTGAATTAACGTGTGGATTTTGCTGCTTACACGTCCGGATAATTATCGGACATTTTTTCTTGATAAAGTTAATGGTGGAAAACTGGGCGCGCAGTGTTAGCCACCAACCTGCTAATTGTGAGATGTGCGGTAACAGAAGTTACTGCAACTATTACAACCAGCTGGGCCGTACGTAATATGTTCCCTAATAAATAGCATTACCAGGGCCAGTAAAAACCTCCTTTCCCAAGTTCTTCACTGGAAAATTAGGAAAATCATATGCAATCCTTATTACACATACTGAATTCTGTATGTGTTGTTTTTTTCGGGACATTTCTTCAGATACATTTCAGCATGTTTAAACTGCCGGAAAAAACAGCCATGGTACAATTATTAGTTATTAAAATTTGGCTTTATATTGTAATAACAGAAAACATTTTCCTAACTATAACTAAACTTTAACCTTTAGTTTTTTTGATGAATTTCAATTTTTTTTATGTTTGAAACATTTACTCTGAACATAACATGCATTAAACTCATATTTGCTTTTTAAAACAATCCTACAGAGTCATATAGGAATGCAACAGTTTAAAGTAAGAACATAGATAAATATGTTTTGAGGTATAAATTGTTATTTCTATATTATTTTTTTTAAAGCCATATTCCTTTCCTGCAGTCAGCACACTGTATATGGTTGGCGGTGAAATGTAGTAGTATTGTGCTGTGTTTATAGCCCGTTTCTTTGTACTTTGTAACAGTAATGATGGTGTCTATGGGTGTTGACTACTTTCTAGCAGTATTGGGCTCTGTTGGTAGGCCACTTAAAATAATGGTTTAATTATAATTTTTGGTAATAGAATATAAATACTTAGGGACTGATAACGATCTTGGCCGTCAAGGTTACTCCATCACAAACTTGACGGATATCCCGTCCACCAAATTACAATTTCATTATAGCCTATGGGACTTGTTATTTGGCAGACTGGATAGCTGTCATGTTTGTGACGCAGTATCCCATCCTCCAAGATTGTAATCAGGCCCTTAGTAAAAAAAACCACAAAGGTTGTCGTAACAGGCTGGCAATATTATGTATATGTTAATTTTGAGAGTATTAATTTGTTATGTAGTTTGGGGGTATCACAGTACCCCTAGATACTATTGTGATAGTACATCGCTGCTTCATGATTGTAAAACAACTTCTGATTGGCCTAAAACAGTGTCAATTACAGGAAACAGGAGGTTGACACACCTTTCTCATCATTTGTACTGTGAGCCTGTAAGGGGAAAGCGGTGTTATTTTCCTTTTCGAAAACAGTGTTGTTTGGAGGTACGTTTCCCACTTTCCATCTCTGCACCATGGCTGAGCCCCCCTTGCTGCCCCTGATTGTGCTCGTTTTCCCTTCTGTGCCTGTTTCCCGCCGCTGCGCCTGCGGCCCCGCCCCCTCACTGCCCATTCGCTGCCCCATTCCCTGCTCCTCCCTCCCACCTCCCCATTTATGGCGGCCGCTGTGCGGCCGCGCAGCGGCGCGCCGCTGGCGCGCCAAAGCGCGCCTAAGGCAAGCCCGTCTGCGCCCGTCCGCGCCGTGACCGCGCCCAGCGCCAGACCCCTGGTCCGGGCATCCCCGCGCCCGCCACATCAACAGACGCCGATACGACGCCAGCACCCTCCACGCACTCAACCCCGGAAAAGATCACGCCTGCTACCAGGCCACCCTGAAGCGCACCCAAGGGCCCTTCACCTGCCGGAACTGCAGCTTCGCCAGCACCCGCCCCGCCAAACCACCGCCCAGGAAAGAACCCAACTACCTCAGATGCATCCTCCTCAACACCCGCTCCGCCCGCAAACACGCCATCGAACTCTGGGACCTTCTCGACTCAACCTCCCCAGACGTCGCATTCCTGATGGAGACCTGGCTGAATCCCGCTTCAGCCCCCGACATCGCCATTGCCATCCCGGACGGATACAAGATCACCCGCAGGGACCGCACCAACGGAGTCGGAGGAGGCATCGCCATCGTCCACAGGAACACCCTCAGAGTCTCAACCAACACCGACGACACCCTCAGCACCGCCGAACACATGCACTTCCAGATCCACACCGATCCCAACACCACCCTCAGAGGAACCCTCATCTACAGACCCCCGGACCCCGACCACAGTTCAGCGATTCCATCGCTGACTCCGTCAGCACACACGCCATCGCCTCCACGGACTACATCCTCCTCGGGGACCTGAACTTCCACCTCGAGAACAACAAGGACACCAACTCCACCACCCTGATCGACAACCTCGCCACCCTCGGACTCAGACAGCTCGTGACTACACCCACCCACGCCGCCGGCCACACGCTCGACTCCATCTTTTCCGCAAGCCCACACGTCTCCTTCAACCACACCTCCGAACCCCACTGGACTGACCACCACTGCATCCACTTCACCTACAGGAAGCCCACCACGCACCACCGCACCGAACAAATGCCTCGCCGCTGCTGGAGCAGAGTCACGGAAGACCAGCTAACCACAACCCTCGCCCTGAGCCCACCCACCGAACCCTCCGACCCCGACACCGCCGCCCGCAACCTCAGACAGTGGATCGACGACTGCGCCAACACCTCGCCCCGCTCAAGAATCCGCCCAACAGCCACACCAGCAAGAAAGCCACCTGGTTCACCGAAGACCTCCAGGCCTCCAAACGAACATGCCGAAAACTGGAGAAGATCTGGCTCCACGAACGGACAGCGGACAGCTACGCCGCCCACAAGAGCGCCACCCGCAGTCACCATCACCTCATCAGATCCGCCAAAGGGCCTCACTCAAAGACCGCCTAGACAACAACGCACACAACAGCAAAGAGCTCTTCAACATCGTGAAGGAACTCTCCAACCCCAGCTCCAACACCAACGACATCCAGCCGTCGCGAGACCTGTATGACTCACTGGCCACCTTCTTCCACCGCAAAATCGCCGACATCCACGACAGCTTCAACACCACGACCGCCCCGGCAACCACCGAGACCAGTGCCCCCACAACCACCAACCGCCTGCTCTCCTGGACCAACATCAACGACGAGGACACCAGCGAGATCATGAACACTATCCACTCCGGTTCACCGCTAGACCCGTGCCCTCACCACATCTTCAACAAAGCCAGTACAGCCATCGCGCCCCATCTCCGGAAAATAATCAACATCTCCTTCGAGACAGCAACCTTCCCGGAAAGCTGGAAGCACGCCGAGATCACCGCCTTACTCAAGAAACCCAAGGCAGACCCCAAGGACCTCAAGAACTTCCGACCCATCTCTCTGCTCCCATTCCCCGCGAAGGTCACCGAGAAAATCATCAACAAACAACTGACCCGCTACCTCGAGGAGAACAACATCTTGGACCCCTCCCAGTCCGGCTTCCGCAGCAACCACAGCACCGAAACCGCCCTCATCGCCGCCACCGATGACATCAGGACCCTGCTAGACAACGGAGAAACAGCAGCCCTCATCCTCCTGGACCTATCAGCCGCCTTCGACACGGTCTGCCACCACACACTACGAACACGCCTTCACGACGCCGGGATCCAAGAGAAGGCCCTGGACTGGACCACATCCTTCCTTTCCGGCAGAACACAAAGCGTCCGCCTCGCCCCCTTCCGATCCAAGGCCACCAAGATCATCTGCGGCGTACCCCAAGGCTCCTCCCTCAGCCCAACGCTGTTCAACATCTACATGGCACCCCTCGCCCACGTCGCCCGACAGCACAACCTCAACATCATCTCCTACGCCGACGACACCCAGCTGATCCTCTCCCTCACCAAAGACCCTCACACCGCCAAAGCCCACCTCCACGAAGGAATGAAGGCCGTCGCCGAATGGATGAGGACCAGCCACCTGAAGCTGAACTCGGACAAGACGGAGGTCCTCATCCTTGGTTCCAACCCTTCAGCCTGGGACGACTCCTGGTGGCCAACATCACTGGGAACAGCCCCGCCACCCACTGACCACGTACGCAACCTAGGGGTCATCCTCGACCCCACCCTCTCCATGACTAAGCAGGTCAACGCCGTTTCCTCATCCTGCTTCAACATCCTCTGAATGCTCCACAGGATCTTCAAGTGGATCCCCACCGAAACAAGAAAAACAGTCACCCAGGCCCTCGTCACCAGCAGGCTGGACTACGGAAACGCCCTCTACGCAGGAACGACGGCTAAGCTCCTGAGACGGCTGCAACGCATCCAGAACGCCTCTGCACGTCTTATCCTCGACATCCCCCGACGCAGCCACATCACACCCCACCTGAGAGACCTGCACTGGCTCCCTGTCAACAAGAGGATAACCTTCAAGCTCCTCACCCACGCACACAAAGCACTCCACAACTCCGGACCAGCCTACCTCAACAGACGACTCAGCTTCTACACCCCCACCCACCAGCTCCGCTCGACCAGCCTCGCCCTCGCCACAGTCCCCCGCATCCGGAAAACGACCGCCGGCGGCAGATCCTTCTCCCACCTCGCCGCCAAGACCTGGAACACCCTCCCCACCAACCTCCGACAGACCCAAGACCTACTGGCCTTCAGAAGACTCCTCAAGACCTGGCTCTTCGATCAGTAGCAGCACCACCCCCTCTTCCCCCAGCGCCTTGAGACCCTCGCGGGTATGTAGTGCGCTTTATAAGTGACATGATTGATTGATTGATTGAGCACAAAGATCCTGCCCTGCATCAGGAGGAAGACCAGAAGGAGCTGTTGATGGTGCAGGTGGAAAAGAAGGTGGAGTAAGTTGAAAGAGTCTGTGATGTGGCATTTTTTGACATTGCCAGCTGATGAGGAAAAAGTCAACTGGAAGAGCTGGTGACCTGTAACATGTGCCAGAAGGTAATTTTGCATGGCGCCCGGGACAACAGGGATGTAGAAGTAACAAGAGGCCTTCCACTCTGTAAGGTTGGCGCATGTGGCACAGAGGTGAGAGCAGAAATTGAAGAAGGCCGTCGCGGTTACAGCCGTTGCAGATGCAACCCCTTCAACATCTGCAGTGTCCTCTTGACCTCCACAAGCATCCACTTTATCTGATGTACCTTCACTGCCTGCTCCAAACACTGGGGTGACAGTCCACATCTTGGGGCAAGCTAGTGATATTATGCAGCAGTATGGGAATACTGCCACATACTGTTTACTGTGTCACACAATAATTGTTGCCAGTGAGAAAGACCTAAATATTAATAAGACCCTAGTCATCACTCACCAGTATCCTCCCCAACATCCCTAGTTCCCCCTCTTGTTGTCCTCCTCCTCTATCATCTACGTATTGTTTTTGGTTCGTTGGTCATGTT
Organism: Calotriton arnoldi; assembly: GCA_963921515.1. Lineage (NCBI taxonomy): Eukaryota > Metazoa > Chordata > Amphibia > Caudata > Salamandridae > Calotriton > Calotriton arnoldi. The sequence continues at coordinate 224,899 of CAWUFW010013655.1, read as the reverse complement.
GACCAATAAGAAAAAACACAAACATTACAGAGAAAAGAAAAAAAGCAAAAGGAAGAAAAAACATGTTCTTTTAAGAACTACCCAAATATTTCCAGTAATAAAGAGCTTGTGTTAATATTAACCACAAATTTTAGGAAACAGAAAAATACAGTTGAAAATAAAATACTGAGAAACGTAAGTGTAAGGGAAGTGAAAGACAAACCTTATTGTGGATATATAGTAATTTTATGATAGAGTACTAGAGTCATATGTAATTATATGTAAAGTGAAGTACACTGTTTTATAGTACTGATCCATAAAGTACAGTGCAATGTTGTACACTGGAGTTTCATACAGGAGAGTTTTACAGAGTGCACTGTCGTAGAGTGGAGTGTTGTCTACAGGATTTTCATCAAGTGGAGTGCTGTTGAGTCAATTGTCATTGAGTGTTTTGTAGTGCAGTGGCATACGGTGAGTAGACTATCAAACAGTGGTGTTTGGTGCAGTGCAGTGTTGTTAAGTGTCTTATAGTGATGGGGCAGAGAGTGGAGTGATGAAGAGTGCAGTGCAGGGTTATACACTAGCGTGTTTTAAAGTGTCTTACACTGGAGGGTAGTAAAGTGGAGTGGTGTGCAGTGGAGTGGCATCTTATGGAATGGGGTAGCATATTTTAAAGTGGAGTGGGGTGTTGAAGAGTGGAGTGCCGTGTTGTACACTACAGTGAGTTGGAGTAGTATAGACTGTCGTGGAGTTTCACATATTGGAGTGGCGTTTTGCACAGTGGAGTGGTGTAGAATGTTGTAGAATGGAGTGGAGTGTTATAAAGTGGATTGCAGTCGTGTATAGTGGAGTGGGATACCCTCTCATCCAATATCATACAGTGGTGTAAAGTTGCGTACTGTAGAGGACCAGAGAGTGCTGTAGAGTGTTCTATAGTGCATAAGTGTACAGTGAACTGATCTGTTATGTAGAAGAGGGGAGTGCTTGACACACAGTAGCGTGTCGTAGACTGGTGTAGAATGTCGTACACTATTAAAGAGTGGAGTAGAGTATATAAAGGTGTCATTGACTGTAGTACAGCTTCATATAGGGGAGGAGTGTATATTGTAATAAGGTGTAGTAGAGTATTGTACAGTGATGTACAGTAGAGTACAGTGTTGTAGAATGGATGAGTCCAAAGCATGGAAGGGTGAAGTAGAGTATCATAGAGTGCAGCACAGTGTAGTAGAGTGTTGTTGAGTGCAATAGACTGGACTATGGTGTCTTGCAGTGGGATAGGGTGGAGTATGTTGTTGTATAAAGACCTGGGCAAAATTTGTAATTCCGCCAGCAAAATTGGAAGAATTTGATAATTCCTTATTATTCTTGAAACATGAAATTACTAATAAGTTCCGCTGCTCTGCCGGCCAATTTAATCTACAGTAAATTGTTGTTTCTAAAGAGTGCTGGAAGAGGGTTTAGTCCCTCTATGTTTAAAAATCACTGCAGATTAAAGTTTAATCTGCAGTGTTTTTTAAACATGGAGGAACTGCTCCCTCTTGTGGCCCCCTTTAGAAACCACTGCAGTGGATACATCGCGGCACCCTTATATACTCAGCAGCAATTACTGCACCGTATGTAAGGGCACTGAGCGGTATGCACTGCAGAGTGATATGCAGTGATTTCTAAAGTTTAGAAGGCACTGCATACCACTTAGCTGTGGCACCCTTACATACTCTGCAATAATCACTGCAGAGTATGTAAAGGGTAGTACTTGACTGTGCTATTTTCTTAGATCAAAATGCATCCTTGCATCCATTTTTGGACATGAGGGTGCATTTTGCCATAAGAAAATAGCACCAAATGCCCACTCTACCCCATTGTGAAATTCGGCCAGATCTCCTGGAATTTTATTCTGGGATCAAACTCCACCAGTTCCACCCATCCCTAGTCCTACAGTGCAGGAGCATAGAGCCTTGTTGAGTGGAGAACACTATCGTTGAGTAGCAATCACTGGAGCGGGGTTGAGTGGTGTTGTACAGTGGTCTGTCATACAGTGCATTGTTTTGGAGTGGAGTATCGTTCAGTCGTCTGTCATTGAGTGAAGGGATGTTGAGTGGAGTGTGTTTGGGTGTACTGTTATTAAGTGTAATACAGTCAGTCTAATGTTGGAGAGTGATGTGGCTTACATTAAAGTGATGTGTGATAGAGTAGGGTGCCATACAGTCTGTTACAGTGGAGTTATGTAGACTGGAATGGCATAAAGTGGAGTGGGATGTCAGACAGAAAAGTGGCGTGTTGTAGAGTGGAGTCACATATCATACAGTTGAGTGCTGTGTCACAAAGTATAGTGGATTAGCGTGTCACATAGTGCCACAAAGTAGAGTACAGCAGCATACAGTAGAGGGGTATACCTACTTTTGCTTTTGTAAAAGAAGAATTTGCTTGTGTTTGTGAGTTTCTAAAACAGCATGCAATTAGCTTACATCTCTTCCAATTGTACGAAACAGAAACTGTATGTCTTTTATCCACATTCAATGTAATTTTTCCAAGTACAAGATAGGGAAACCTGGAAGCAAAAAAATCTTTTATTTTCGGAAGCCACCTTACAACTGTTCCACAATTGCAATGGCTGAAGATGTTTAGTTTATACTAGACTACTACAGTTATATCTGAATGTATGTAATAAACATAACATCAAGTAAATCCATTACTTAATTTCTTTTTCTGTGTTTCTCAGATATAAGTAACACTTCTATTACAGAACTATGTCATCATTTAGAACATTTACAGTTCAAGATGATCATATGATAGTAGTCATCATGAAACCCTGGGAAAAAACAAATCTTTTGGATTGTGAAGAAACCTCATGCATGCTGTGCACATCAGCCATTCACATATCTATAGACTACAGTAATGTGATATATGTCAAAGCATAGAAGACACCAGTACTTACAGTAATTCTGGGCGGTGAACTCCCCTCCGCTCGCGGAGGTTGCAGAGTTTTCTGCACTCCGAATTATGCAGAGCTCACAAAGTTCCAAAAAATTCCGCTCCGTGGAGCTTGCAGAGTTTTTTTCTTTGCTCACACTCATCAACATCAAGTTGGCAAGCGCACGCGAGGAAAATACACCTCCAGGCAAGATTTTTCTCATTCGCGCTTGTCAACGTCAAGTTGGCGAGCACGAGCGAGGGAAATCAACCGCCAGGTGAGATTTCTCAACGCAGGCGGTTGGATTTCTCAATGCGATTGGCCACGTATGCTCGCGACTGCTCGCTTTGAGAAACCGTCTGTTCGGGTTGAGAAAGATGCCGCTCGGGTAGAAAATCTACTCAAGTGGCAGAAAGGAAGCAGTGCCCGCTTGCACCCGCTTGCGCCCGCTTGAGCTGTGCAGGGTGCCGTTCCTGATAATTTCACAGCGTGGAAAAACACCCAGCACTGAAAATTATCACAAACTGCATTTTTTCTAACAGACTCCGCCGCTTGTAGAGCTCTGCGTAGCGTGGTGGAGTGTCCACAAACACCGCCCAGGTAGATTTCTTAAAATGTCATCACCCATGCCAGGCCACATAATGGCATATCAACGGAATTAGGTAAGTCTAACTCTAAACTACCTTTCTAGTTGTTTAACAAAAGGTAACATAGTAACTTAAATTGTTTTATGGAAAATAAAAATTATCTGTCTTGTAAATTTCTTGGAAGCTTGTGCTGAAAAATAAGGTATTATCATCACATTCTGAGCAATCTCTGTTGATGATATAGTGTCCTGATGCTGCAGTCTCTCCATGATGAAATATTATAGCTCTAGTAGTATAAGTGCGTAGTGGAATAGAAATTTGAGAAGCAGGTAAGTTACAAATACATGTATTGATTTTACTGGTATTGAGAGTACACCTTTGAATCATCAAAATGAAATATTTGGTTACCATTGTTAAATTAAGTGTTGAGACAAGTTCAGATTTACAGTTTGGACGTACGTTTTTATGCACAGCTTTGCATATTAAAATCGTAAAACTAATTAATTTCCAATCAGGTATTGGTAGATATACAAATCTTTAAAATTGTGTAAGAATAGAGCTTAAATGTAGGCAATGAAAGCATTCATGTTCCCAAGAGTAACTTAGCCCACAGAGGTTAGAACTCGGATACGTCTTGTTAGCTATTATTTCTAGAACAGCTATACAAAATTCTTGAGCATCTTGTTGTTGATTAATAGAAAATTGAATAGCAGCGCTACACAAATATCTACCATATTTCTTACGGCACTTGTTGAGTGGCATATGTGGTTGTATGAGAGATTTTATAGATAAAGATTTATGAAGGTGTTAGAGAAATGATGTACACGCTTGTGGATTATTTCTTACCTAGACGGTAGCCACAAAAGTAGATTTACCATGACATTGCTATAGCAATTTAAGCTATTTCAATTTTGAAACCGATGTCCTGTAATTTCCGTGTTTTAAAAAAAAAAAATGTCTTTGATTGTTCCAATCTTTCTCATAATTGTGTTTTGAATACATTTTTCTTTTAAAAGATAGTTTAGGTTCTCTCTAAATGATATAGTGACCAAGAGGAGGAGTGTATCTGTTTCGCAAATGATTGTATTCACTGACACACCTACTGTCTGCATTATTACTTGTGTCATCAAAATCAGTAATATATTGCCCTGTTAGTTTTTTAACACGAGGTTCAGCAACGTATGCCATTCCCTGTTTGAATACTGTAGAGCCAATGTTAATTAGAGCAGAATCTTAGCTTAGCCCTTGTGATTTGTTTATTGTTACTATCTGAGCCAAATAAAGAGGAAACTGTTCTCTAGGAATATATAATTATTTGAGTGGTAAGAATCTTGCTACACAAGAGAGATATGTTTTTGCTGTTTAATGTTGTCAAATTTGACCACAATAAATTCAATATTTTTATTCTTTCAGACATCAGAAAGTCCATTACAAGCCCCATGGCTCCATTTACTATTCCTTCTACATATAAATTTGGAAGTAAAATGACAAAAAAGTTTTACATAGCTGTACATTTTTCTCCAATCCCCCTGTCTGTGAAATTGACTTTTCTATTTTTCCTAATTTTGTGGCTAACGTTTTGCTTATAGGTATGTTTAGTATGTGATTCTCCACTTTATCTTTACAAAGAAGATGTACAATTTCTTCATTTTCCAGATGTAGTGTTCTTAAAATTTAATTGAGCACATTCGTCAACAGTTGGAATTAAAGAAACCACAGGCTGTGATCATGAAAGAAGATAATGCATAACTTCAGCAGGAGAATGAAGTTTAGAAATAATTTACTTGTATTTTGTTCACTTACCATAATCTTTCCGTCTTTTGCCGCAATGCCAAGACAAATGTCTTTCTATATCTTGGCATATTTTTCATTATTAGTTCGCTTCAAATTCCAAGTTTGTTCCTACAAATGTTTGTCAAAAATTGGTTCACCTTTTACAGGTGCTAATTGTAATAAGTTTCCAAATAACAGTAACATGTTTCCTTCCAAAGAGCACATCATAAGACATTCTGAGTACTTCTTGCATACGCAAATGAACATACCCCAACATCAAGTTTGAAACCATGCTCTCTTAATGTATGATAAAAACGTAAAAAAGTTTAAGGACTCTCTCAAGTTTTTGGCATGTATCAGTATTTAATTTTAAGCATTCTCATTTGTTATCATACTCCACAGGTAGTTACAGTAGACGAAGTAAGGTCATTCCTTTGATGTTAAGTACTGCTAAGCTAGTAGGAGCAGTAACTACACAAGATAAATTTGAGTTAGTAACTTTATGCACGGAAATGGGCGATAGCAGAAGAGGTCAGAATGAAACATGTCTGGCAGGATGAGAAACTGGAGGAGGATCTTAGGGCATGGAGTCAGATGCTTTTGGATTTACGCATAGGTGAAGGGACACTGATTAGTGAGAACGAGGATACAGGATAAATTATAGATGTACACGACGTATGCACTGTTACGAATGGCTATGGTGTGATATCCTGTTCCCCATTCAGAGGCCAGACAGTTACACTGTGAAGAATGCGAGCTGTATAAAGCGATGCCACCTTGTCAGATGCATATGTTTAAATCAGCAGTAGATCTAGTATATTATCACACCTGAGCTACACCTGGGGAGTGGGAACTGAGTTTGTATTGAATGTTCATAACATATCAGCACATCTCGATAATGATGTATAATGTAAGAGATCCTTGATGCTGTATAATTAATAAAACATTTTTAAAAAAAGCTTTATGCACATAAGCAGTAATTACTTTAAAAAGAAAGCTTTTCCCATTTCCTGCTTGGCCGGTCATATATTGTACACATAATCCATTTTCATGTTGAGATTCATGATCGACTGACTGTTTAATGTCTTTGTATATTTGTAGTTGCTCACTATTTAATTAAAGTACTAAGTAATCCAAATTATCAACATACAAATTCACTTTGTCCATTGCATGTTGAACCTCGTCCATGGCAACCACAGCTTCATTATCAATAATTGGTTGTCCAAGTGGGTCACCAGACCTGGAAGTGGAAGTATTATTAGTTGATGCAGTCTTGTGTTTAGTGTCTGCATTATGATTATTCTCTTCCTCTATTTCTTGTTCCAACATTTGCAATGATGTCTGAAATTCAGGCAATGCAATTTCATTTTTATATACATTAAACACATCTTTATAGGATTTAAATGGATCTTTCTTTTCTTCTTCTTTGCGCCATTGTTTAAATAGTCAAAATCGCAGTGCACTCTTGCTGCCGGTGAATGCGTTTGGGGAATGACCACTCAACCCAAAGTTATTATATTGAACAAAGAAATGAAGTTGCACTCAAGAGAGCCACAGTTTCCCAAGTTGTTTGCTGACAATTTACATCTGCATTGTGCCACACACCACCACTGACGCATTTAGACAATGTCAGTCTTGATCACTTTAGTTCATGGTGAAATGTGTTCTCTGTGTTAATTGGCCATCTGTGGGCAGACAAATTTATAGCGAACATGAAGCGGGACATTAATTGATAAATGAATACTCAGTGTAAGCAAGAAGGAAGGTCAGAGACGCTGTTGTTGGATAAATCAAACTTTTCAATATAAGAGCACTGAGCTGAGAGATTACGTGACAACAATGCATACAGTTATACTATTGCATACATTACATTCTTGAGCCTGAACATCACGAATGCCTGCAGAAATGTCACACCGTCTGCTATAATGGCTGATATTTTGCTTGGATGTTGAAATGTTTTAATATACATTGGACTTTAATTCCCATAATGCTCTCTTATAAATGGAAGTATAAAATGACCAATTAACACAGTACAGCATCATTTCTTTTATATATATCTATATATATATATTCACTGAAAAAACCATTGGTTTCAGGCACGTTATAGTTAGAAATTAGCATTTAAAAACCTTTGAAATTCACTGAAAAAACCATAGGTTTCAGACACGTTATAGTTAGAAATTAGCATTTAAAAACCTTTGAAATTCACTGAAAAACCATAGGTTTTAGGGACAGTTATAGTTAGTTGGACATTTCACTCGTACAAAACCCGTGAAATTCCCCGTTATAGTTAGTTCAGCTAACTATAACTCGCGCCCCGCAATGCACTGCTGATGACGTCACATATTACATCACTCATGACATGTTCAGTGACATCACTGATGACATCACTGATGACATCTCAAATGACATCACTGATGACATCATGCAGTGACTGTGTGTTTCTGTAAAGTTTAAATATTTTTAATATATATAGGAAAAGACGTATTGAAGAATGAGTGGGTGTATAAGTGTCTGTATGGATGATTTAGTAGGTGCGTGACTGACTCTATAAGTGAGTGATTTAACGTATCTTACTGAATGCATGGGTTAGTGACTAAACTGGGTGAATCTCTGTATCCGTCTGTCTGTTGCTGTGTAAGTGGCTGCATGTGTTTGTGAATAGCTACATGAGTGTCTATATGAGTTATTGAATGGTTGTCTGAGTATCTGTATGGGTGCCTGAGTGTTTGTGTGGGAGGGGTGTGTGCGACTCTGTGCATAGATGTGTGAGTGGGTGATTCACTGGGTGGATGGTTTCAAGAGTGCATCTGTGATAGACTGTATGGGTGGGTAAGTGTGTGTAAGAGTGTGTTAGTGAGTGAATGTATGTCCCAGTGGTACATGTGTGAGTAACTACATATGTGAAAGGCAGTATATATGTGTGTTGGAGTATATAAATAGCTATAAGCGAGAGTGAGTGATTGTGATAGTGGCTGTATGGATGAGTGTGTGCTTGTATCAGTGATTGTATAAGAGCGTAACAATGTGCTAGTATTTGTATGATTAAGTGAGCTGGTGTGTGTATAACTGTATAGGTGAGTAAATGGCAGTGTGTTTAATTATTTGCATGACTGACTAGGTGTGTGAGTACCTCTATGGATGAGTGGCGGTGCTTGAGTGTCTATATAGGAGTAAGAGTGCATATGATAGTCCTGTACTGAGTGACCATAAGTATGAGTGACTGTACGGGTGAGTGAGTGGATGTGTGTGTGTAGACCTAAGAATCAGTGAGTGGGTATGTAGTTATTGGTGTTGGAGTTTCTATGGTTTTGCGAATGGCAGTCTGTAATTTAGAGTGGGTGTATCAAAGGTTATATTAGGGTGTGAGGAGGTGCATTAGATTATCATGTGGATGATGTCATCAGTGATGTCATTTGAGATGTCATCAGTGATGTCATCAGTGATGTCACTGACCATGTCATGAGTGATGTAATATGTGACGTCATCAGCAGTACATTGCGGGGCGCGAGTTATAGTTAGCTGAACTAACTATAACGGGGAATTTCACGGGTTTTGTACGAGTGAAATGTCCAACTAACTATAACTGTCCCTAAAACCTATGGTTTTTTCAGTGAATTTCAAAGGTTTTTAAATGCTAATTTCTAACTATAACGTGCCTGAAACCTATGGTTTTTTCAGTGAATTTCAAAGGTTTTTTAAATGCTAATTTCTAACTATAACGTGCCTGAAACCTATGGTTTTTTTCAGTGAATTTCAAAGGTTTTGTAAATGACAATTTTTAAATGTATTAATTGTTATATTTATTTTTTTGATACTGATTTACTACATTTTTTAAAACTATTATTTTTAGATATTTTATTTATTAAATTACATTGTAATTACATTATACATTACATTACAAAATATACTTTCTCAGAATGAATTACTTTAGTTTAAATAGTTTGCAAATAGGCAATAGAGTTTTAAGTACAGTAGTTACAGTTGTTGCAATGGGCAACACAATTTCAAACACAATGCAAAATTGAGCTCAATGTGAATTTCTAGTTAAATGCAATTAGTTACTTTATGGATTACTTTTCTAACCACAGGACTGGATCCTAGATTCAGTCCTGGGACATCTCCTGTAAACAGTTGAGTAAAAGCGTTTTGGTTACAGTAGTGATTTTTAAGGAATATTATTGTATTTTAAAAGTTGACACTTTTTCACATAGAATCACCAATGTTATCCTATGGGAGGAAATTCACTTAGCAGGTAAGTAGTGTTATCGTTACTTTTTCTTACTCAGTGTTGGATCCTGGATCCAGCACTGGTGCATCTCCTGTAAACAGTTGAAAGAATGCATTTAAGTCAGACAGGCGATTTTTAAGGAATATTTGTAGTTTGTGAAAATCGACACTTTGAAACTTTTCTGCTGAAAACCAGACAATGGATTCCTATGGAAGGAAATATAAGTTACTGGTAAGTACGGTTAGAATTACTTTTCAGGGTCAGTGCTGGGCTAAAAGATGCAGCACTGGGTTCTCTCCTGATAACAGGTGAGTAAATCGGTTTTCGTAGTTCGGTTGATTTTAGAGGAATATTATAAAGTTCCAAAACTCCACACTTAGAAGAATTTCCAAGTGAAACCAGTCAATGTTAGCCTATGGAAGGAAATTCAAGTTTCTGGTAAGTACGGTTAAAATTACTTTTCAGGATCAGTACTGGGCTGAAAGATGCAGCACTGAGGTCTCTCCTGATAACAAGTGAGTAAATCGGAATCCGTAGTTCGGCTGATTTTAGAGGAATATTTGCACAATGGTGAAGGAAGGGGGTGGGCCTGAGGTGACATGTCTGCAAACACGCACTGTGGCGCGTTTTAAGTTGGAGAATTAATTCCTCCTCAATCCTGAGGGTCCCTAGGGGCCAACTGGCCCACCAGATACCTCCAGTATGTGCCAGAGAGCTGCGTTGCAGAGAGGTGTTCAGAGGCCACGCCCTTTTACAACACTCTGCAACGCAGCTCCGTGGCGCTTACTGGAGGTACCTGGTGGGCTAGTTGGCCCCAGGGACCCTCAGGATTGAAGGGGATTTAATACCCCATCTTAAAACGCGCCATGGGGCCTGTTTGCACACATGTCACCTGAAGCCCCGCCCCTCCCTTCACCACTGTGCAAACGCACCCCGTGGTGCGTTTTAAGTTGGGGATTAAGTCCCCTTGAATCCTGAGGGTCCCTGGGGTCCAACTATCCCACCAGGTACCTCCAGTAAGCGCCACAGAGCTGCGTTGCAGAGAGGTGTAAAAGGGCGTGACCTCTGTATGCCTCTCTGCAACGCAGCCCCCTGGCGCATACTGGAGGTTCCTAGTGGGCTAGTTGGCCCCAGGGACCCCCAGTATTCAAGGGGAATTCGTTCCCCTCTGCAAACGCGCCAGGTGGCGCGTTTGCAGAGTGGTAAAGGAAGGGGCGGGGCCTGCGGCACAATCGTTTTCTTTTTTTTTTCTTCTTTTTTTTTCCTCGAAGGGGGGCTGTGTGGCCCCCCTTCCTTTTTCCTTTTTTTGGGCCTGGGGACCCCATCCCCCAGGGCCTTACCCCTTTTTTTTCATTTTTTTTCTTTAAAAACGGGAAGGGGCCGCGTGGCCCCCCTCCCGTGGCCGATTCCGGCCCCGGGGACCCCATCCCCCGGGGCATGGCCACTCTTTTTATTATTTTTTAAGGAGGGGGGCTTTTATTAGAAAGCCCCGGGGGTGGCGGTCCCCGGGGCTTGGGGGGCCTTAGAGGCCTCCCATTAACTATAAACCCACCCCCCGCATGCCCCTGGGACTTGGGCCACCCACTCTGTGTGATCTACCGAGGCACAAGATGGCTGCCAACACTTCCTGGTTTGGAGTGTTGACAGCCAATTAGCATGAAGCTCATGATCGGGAGGGTGCGCGGATTGAACGCGGCCATAAATATCGAAACTTTTATTTTTTATTTTCTCCAAAACTGCTGAACGTATTTACACCATTTTTAAAAAGGGTGCTTTCTGAACCATGCACTACCTTTTTGCCAATTTTGGTGTAATTCCGTTCAGCAGTTTTGGCTGTAGCCTTGCAAAAAGTTTCCTATGGGAAATCGATTTTTTGACTCTTATTTTTTGAATTTCTCCGCAACTACTGAACGGATTTACACCATTTAAAAAAAGGTCGCTTTCTGAACCAAGCGCTACCTTTTTGCCAAATTTGGTGTAATTCCGTTCAGCAGTTCGGGCTGTAGCCGTGTCTAAAATTTTCTATGGGAATTAACATGGAGAAAACACGTTTTGGGACCCCCTTTTTTCTCGGCCCCCACTTGACAAATCACCCCGAAACTTTCAAGACAGGAGCTGACCAGAGCGCCCCACTAGTTTTGAAAATTTCGCGATGATTCGTCAAACGACGCCAAAGTTATTGGGAATAGAATGTTACGAATTTCCTATGGATAATAGGTCCTAACTATAACTATCTACAGGCGACCGCCAGTAGATAATATCTATCTATATATATATATATATATCATTATATATTCACTGAAGAAACCACAGGTTTCAGGGACGTTATAGTTAGAAATTAGCATTTGAAAAACCTTAGAAATTCACTGAAAAAACCACAGGTTTCAGGGACGTTATAGTTAGAAATTAGCATTTAAAAAACCTTAGAAATTCACAGAAAAAACCACAGGTTTCAGGGACGTTATAATTAGTTGGACATTTCACTCGTACAAAACCAGAGAAATTCGGCCGTTATAGTTAGTTGAGCTAACTAAAACTCGCGCCCCCGCAATGCACTGCTGATGACGTCACATATTACATCATTCATGACATGGTCATTGACATCACTGATGACATCACTGATGACATCTCAAATGACATCACTGATGACATCATCCAGTGACTGTGTTTCTGTAAAGTTTAAATATGTTTTATATATATATATATATATATATATGCCAAGGTGTATTGAAGAATGAGTGGGTGTATAAGTGTCTGAATGGATGATTTAGTAGGTGCGTGACTGACTGTATAAGTGAGTGATTAAACGTGTCTTACTGAATGCATGGGTTAGTGACTAATCTGTGTGAATGTCTGTATCAGTCTGTCAGTTGGTGTGTAAGCGGCTGCATGGGTTGGTGAGTAGCTACATGAGTGTCTATATGGGTTATTGATTGGTTGTCTGAGTATCTGGATGGGTGCCTGAGTGTCTGTGTGGGTGGGTGGGGGGTGTGACTCTGTGCATAGATTTGTGAGTGGGTGATTCACTGGGTGTATGGGTTCAAGAGTGCATCTGTGAAGGGCTGTATGGGTGGGTGAGTGTGTGTATGGGTGTGTTGGTGAGTGAATGGATTTCTCAGTGGTACATGTGTGAGTAACTACATATGTAAAAGGCAGTATATGTGAGTGTTGGAGTATATAAATGACTATATGTGAGAGTGAGTGATTGTGAGAGTGGCTGTATGGATGAGTATGTGCTTGTATCAGTGATTGTATAAGAGAGTAAGTATGTGTTAGTATCTGTATGAATAAGTGAGGTGGTGTGTGTATAACTGTATAGGTCAGTAAATGGGAGTGTGATTGATTCTTTGCATGACTGACTAGGTGTGTGAGTACCTCTATGGATGAGTGGCGGTGTGTGAGTGTCTCTATAGGTGTATGAGTGTATATGATAGTGCTGCATTGATGAGTGACTGCATGTATGAGTGACTGTATGGGTGAATGAGTGGATGTGTGTGTAGACCTAGGAATCAGTGAGTGGGTATGTAGTAACTGGTATTGGTGTGTCTATGGTTTTGAAAATGGTAGTCTGTATTTTAGAGTGGGTGTATCAAAGGTTATATTAGGGTATGAGGAGGTGCATCAGATTATCACGTGGATGATGTCATCAGTGATGTCATCAGTGATGTCATTTGAGATGTCATCAGTGATGTCATCAGTGATGTCAATGACCATGTCATGAATGATGTAATATGTGATGTCATCAGCAGTGCATTGCGGGTGCATGAGTTATAGTTAGCTGAACTAACTATAACGGCTCAATTTCTCTGGTTTTGTACGAGTGAAATGTCCAACTAACTATAACGTCCCTGAAACCTGTGGTTTTTTCAGTGAATTTCAAAGGTATTTTAAATGCTAATTTCTAACTATAACTATAATTCTATCATACAATTTTATTTTGGTCTGGCACATATACTGCACATTACGCCATGTTATTTAAAATACGTTTTTTAAAATGTTTCATGTCTGTATCAGATGTTACAAATACAATAGTGACAGTTAAAGGGTGTGTCTTGTTAACAGAATTCCTGAAACATGTGGGAATGTTGTGTTCTGGTTTGTCTAATCATTTATTTCTCTGTAACGGATTAGGACAGCAAATAATATAATATAACAAGTTGCTCCAGGCCTTATGGGCACTTAGGTAATAGGATGACTCAGTTGCTACCTAGTAAGGTCCCATAATTATACACATACTTGTCATCTTACCCAGAATCCTTGCAACAGCCTCAGTGAATGGATTACTCCATAGGCACTGTCTGACTGAATGCAACACTAGTGCCTGGTTCATTGTATGAGAACATGTCTACTCTGTTGGTAATTGCATAAGTGCAGGAGTACTGTGTGGGTGATGCTATCAGTGCATAGGTTGTGCCTCTGCAAATGGAAAAACGAAAATCTAATGTCTGGATTATTGGTTTAAATGCTAACGTTGTGCCAAAGAGATACATGAGAACATACATATTGTCTGTATAAAAGAAAAACTACCTAACAGATTAGATCAGCTATATGACCAAAGTTACCCAACACTATAAAGGATCACAGTTTTTAAATTTCAAACATATAACAATATAAATGTTGTTCAAACATCCTTTTACGTTATGATACATATTCTGTTATGTAAACTTACCTGTTTAGGTAATTTAGAAACATGACTCTCTTCAACTATTTCAAAGTACTATTGTGCTATTCATCATTAAAACTCTTTTCAAAGTTTACCACTACGTACAATGAAAGAAACCAAAAAACTGTTATTTAATGTAATGTATTACACAAATCATACTATTACTTTTTTAAGACCATAACATAATTTAAGATTTACATAACATTTCATTTTCCCTTTTTTGCTGTTCTCAGATTCCACTTAGCTTCACTATACACAGTGATGTCAATGTAGTATCATCATGAAACAGCGGGGTAAAAAACAACCAACTAGATTGTTGAAATAAAACCCAAATCAGCGTACAACATTATTTTCAATATGTGTACCTATATGTGTTCCTCGTTACAAGTTTTTCATTACATCCTTCTTCTACAGGATGTCTTTCATTTATCTCAAGAACATTTTCAAAATGTACACTCATTTACATCTCCTACAATATACAGAACAAATATGTAAACTATTTGCTTTTCAACACAATTTTTCCAAATGCAATACCAAACAGCACAAATAATAGTCCAAACACTAGTTATAATTAGTAATTGTTTCCAGTGCTCTCTACTTTCTGTTCACATCTTCCCAATAGGCTGAAAAATGTTTTCAAAACTTTGGGTTGCAAAATATTCAATATGAATTTGTTAAAGTGTGTTTACATCTTTCCAATAGACCGAATGATGTATTCAAAACTTTGGCCTCAAAAAAATCAAATATGAATTTGGTAATTCGTAAGGCAATCTGGGTTTTATTTCCAAGTGTGCATCATTACAATGTGTCCATCCTTTATTACACTTTAAATACACACTATAGTGTCCAGATGTTGTAGTAGGTCCAGCATGGAAAATAATAGCCACTGTTGCAAAAGTTCTTCCAGAAATAGATATTTGACTGGCAACAACATTTTTAATTTTGGTTTCCAGTTTTCTTCCATTTGCTCTACAACATTGTAGCATTAAAATCAGATCTTTTCCATATCTTTCTATGTGTAATGTAGATAACATCTCTGATTTTCAATGAGAACATTTCGTATCATGATTTGCCGCTTTTACTAATTTGTTAAAAGGTACAGATTTGCAGTTTGGTATTGTTAAGTATATGAATCATTCTGTGTCGACTTCAGTGCTTGAAGTTAATGAACACTCTTTACATTTATAATCCCATTTGTAACTTAGTCCAAATAAGTTTTCAATCTGTATTCCTTCATCTTCTAATACTCCAAGCATAAGCATTAGAAATTCTTGTGCATCTTGTTGTATATTAAGACTGAAGGTCAAAGACCCAGTACATATATGAAAGAGATGGCAAATACCACAAGCAGTATGGATTTTACTTCTGTGAGTTGTCAATTGTTCAAATGCATAATGTATTGCAGAACATAATCTTTTTCATGATTTCCCATGATTTTATGATGAAGATCTTGTAGATAAAAAACAACATTCAGAATCACATTAGCGTAACAGTTGATACCTGTACTATTTTCCAATTGGTATCCCACAACGTCAACAACACTTTCCATTTTCTGTTTCTTTACACCTTTTCTTTTCTCTTCAGTTTTTTTATTTTTTTCAACCACACTTGATTTTTTAACATATTTTCATTTTGAACACACAACACGTTTCTCATAAATGGGATATTCACCTAAATTTGGTATATAAAGTCTTCTTAAACGAATATATTCTCTTACACAATTTACATCAGCACTAATCTTGTTGTCATCGAAATCAATCAAATACAAACCAGACAATGTTCTAACTCGAGATAATGCAACATATACCATTCCCTCTTTGAACACTGTACTTCCAATATTTATCAAAGCACTGTCTATACTTAAACCTTGAGATTTATGAATAGTTACTGCATATGCTAAAGACAGACGAAACTGTTTTCTGCGAACATACAAGTCTTTTACGAGCAAAAAACGTACAGCACAAAGCCCAATCTGTCTTACCTCTGGAATCTGATCAAATTTTATTTTCAAAAATTCTATTCCATCTCTGTTCTGATATTTTACTAAATCAACAACTTTTCCCATTGCTCCATTTACTAAACCTTCTTCTACATTCAAATTACGCCACAAAATTACCCGACAGTTTATACATACATCTAAAGTTTTTTCTAAGCCAGCAGTTTTAGATACAGACTTTTCCAAAGAGTGCAATTTAGTCTGTAGTTTCTCTGAAAGAAGAATGGCCATTCCCTGGTGCTCAATTTTATCAATAGCTTGAATATGAACTATTTCTTGTTTTTCCAATTTCAGAAGCTCTTGATTAAATGTACAACACTCTTGCAGTGTAGGCATTAGGCAAACTATAGACTTCTTTTCTCCAATCTTCTTGTACATTACTTCAGCTGCAGTGTTTTCAGTTGTAAACAAGTTCCTTAGTAGCCGACTTTCTAAAGCTTGTTTACCATGTTTCGTTAGGACACCAATTCTAATATCTTTGAGAATATTTCCATAATCTTCATCACTTGCTTGTCGCATATTCTTTATAAGTTCTTTATATTCAAAATTTAACCACATGTTCACATACTTCCCAAAGATTTCCTAGTGTCTTCATGCACAAGTGTTTTAAAAACTGGTTGTCCTTTTACAGGAGTTAGTTGTAGTAGATCTCCAAATACAATTAAATGTTTTCCTCCAAACAGAACATCGTAATCTGTTTTTAAAACCTGTTGCATTCTCAAGTGTACAAAGGCAAGCATTAACTTTGAGACCATGCTCACCTCATCAATGATTAAAAGTTTCATTTTCTTCAGCACTCTTGACACTTCATAACAAGCATCTCCAGACAGCTTCTGATATTCCAATGTATTATCATGTTCAACTGGTAGCATAAGTAATCTATGTAAAGTAATTCCTTTAATATTGTGCGCTGCTAATCCAGTTGGAGCTGTTACAACACAAGATAAATGTGAATCTGTAGTTTTCTGTAGATAACTGGTCAAAACTTTAATTAAAAAACTTTTACCTGTTCCAGCTTGACCACTGATGTACATAAGAATAGATTTAAATGATGAACATAGACATTATTCTTTTTCATGCAACAAACCATGTTGTATCTGTTCTGTGACTTGTAGATATATTTCTTTCTGTTCAACATTTAGTTGTTCTTCTAAGTTTTCCAGTGTAGTATTCTCCTGTGGTGCTTGTTGCATTGCAATTTCTACTTCATTCATGGCTATTGTTGCTTCATTTTCGATTATTGGTTGTTCCAGTGGATCTTGACTAGGTGGACCAGAACTTTGACTGTCTTGAGAACTGTTGTTAGCTATTTCAGCTGCAATAGTGTTTTCTTGGTCAATTTCATCATTTAACATTTGTAGATATGTAGGGAAAATTGTGCATGCAATGCAATCTTTACATGCATTAAAAGAATCTTCATAGCAGTCGAAATTTCCAAGTAATTCAGTTTCGCTATGCCATGGCTTGAACAGTTGCAGAAGTGCTAAATAGAAAAATTCTCTCTTATCTGGAGTTCCGCAGCTGAGTTTTCTGTGGTTAATAAGATTTCCTTTGGCTTGTTTTACTAAACAACCGTCACATCCAATTACTGCATATTTTCCTTGTTTTATATTTGGTGTAACATTTCTTTTAAAGCTGTAATGTTGAAGTATTTCATACAGACATAGCTCTTCCAGATGTGGACTCCTTTTGGGATAGTATGTATCCAACATATTAGTTTTAAGAATATCTGTACTTTCGGGTTCATTCATTGCTAAGTATTCAATTTCTTGCTAATGTTTTCAACACTTTATTTCATGTGCAGGCAAGACCTAAACTTATCCAAATGATTCCTCGTGACTTTGAATATAAACTGGACAAGCAATCCGAACATTCATAGGATCCAATTTCTCTGTGGGAAAGCATTTACAAGCTAAAGCTGTACAGTTTTTTGCTAAGGCTCTTCTCTTGTGAAATTTCTTCCCACATTTCTTTCATCACTGTCTTTTCTGATTACGTTATATATGATGTGACATAGCGTGCAACGGCAATTGAGTTATCTGCAACATAGTGAATGTCCAAGTTTACATTCCACATTTTCAAAATAACTGGATTGTAGTCATTAATATACTTTGACTGTTCTGTTCTTTTTAAGTTGTACGTATTCTTGGGAGATTTCCGAGTTATTGTATGCCTTACAGCAGACAAAAAGCATTTGCTCTTCCTTTAGAAATTACTGGACGTGGGAATCCAAACCGACACTTGGTATAAAATTTTCCTGTAGACTTGTATTTTCGTCTACAGTACTTTCCACAACGGTGACTTTGGAAACGTAAAACTTGTTGTCTCAAGCTTTTTTTCTCGTCCTTCTCTTGGAATGTCACAGGTAACATACTGTTCGATGAAAGACAATACTGTTTCATCAGCATCCGTTCCAAATTTCAGAGCATTCCTTATCCATAATAGCATGTGTATATGAGGAGCACCTCTCGCTTGGTACTCTTTTCGCCCAAAAAAATCAATAACTTCTACAAGAGGACAATTATTTTTATTGCAGATAAAAGACATCATAGTTTGAAATCTATGATTAAAATACCTGCACACATTTACAGGATCCAATGAACACAGTTCTCCAGGTGTCTTCATTTCAATATTTTTTATATTGGAATTTGCTTCTCGTAGAAATGCAAGTAAATCTTCCCATGCATACTCAGCACAGCTAAGTGCTACAAACCATGTTGGTGTACCTAAGTTTCTTAACATACACTTAAGTTCACCATGGCGACGAAACCAATACTCATTGGTTCCACGTTGACATGCCATCAAATTAATTAACTGTGCTTCTAAATTTTCATCTGTTTGTTGAACTTTGTCCATGAATTCTTTGGCTGAAACATGTGATTGATGAACTCCCGTTTTAAGTATGTGGTTCACTGCATACGAAAGAGAAGACAAATCACTTTCAAACAAAAGGTGAAATATATATGGAATGCACTGTCGAAATCTAGGATCTTCAGAGTATAATCTTGTTGAGCGATATTCTGAAGCTGGAATCCGTACAGGTCGCTCATCAAATCGTCCATCTTGTCCAGTGGTGAACAGCTGTGGAAAACAACGAGCTTCTAAGCTTTTCTCCCATACACTCATTGGAGTTCTCTTTGCTTTTTTCATTTGAAATAATTCAATGCTGTTTCCTATTACTTCTTTTGAATGTAGAGGACATATTGTGTAATGTTCATAAATCTCTTCACTCCTCGACTTGTCCACTTTCTCTATTTGACCACTTGAAATTTCTGATTCATCTTCTAAACATATTACCTGTTCATCAACATTTACATTTTTATAATAAATAATGTTCTCTACAAGATATAACGTAGCCTCTTGAAGTTTATTAACATCTACAAACTCTTGCCATATTTTCCAACTCTTTGTTGGTACACTGTTTACTAGAATAACTACTGGCTCATTTTCCTCTTTGTCTCCACCAACAGTTTCAATATTTTTCTTAAAATCTAAAGGTAAGTACACAACTCTTCCTTTCAGACCTCTTTGTAAATCTGTTGGCGGCAGTTTACCTGTTTTAGGCTCCATACGAATTATAGCTTGAAATGGGTGAACAGGTTGAATAAGAAATGACTCATATGTATTCAAATCTGCCAGTTCCTCTGGAATAGCTACTAGCTCTAACTTGTTATGTACTCCTCTAGCTGGCATTTTGTTCTCTTCTAATTTGTTGTAACAATATTTACAAATACGTTGATCAGTACCCAACTCAAATCGACCTTCCACCAACAAGTAAGCTCCAAATTGCTGCCACCTATCATTGTTCTCCTTTTCACTTTTTAAATATAAATTAACATTCCTCGTTTGACTTCTATAATGAGTACGTCGACAACAAATACAACCATAGTTTGGTTTTTCAGAAGACACTGTCTTAAACTTTCTAACTTCTTCTACAAACTGATCAATGCTAATCTCTTTGCCATGTTCTTCAACATCTGCACTTGTCAAGCTCTCACTTTCTACACACTGCTGTTCTGAACCAAAAAAACGAAACTCAATTTCATCACACGTTTTTTCTACATCTGATAAACAACTGTGTAAAAGAGCTGTGTTCAGTTCACTTAAACGTAATGCAGGAGCTTTTACATAGTACACTTTCCTTACAAACTTCCGCATTCCTGAGTGGTGTACTGCTAACATTCTTAAGTGATGAAAGTACTTTTACACACTTTTCTTGAAAGACAAGCCAGAGAATGTCCGTGCAACTTAGTATATTGTCTTACATTACATGGATCTAGGCCTTGTAACAACCTAATCTTCTGTTTAACACTTTTGTTTGCATATTGTCGTAAAATGTTTCGCATTATGGCAATAGATTCCTGTCGAATACTGCAAATACTGCTACAATCCCACTTATATACAGGAGCTTGTGTGTGATTCCCTTGCACTTCTTCAGCTATTACTTCTTCTGCACTCCTAACAACCATTTCTTCTTTTGGAATGGGACAACCGTTTTTAACTTCGTAGCATCGACCACGAGTATCAACTGAAAACGCTAATGTGTTTTGTTGAAAGTAGCTTTCTTCATTAAAGAAAGGCTCACTAGAAGAAGTGTGTTTCCATTCACCAGTGAAACTTTTACAAAAGTTACTTCTATTAACACGTCTTTTTCTTTTGCTTTTGTCTTTCAGAAACTTCATTATTTAATCCAATGTTTTCATTCTCTTCAATATTAAAATAAATAATTTTTGTTTCAAATCAAAAGCAGTATTTACTACAGTTTCAATCTGCTGCTTCTGCTTATATGCTAGTAATCTTCTTTTATACTTCTTACAATCTTTCAATAAATTCTGAATTACTCTACTTCAAAAGAGTCGTTGTCGAATCTGTTGAAATTGTTTTTGTCTTTGTGTAAACTGTTGTTTTCATTAAAACTATTTTTTTTTACCATTTGAAGTGTCATTCTCCTTCTCCTTAGTTGAAAAACTCTTCTTTTTCCTTTCATTCCTATTCTGTTCGTGTGATTTCTCAACAACTCTTTTAAGAAAGTGTTTAGTGCTCTTACCTAAACAAACTTTATCCTTAGTAACATTGTCATTTGCTTGTAACGCAGTCTTTTTACTTTTCTTTAAGTAGATCTGTTTTTTTTGTTTTCTTCTCTTTTCATCTTTTCTTGCCATCTTGAATTTGTGATCCAAACAAAATAATTTTCTCAAAAAAAAGAACAGTTACAATAGTTTCTTACATCTATTCAATATTTTAAAATAATTACATATGATTACTAATATTAACTACCAAGCAATTATTTACATTGCTATTTTCTTTATTTCAAATATCAAAACACTACTCATTCCACTTAAATATATAGTGCGTACTTCAACAATACCTTCCCAAACACTCACACAAAGTACCATAATCGCCAATTCCTTTGCCACCATGTCTTTAACCTCATTTACCTGTTGCATCTTCACTACTTAGCAACTACTAACAATGTTGTGCCTACCCAAATGCAAACCACAAACCCTTTCCATGTCACAGTTGAAAGTCTCACCATATTACTGAAAGGATGCATGCATCTCTCTGTGCCTTTTCCTAGTGGCATCATACTTAAAAGAAACATATAAACAGATCTATACCTGTGTTTTATAGGTATCGGATCTTCCGATACATAACTCGTGTAAAAAAATAGATGTTGAAGCATAGACATACCTCAGCAAAGTTAAACTGTTAAGACCAATCGTCGAGCAATGTAAATTGGAACGATATGTAACTTGCAACTGTGTGCGGCATTTTTGTATGGCATACAACTCTATTACGACTTTCTCTGTGCTCCTCAGATGCCGCCAGCAGCCCAGTAAGGGTCAACGCAGATGGGCCTCTGTTACCTTCCTTTTACAAACGAGGGTAGAGGAACCGTTAAAGAGCGGAAGGAAGGGGGGGCGTCAAGGGACGTCTTATTCCCAGTCTCTCGATCTGCCGGCCCTGTCATGTAGGCAGCTTCAGCACGAGCAGGAAGCCTCACAATTACCTTGACTTATATTCACGTGTGCTTCATGAGTGTGAGCAAACCCGTGCACCAAGTGTGCAGGCAACATTTCATTTTTTTCAGCTCCCTCAAGCTGCTGCGATCCACGGCCAGGAAACCCCACTAGACACCAGGGATGTCTTTGGGGGGGTCGGCCCTCGTGGTGATGGGTCGCCCCCCCCGGGGGCACATTTTTAAATTAATTTACCTGGCTTTCCCTGGGGGGCGCAATCGCCCCCTAAAAAATAAAAAATAAAAGACTTTTTTTTTTTTAAATGGCGGCGATATTGGCAGGGGGTCGGTCCTTCTGATCAGTGGCCGACCCCCTGTGGAGGCAATTATGTACATAATTATGGGGGCCACAATCTGCTCCCAGGGAGCCATAGGCATGCACATAACAAAGTGCATATAATGTAAAGAGGTTAGTGGGTTACTGCTTCTGTGCCAGCTTTATGTTTTTTGCCCAGTCTTTCATCATCTAATCTTGTGAAAAGGGTTCATTTGGGTAGAAAATAATTCTTATTATGAAAGAGAACCCCAACGATGGTACGTTTTAAATTCTGGATTTGTGCTTTCCCAGAATAAGGGCTCAAACTATATTGCCTGCCAGTATAGATGGCATGTTACTGCTACACTACACCTTGTCCTGTCTGATGTAGCATATCCTATGTACTGTTGTCTCTGTGCAATGTGTGTGTGTGTGGTGTAAAGTGCTCTGACACCGTACACTGGTGTGAGTGTTGCTATAAAACTAAATGAATCTGAGAGACAGTGGTTTTTGAGACTTTAGGGGCACTGTTAAATGGTGCTAGTGAGGGAATCCATGGCAGAGGTGGTCATTGGTGGGGCACCAGCAGACATTGTCGCACAGGGCGCCACCAGCGCTAATGCCGGCCCTGGAGTGAATGATATGTATGTATCTATATACATATCTATATATATATATATATATATAGATACATGTACTCTTTGACTGCTGTTACCTCCTTTCTCGACTGGAGGGCTTCCTTTGTGCTATAATACGGCATGATTTTCATTTGGAATAGTAAAGCGGCAATGTCGCTACGAAGCCCTGGCCCACCTGGAAGGGCGCCTTTTCTTGTCATGATTCATATGGATATATATATATATATGTTCAGGAACACAAAGGATGCCGCACTCCAGAGATTGGTTTCAGAGTTGCTTTATTTTCACCACGACTGGTGGTAGTGGTGGTGAAAATAAAGCAACTCTGAAACCTGTCTCTGGAGTGCGGCATCCTTTGTGTTTCTGAATTTAAATATTGTGTAAGGATTCTACCCGTTGCTGCCTGCTCCAGGTATTGAGCGCGCTGACATTGGGAATTAATTGTTATATATATATAAATATTTATTTACAGAGATATTTCTCAGTGCTGAAATTATAAGACTGTGAAAGAACTATAATGAGTCTCTTTGAAGTTACCTGAAAGGCAGCAAAGTGTGGTACTGCTGCAGAGTACAACATTTCTGCTAGATAGAGATATCTGACTTTTGTGTAGTGGCAGTTTTGACGCCATAAAGGGTATGCTGAAACGAACAGATCGGTATTATGTAGACAGCTAAGTGGATTAGTAAAGCCACGCAGTAGAAACACTTTGTAACAGACTAAATGTATGTGAGAGAGGGGCTATGGAGAGATGAGGGGCACGTTTGCAAGGATGGTAGTGGGCGCATCAAAGGAGGTCATAGTGTGCAATTGTTAAGCACACGTTCACCCGTAGGCATCTTGGCGCGAAAATGATGGTAGCACTGGCTCCCACCAGCGCTAAAAGGCTGCGATTATGGGTATGTGGCAAGGTAAAGTAATACTGTGTTTTTTTTCTCTCTTTCTTAGTCTTTTTAGAGAGCGTACGGATTTCGCAAAGGTAAGGTGACTTCGTCATTATTGACTTAAACACTTCACTTACGCACACACCCACCTACACTTTAAAACCAACAACCTATCTGCCTTCTACATAGGATAGTGTTTTAAAAGGATAGTTTAGGCACTAGCAGAGATGGCATATCGTTGGATGAATGCTGCCCAGGCCCTAAATCTGGTTCTGGAGTCCAGCTCTGAGGCAGGATCAGAGACTGAGACAGCAGATACTGAGACAGCATCTGAGGGAGAGGACAATGGAGCCGAATCTGGGAGTGACTTTTCAGTCGGCGCAGTTCCATCCGATGACTCATCGTCCAGCGATTCTGAAGGAGACGATGTCAGTCGTGCTGTCCCTTTGCCAGCACAGTCTGTGCAGCAGGACACCCGTAACAGGTTAGAGCAACCCAGAGTGCAGGCACGTGCGGCCGCAAGCACAGACGGAGTGCTGTCTTGGCAGCCTCCCAATTTAGTTCAGCCCCAAATTCCGCCTTTCACTGGTGACGCTGGATGTAAAGTAGATACGGCAAATTTTGGGCCAATTGACTACTTCCATCTCTTTTTTGGTGTTGACTTCCTAGACGAAATTGTGCAGCAAACAAATTTGTGTGCTGAACAATTTCTGAGGGAGCAAGGAGGCACTCTTGGGCCTCATTCTAGGGCGCGCAAGTGGACTCCCACTTCACTAGGGGAGTTGAAGATATTTTTGGGCCTCACACTTAAAATGGGGGTAGTGCATAAACCAACCTTGCTATCCTACTGGTCTACTCGCACGGTTTGGTTAACCCCCATCTTTGCACCATACATGAGCAGAGATCGTTTTTTGCTATTGCAGCGCATGCTGCATTTCAATGACAATTCTGCTGCATTGCCCCGGGACCATCCAGACTATGACAGGTTGTTCAAAATTCGGCCTGTCGTGGAACATTTGTCTGCCAGGTTTCCAGAGGTTTATACTCCTGGAAAGAATATAGCCATTGATGAGTCCTTGATCTTGTATAAAGGGCGGCTGCTGTTTAGGCAGTACATTCCGAGCAAACGCGCTCGCTATGGCATCAAGCTGTACATGCTGTGTGAGAGCTCGACTGGCTATGTGTACAGCTTGAGAGTGTATACAGGGAAGGACACAACTCTTAACCCTGTAGGTTGCCCTCCCATGCTAGGGGTCACAGGAAAGATCGTATGGGAGCTTGTCCAGCCACTTCTTCACAAAGGTTATAACCTTTATGTGGACAATTTCTATACAGGAGTAGAGCTGTTCAGTGAGCTCTACAAAGCTGGCACCGTGGCTTGCGGTACAATTCGTTGTCGCCGCAAAGGATTCCCGCAGGAGCTTGTTTGCAAGAAGCTCCAGAAATCCCAGAGCACTGCGTTGCGTTCCAACGAACTGCTCGCAGTTAAGTTCTCAGATAGGCGTGATGTGTACATGCTCACTACAATTCATGCTGAGAGCACTTCCCCTGTCACGGTTTGGGGTCAGATAGCCGAAGTCCACAAGCCCACCTGTATACTTGATTACAACAAGTACATGGGCGGAGTGGACAACAACGACCAGGTTCTTCAGCCATACAATGCGAGTCGTAAAACTCGCACTTGGTATAAGAAACTGTTTACGCACCTGATCCAGATGGCAACATACAATGCGTATGTTGTTTATCGTGAGACCACCACAGGAAGACTCATGTCTTTCCTTGACTTTCAGTTGTCTGTGATTGAAAGTCTTACTGCTACAGAAGCAGAAGCCTCCACTTCATGTGTTCTGGAGGACGTGGCAAGGCTGCAGGAGCGACACTTTGCAGATAAAATTCCTGCAACACCCGAAAAGGAGCGACCATGTCGTCGTTGTAAAGTGTGCTCGATGCAGGGAAAGAGGCAGGAGACTCGTGTTTACTGTCCCCAGTGCCCAAGTAAGCCTGCCTTCTGTTTTCCTACTTGCTTTATGTTGTATCACACTAAAGCAAAATACTGGGAAATTGACTGAGGTGGAGCTGCCAATAGGATAACCTTTCAATTGGTGTGAATGGATACCTACTGTCCGTGGGCCACTCCTTCACTACGCAAGCAGCTGCAGGATATTTCTTCCTCTACTTCATGAAATCATGGACTTCTCAACACCTTTATCTGCTTTCAGAACGTGGTAGTTGTTCTGTTCGCCAATTGACAAGTGCATTATAGTCCCCACGCTGCACATACTGGTGGACAGAACATATGCCACGTTGTCATGGAGTACCCGTGTTTCACATTCAACCGTTCTTCGTAGTTTATGATGTTCTCTTTAGGAAGTTTTTGAAAATTTTCAGCATGTTTGCCTTAGTTTCAAAGGTAGATATGCTTGCTCAGCTCGAGAAATGTTTTTGCGGCATACTCGGGCACCCCCCAACTTGCATCCACAAACTGGAAGGGGTTGGATAGAGCATTGTGAGAGCATTGATAGCTCGTGACAGAAATGTTCACTCAAGCTTCAAGTAGCTAGAGATGAAAGGCATTAGTATAGGGTCTCTTAACAATTGGACAGGGTTAGTCAGGACTCTGAGGACAGACACACGAACGGGTTAGAACAGCTTACGGTAGGTACGCTTTCCGAGGAATATTGCAAAGGTAGAAGGCAGATAGTAAAGGTAGTATAGATACACGTCCTGACTTCTTCTTCACCCATGGATTCAAATCCATTGCTTCCACACTCACACTGAATTTACTGTAGTACTTACGGGTCAATGCTGCTTGCCATGTTCATCCTCCGTTAGAACTTAGTAGATGGTCAGTTTGCTGTATGATAAGTGCATTACAGTCACTGCACATAACGGTGGATTGGACATATGCTACGTTGTCACGGACTACCCTTGTTTCACATTCATCCGTTCATAGTTTATGATGTTATCTTTTGAAAATTTCCAGCATGTTTGCCTTAGTTTCAAAGGTAGATATGCTTGCTCAGCTCGAGAAATGTTTTTGCTGCATACTCGAGCACCCCCAACTTGCATCCACAAACTGGAAGGAGTTGGATTTAGCATAGTGAGTGCACTAAAGGTGCATGAAAGACATGTCTTCCTGAGCCTCATGTGGCTGTCATGGAAGTCATTAGTATAGGTTCACTGGGCATGAGTTCGGTAACGTTCTGGAAGAAGGAGGTGGAGACTTGACAGGTGGTAGAATATAGTCAAAGTCATTATGTCTTGTGGCATATGAATGTGATGGGCCCTTGCATGGCGGCAGTATGTTTGTGTGAGTGCAAGTGATATGGTTGTTTGGGCCCGTGGCTGGCGGTATGGAAGTCTTGTGTGTGGTGTGTGAATGGCGTGTGAATGGACCATAAAGTGGTTGGTGCCGTGATGTGGCTTTATGGCTCCCCTTCAGAAGGCTTGGCTTCAATATTTATATACTTTGATAAGTATTTGTGCTTTGAAGCCAGCGTTTCTGGAGGTGCTAAAACCAACCTGTGTAAGTGGTGGATTAGCTTTATCAAATGAGTGTTAGATTTATATTTGTGTCGGTTTAATGGCCTTTTGTAAGATATTTTTTTTTCACAATGGGTAGCAGGGGACTTTCTGCCCTAGCTCAGTCGTCACCTAGGCAAACCTTTACATTTTTGAGTAGTAGACAAAGGGGGATGTACAAGGGTGAATGACTTGCGTGGTTCTCACTGTTTTTTTACCCAACATGCCCTGCTAGCCTCATATTTTGTTGAAAAAAATCACTATTTCCACACATTTTTGTGTGGGAAAGTTGTGGCATCGCCGGGCAGACACGCATTTCCTACCACCCAGCGTTTTTGGCCCTGTGCTCGGCGGCCAGCTAGGGAAACCTACCAAACCCATACATTTCTGAAAACTAGACACCCAGGGGGTGCCAGGGAGGTATGGCTTGTGTGGATCCCCCAACGTTTTCCTACCCAGAATCCCCTGCAAACCTCGAATTTAGCTGAAAAAAATCACTTTTCCCACACATTTTTGTGTGGGAAAGTTGTGGCAACGCCCGGGCAGACATGCATTTCCTACCACCCAGTGTTCCCCAAGGTCTCCCGATAAAAATGGTACCTCACTCGTGTGGGAGGCCCAAGTACCCGCGACAGGCTAGGGCCCAAAACGTATTGAGGTGACATTAAAATTGCCTATCACAAAACAACCTGGTTTTGCAAGGGGGTCACCTCGGTTTTTGGCCCCGTGCTCGGCGGCCAGCTAGGGAAACCTATCAAACCCACACATTTCTGAAAACTAGACACCCGGGGGTTCCAGGGAGGTATGGCTTGCATGGATCCCCCAACGTTTTCTTACCCACAATCCCCTGCAAACCTCGAATTTAGCAGAAAAAATCACTTTTTTCACACATTTTTGTGTGGGAAAGTTGTGGCATCGCCGGGCAGACATGCATTTCCTATGACCCAGTGTTCCCCAAGGTCTCCCGATAAAAATGGTACCTCACTCGTGTGGGAGGCCCAAGTACCCGCGACAGGCTAGGGCCCAAAACGTATTGAGGTGACATTAAAATTGCCTATCACAAAACAACATGGTTTTGCAAGGGGGCCAAAAACCTAGGTGACCCCCTTGCAAAACCATGTTGTTTTGTGATAGGCAATTTTAATGTCACCTCAATATGTTTTGGGCCCTAACCTGTCGCGGGTACTTAGGCCTCCACACAAGTGAGGTACCATTTTTATCGGAAGACTTTGGAGAACGCGGGGTGCGTGGAATTTTGTGGATCCACGCAGATTCCAGAACTTTCCACCACAGAAATGTGAGGAAAATGTGTTTTTTTTTTACAATATTTTAGGTTTGCAAGGGATTCTGGGTAGCACAACCTGGTGATAGCCTGCCAAGTCACCCCATCCTGGATTCCCCTGGGTGTCTAGTTTTAAAAAATGTATAGGTTTCCTAGGTTTCCCTAGGTGCCGGCAGAGCTAGGGTTCAAAATCTACAGCTAGGCACTTTGTTGAAAAAGGGTCCGTTTTCACTGCGAAAATGTGGTGTGTCCACGTTGCGTATTGGGCCGTTTCCTGTCGCGGGTACTTAGGCCTCCCACACAAGTGAGGTACCATTTTTCTCGGAACACTTTGGGGAACGCGGGGTGGGTGGAATTTTGTGGATCCACGCAGATTCCAGAACTTTCCACCACAGAAATGTGAGGAAAATGTGTTTTGTTTTACAATATTTTAGGTTTGCAAGGGATTCTGGGTAGCATAACCTGGTGAGAGCCAGCCAAGTCACCCCATCCTGGAGTCCCCTGGGTGTCTAGTTTTCAAAAATGTATAGGTTTCCTAGGTTTCCCTAGGTGCCGGCAGAGCTATGGTTCAAAATCTACAGCTAGCCACTTTGTTGAAAAAGGGTCCGTTTTTACTGCAAAATTGTGGTGTGTCCACGTTGCGTTTTGGGCCGTTTCCTGTCGCGGGAACTTGGGCCTCCCACACAAGTGAGGTACCATTTTTATCGGAAGACTTTGGGGAACGCGGGGTGGGTGGAATTTTGTGGATCCACGCAGATTCCAGAACTTTCCACCACAGAAATGTGAGGAAAATTTGTTTTTTTGGACACTTTTTTAGGTTTGCAAGGGATTCTAGGTAACAGAACCTGGTGAGAGGCAGTCAAGTCACCCCATCCTGGATTCCCCTGGGTGTCTAGTTTTCAAAAATGTATAGGTTTGCTAGGTTTCCCTAGGTGCTGGCAGAGCTAGGGTTCAAAAACTACAGCTAGTCACTTTGCCAAAATAAGGGTCATTTTTCACAGTGAAATTGAGGTGTGTCCACGTTGCGTTTTGCGCCGTTTCCTGACGCGGACACTAGGCCTACCCACACAAGTGAGGTACCATTTTTCTCGGAACACTTTGGGGAATGCGGGGTGGGTAGAAATTTGTGGATCCACGCAGATTTCAGGACTTTCCACCACAGATATGTGAGGAAAATGTGTTTTTTTTTACAATTGTTTAGGTTTGCAAGGGATTCTGGGTAACAGAACCTAGTGAGAGGCAGTAAAGTCACCCCATCCTGGATTCCCCTGGGTGTCTAGTTTTCAAAAATATATAGGTTTGCTAGGTTTCCCTAGATTCAGGCAGAGCTAGGGTTAAAAAACTACAGCTAGGCACTTTGCCAAATAAGGGTAATTTTTCACAGTGAAATTGAGGTGTGTCCACGTTGCGTTTTGCGCCATTTCCTGACGTGGACACTAGGCCTACCCACACAAGTGAGGTACCATTTTTCTTGGAACACTTTGGGGAACGCGGGGTGGGTAGAAATTTGTAGATCCACGCAGATTCCAGGACTTTACGCCACAGAAATGTGAGGAAAATGTGTTTTTTTGGACAATTTTTTAGGTTTGCAAGGGATTCTGGGTAACAGAACCTGGTGAGAGGCAGTAAAGAGACCCCATCCTGGATTCCCCTGGGTGTCTAGTTTTCAAAAATATATAGGTTTGCTAGGTTTCCCTAGATGCAGGCAGAGCTAGGATTCAAAAACTACAGCTAGGCACTTTGCCAAAAAAGGGTCATTTTTCACTGTGAAATTGGGGTGTGTCCACGTTGCGTTTTGCGCGATTTCCTGTCGCGGGCTCTAGGCCTACCCACACAAGTGAGGTACCATTTTTCTCAGAAGACTTTGGGGAACGCGGGGTGGGTAGAAATTTGTGGATCCACGCAGATTCCAGGACTTTCCACCACAGAAATGTGAGGAAAATGTGGTTTTTTTGACAATTTTTTAGGTTTGCAACGGATTCTGGGTAACAGAACCTGGTGAGAGGCAGTAAAGTCACCCCATCCTGGATTCCCCTGGGTGTCTAGTTTTCCAAAATGTATAGGTTTGCTAGGTTTCCCTAGATGCAGGCAGAGCTAGGATTCAAAAACTACAGCTAGGCACTTTGCCAAAAAAGGGTCATTTTTCACTGTGAAATTGGGGTGTGTCCACGTTGCGTTTTGTGCCATTTCCTGTTGCAGGCTCTAGGCCTACCCACACAAGTGAGGTACCATTTTTCTTGGAAGACTTTGGGTAATACGGGGTGGGTGGAATTTTGTGGATCGACGCAGATCCCAGAACCTTCCATCACAGAATTGTGAGGAAAAAGTGTTTTTTTAACTAAATTTGAGGTTTGCAAGGGATTCTGGGTAACATAACTTGGTGAGAGGCACACAAGTCACCCCATCCTGGATTCCCCTTGGTGTCTAGTTTTCAAAAATTTACAGGTTTGCTAGGTTTCCCTATGTGCCGGCTGCGCTAGGGCCCAAAATCCACAGGTAGGCACATTGCTAAAAACAAGTCTGTGCCTAGTGGGCTTTCTGCCACCCTGGGGGGAAATTGGGGGGGAGGGGGAGGGTTGCCCCGATACCCCCCCAAGGGGGGCAGAATGACTGTGGCTATTTTTTTGGTGGTGGGGGCATTGGTATGCCCATTCTGGGCAGCCCCCATGCATAAAAAAAGCCAGCATAATCGCTTGCACCTATTGGGCTTTCTGCTCCCCCGGGGGCAGATCAGGGGCCACTGCCCCCATCCGCCCCCCGGGGGGGCAGAAAGACTGTGGCATTTTTTGTGGAGATGTGGGCATTGGCATGCCCATTCTGGGCTGACCTCACCCCTGACTTTAAAAATAAATAAATCCTGAGGCCTAGTGGGCTTTCTGCCCCCCAGGGGGGCAGATAAGGGGCTATTGCCCCAATATGCCTCCGGGGAGGGGCAGAAAGACTGTGGTAATTGTTTTTGGGGTGGGGGCATTATCATGCCCATTCTGGGCAGCCCCACCCCTACATTATAAAAAAAAAATCCCTGGTTTCTAGTGGGCTTTCTGCCCCCCCCAGGGGGGCACATTGGGGGCTACTGCCCCCGCCTGCCCCCTGGGGGGCAGAAAGACTGACATTTCTCTGGAGGGGGGGTGGGGGCATTGTCATGGCCTTTTTGGGCAGCCCCCGCCCCCAACATCAATAAAAAAAGAATCCCTGGTTTCTAGTGGGCTTTCTGCCCCTCCGGGGGGCAGATTGGGGGCTACTGCCCCATCTGCCCCCTGGGGGGGCAGAAATACTGACATTTCTCTGGTGGGGGACATTGGCATGCCCTTTTTGGGCAGCCCCCACCCCAACGTCAATAAAAAAAATCCCTGGTTTTTAGTGGGCTTTCTGCCCCCCCGGGGAGCATTTTGGGGGCTCCTGCCCCCATCTGCCCCCCAGGGGGGCAGAAAGACTGACATTTCTGTGGGGGGGGCATTGCCATGCCCTTTTTGGGCAGACCCCACCCCAACGTCAATAAAAAAAATCCCTGGTGTCTAGTGGGCTTTCTGCCCCCCGGGGGGGCAGATTGGGGGCTACTGCCCCGTCTGACCCCTGGGGGGCAGAAAGACTGACATTTCTCTGGGGGGCTAGGGGCATTGGCATGCCCTTTTTGGGCAGCCCCCACCCCAACGTCAATAAAAAAAAATCCCTGGTTTTAAGTGGGCTTCCTGCCTCCCAGGGGGGGCAGAAAGACTGACATTTATGTGGGGGGGTGGGGGCATTGCCCCGCCCTTTTTGGGCAGCCCCCACCCCAACATCAATAACAAAAAAATCCCTGGTGTCTAGTGGGCTTTCTGCCCCCCAGGGGGGGCAGAAAGACTGTTGTGCCCAAAATAAAATGGGGGGAGCAAAGGCCCTTGCCCAAGGGGCCGCTCCCCCCCTCCCTGGTGCTAGTGGGTGGATCCCTGCTTGGGGATCACCCTCCTGGGGCGATCCCCAAGCAGGGATCCACTAGGGAAGGGTACCATTGGAAAGGGGAGATTCTCCCCTTTCCAACGATACCTCTCCCATCTTTTTCGGTGCTCGGGGGCCTAAGTTAGCCTCACAAGCACCGAAACTGAGAAACTGAAACTAAGTTTCAGTTTCGATTTCATTGTAATGATGATAGCGCGCCATGCGCGCGATCGTCATTTCAATGAAATGCAAAAATCGGCCTGGGGAGGTTGGGGAAGCTCTTCCCCACCTCCCCAGGCAAAAAAAAAAAAAGGGAAATCCCTCTGCTGTCTGCAGCAGAGGGATTTCCTGAGCATGTGCTCATGACAGAATGGTTCCGTCATGAGCACACTAAAACTTGTGCTCATGACGGAACCATTCCGTCATGAGCACTGAAAGGGTTAATATATCTCTCATTCTACCAACGGACTACATGAGCTACAGACATCTTTTGATTCCTTCCAGTCATACCTTCAAAATGCTAGTGTGGATCGTAGGACACAGCTATGTTTTCTGGTGCAAAAGGTATGCTGAACACAGACGTATTGACAGAGACCTAGGTTTACAAAATGTGGACATTAAATGGTTTGCACAGAGAGGATTAAAGTGACACCAATTGTTGCCTTTGGTTAAAACCTCTGCATCTCCAACCCCCTGACCTCATGATTGTGCACTGTGGTGGCAATGACCTAGGCACATTGACTGGGGTAGGTCTGGAAATGCTAATGGAGGATACCTTTGCACAATTGATGTTGCTTTTGCCTCAAACTGTCTTTGTATACTCCAATATATGCCAAAGACAAAAGTAGAAATGGTCAAATCAATTCTGTCCTCAGATTGAGAAAGATAGGAAGAATGTCAATAAAGCTGTTTCTGCATACCTCAGAGATCATAGAATGGGGTCCATCTACAGCAACAATCTACGTTTTGATATGGATGACATATACAGAAGTGATGGAGTTCATTTCACAGATAAAGGAAACAGAGTTTTTCTCAACAACCTGAAGCTGTGCATCCGCACTTACATGTAGCTCCAACAAACTCATAATGAAAACAAGGGCTCTTTTTAGAGCCACCCTATAACTCAGAACTCAGCCGGGCCATTTTAGGCCCCGGGAACCGCATCCCCTGGGACCTGGCCACAATGTTTGAGAACCGCGCAAGGAGCCCCAATGCCCCCGCAGTCCCTGCCAGCTCCCTGCCTCCTGCGGCAGCCGACATTCCTTTTGAACAAAGCCAGCTGCTCAATGCAAGCTACCTTTGCCCAAAAGCAAATCTGCTTCGCTTCATGGAAGCAAGAGCAAATTTCCTCCTCTCGCTTCCATGAAGCAAAGCAGAAGTTTGCTATGACAGAGCGGGAACTCTGCAGAGATCCCGCCCTGCCATAGCAAACTACAATGTCCCGGGGGAAGGCACCATGGGTCATTGTTGGAACCGGCCCTTAGAGATGACGATACCCAGGGCCATGGAAAGCTCCTCAAGGGAAATTGGATGATATGCCTCCATCCAATTTAAAGGCCCGGGAACATCATGCTCCCCGGGGCCGGCAGTCCGCATCTGACCCCCGCATTTTAATTCATGAATGCCCTGCGGAAGTAGTGCCCCCCGGGACAGTGTGGGGGAAGCTTCACCCCTCCACACTTAAATTTTACATATAGCTCTGGGGAAGTGCTGCTCTTTGGGGCGGAGGGGGAGGGGGACGCTTCCCCCCATATCATTATATTTCCCCCTGGGAACTGTGTGCCCATGACAAAAGTAGCCCCCGCATTTTAATTGTAAATGCCCTGAGGAAGTAGTGGTCCCCGGGACAGTGTGGGGGAGCCTTCACCCCTCCACACTTATATTTTACGTATACCTACAAGGAAGTGCTGCTCTTCAGGGCAGAGGTGGAGGGAAGACGCATACCCCCCCATATCATTATATTTGCTCCGAGGAAGTGGCAGTCCCCATGACAGAAGTAAGCCCCGCATCATAACTAAACATTGCTCCCAGGAACTGGCCCACCCGGGGCCTTAATTAAACGAAGCGCGCGACACGCGCTTCGTTTTTCTTTTTCCCTCCGTGATTTCCAGGCAGTACGCAAATCCCGCCGAAAACATATAAACAATGTTTTTTTTTACCTTGGGACTCCCTGTGGCACCCCCTCAGCACCCTAGGGGGGTCACAATGTTCCTACCCTGCCCTCTTCTACTTTTTCCCCCCTTTTTCCCCCTACTCATTTCAACTGAGTCACAAGATGGCTGCCAACGCTTCCTAGTTTGAAGTGTTGGCAGCCAATCAGAGCCAAGCTCGTGCTCGGGACGGCTCAGCCAATCAGATCTCACAATTCTCAAATATCGATATCTGTAAATCTTTAAATATCTCAAAAACTACTAAACGGATTTACACCACTTAAAGAAAAGCGTGCTTTCTGGACCAAGAGCTATCTCTCTGCCAAATTTGGTGTAATTCCGTTCAGCAGTTCGGGCTGTAGCTGTGTCTAAAGTTTCCTATGGAAATTAACATGGAGAAAACACGTTTTGGGACCCCCATTTTTTCTCAGCCCCCGCTTGACGAATCACCCTGAAACTTTCAAGACAGGAGCTGATCTGAGTGAACAATTAGTTTTGAAAATTTCGCAGAGATTTGTCAAACGACTCCAAAGATATTGTCAAAAGAAAAAACGCTTTTCCTATGGAAACTGGGTCCTAACTACAACTACCTACTGGCGACTGCCAGTAGGTTATATATATATATATAGATAGATATATATTTCTATACATATCTATCTATCTATATATATATATTCACTGAAAAAACCATAGGTTTGAGGGACGTTATAGTTAGTTGGACATTTCTCTCGTACAAAACCATCGAAATTCCCCCGTTATAGTTAGTTCAGCTAACTATAACTCGCGCACCCGCAATGCACTGCTGATGACGTCACATATTACATAATTCATGACATGGCCAGTGACATCACTGATAACATTACTGATGACATCTCAAATGACATCACTGATGACATCATCCAGTGACTGTGTTTTTCTTTAAAATTTAAATATGTATTATATATACGCCAAGGTGTATTGAAGAATGAGTGGGTGTATAAGTGTCTGGATGGAGGATTTAGTAGGTGTGTGACTGACTGTTTAAGTGAGTGATTACATGTGTCTTACTGAATGCATGGGTTAGTGACTAAACTGTGTGAATGTCTGTATCAGTCTATCTGTTGTTGTATAAGCTGCTGCATGGGTTGGTCAGTAGCTACATGAGTGTCTATATGGGTTATCGATTGGTTGCCTGAGTATTTGTATGGGTGCCTGAGTGTGTGTGTGGGTGGGTGGGAGGTGTGTGACTCTGTGCATAGATGTTTGAGTGGTTGATTCACTGTGTCTATGGGTTCAAGAGTACATATGGAAACAGCTGTATGGGTGGGTGAGTGTGTTTATGGGTGCGTTGGTGAGTGAATGGATGTCTCAATGGTACATGTCCAAGTAACTACATATGTAAAAGGTAGTGTATGTGAGAGTTGAAGTATATAAATGACTATACATGAGAGTCAGTGATTGTGAGAGTGGCTGTATGGATGAGTGTGTACTTGTATCAGTGATTGTATAAGAGAGTAAGTATGCATTTGTTTCTGTTTGAATAAGTGATGTGGTGTGTGTATAACTGTATAGGTCAGTAAATGGAAGTGTGATTGATTCTTTGCATGACTGACTAGGTGTGTGAGTAACTCTGGATGAGTGGTGGTGTGTGAGTGTTTGTATAGGTGTATGAGTGCTTATGATAGTGTTGTATTGATGAGTGACTGCATGTATGAGTGATTGTATGGGTGAATGAGTGGATGTGTGTATAGACCTAGGAATCAGTGAGTGCGTATGTAGTAACTGGTATTGGTGTGTCGATGGTTTCGAAAATGGTAGTCTGTATTTTACAGTGGGTGTATCAAAGGTTATATTAGAGTGTGAGGAGGTGTATCAGATGTTCACGTGGATGATGTCATCAGTGATGTCATTTGAGATGTCATCAGTGATGTCACTGACCATGTCATAAATGATGTAATATGTGACATCATCAGCAGTGCATTGCGGGTGCGCGAGTTATAGTTAGCTGAACTAACTATAATGGGGGAATTTCTATGGTTTTGTACGAGAGAAATGTCCAACTAACTATAACGTCCCTCAAACCTATGGTTTTTTCAGTGAATTTCTAAGGTTTTTTAAATGCTAATTTCTAACTATAACGTGCCTGAAACCTATGGTTTTTTCAGTGAATTTCAATGGTTTTTTAAATGCTAATTTCTAACTATAACGTCCCTGAAACCTATGGTTTTTTCAGTGAATTACAAAGGTTTTTTAAATGCTAATTTCTAACTATAACATAGCAGTCCCATTTGCAGAGTGGTGGAGAAAGGTGAGCGTGGCCTTCAAACACCTTTTAGCAATCCCACTGTGTGGGATTTAGCGGAAGTAACAGGAGGGATAGTTAGCCCCCAACGGCAACCTTGGGGGCCAACTACCCCTTTTATTACCTCCAGTAAGTCCTAAACAGCAGGATTGCTAACTTGTTATATCAGGCCCCACCCCCTCCCTGCAGCACTCTGCAAACGCGCCCCCTTGTGCGTTCTAAGTTGGGGTTTTAAGTCCCCTTGAATCCTGAGGGTCCCTAGGGGCCAACTAGGCCACCAGGTACCTCCATTAAGCACCACTGAGCTGCGTTGCAGAGAGGTGCAAAAAGGGGCGTGGCCTCAGACCACCTCTTTGCAACGCAGCTCTGTGGCGCTTACTGGAGGTACCTGGTGGGCTAGTATGCCCCCAGGGACCCTCAGGATTCAAGGGGACTTAATCCCCCAATTTACAACGTGCCACGGTCTGTGTTTGCACACTTGACATATCAGGCCCCGCCCCCTCCCTGCACCACTGTGCAAACGCGCCCCCTGGTGCGTTCTTAGTTGGGGGATTTAAGTCCCCTTGAATCCTGTGGGTCCCTGTTGGCCAACTAGCCCACCAGGTACCTCCGGTAAGCGCCACAGAGCTGCATTGCAGAGTGGTGTAAAAGGGGGCATGGCCTTGGACCACCTCTCTGCAACACAGCTCCCTGGCACATACTGGAGGTACTTGGTGGGCTCGTTGGCCCCCAGGGACCCTCAGTATTCAAGGGGAATTAATTCCCCAACTTACAACGCGCCAGGGGGCGCGTTTGCAGAGTGCTGCAGGGAGGGCGCGGGGCCTCCAGTGCGATGCCAGTTTTTTAATTTTTTTATTTTTCTTATAAGGGGGGCTGTGTGTCCCCCCTTCTTTTACTATTTTTTGGGCCCTGGGGACCCCATCCCCCAGGGACTGACCCCTATTTAAAAAAAAAAAAAATTTAAAACGGGTAGGGGGCCGCGTGGCCCCTCCTCCCGAGGCCAATTTTGGCCCTGGGGACCCCATCCCCCGGGGCATGGCCAGAACTTTCTTTTTTTTAAAAATTTTTATTTGGAGGGGGGCTGCGTGGCCCCCCTCCTAAGGCCAATTATGGCTCCAGGGACCCCATCCCCCGGGGCCGGCCTTTCCGTTTTTTTCTTTTTTTAAAAATTTATTATTGGGGAGGGTGGCCCCGTGGCCCCCCTCCCAGGCCACTTCTGGCCCCAAGGACCCCATCCCCCGGGGCTGCCTTTCCTTTTTTTTAATTATTTTTTTTTCTCAGGGGAGGGGGGCCATGTGGCCCCCCTCCCGGGCCACTTCTTGCCCCGGGGACCCCATCCCCTGGGGCCGGCCATCAGCATTGGGGACTGTAGGGGAGCCCCAATGCCCCCACGGTCCCGCCGGCTCCCCGCGTCCTGCGGGAGCCGGCATTGCTTTTCCACAAGGGGAGCTGCTGATATGCAGCTCCCCTTGTGGAAAAGCAATCCTGCTTTGCTTTGTTGAAGCGAGAGCAGGTTTCCCTGCTCTCGCTTCAACGAAGCAAAGCAGAGTTTGCAATGACAGGGCGGGAGCCGCATGGCTCCCGCCCTATCATTGCAAACAGCAGTGTCCCGGGGTGGGCACCCCGGGACACTACAGGAGCTGGCCCTGGGGGGTGGTGGTCCCCAGGGCCATCGAGGGCTCCAGGAGGGGGGCCGCGAGGGCTGCGGGCCCCCGCGGGCCCCCACTAATTAATTAGCAGTGCCCCCGGGACCTGGCCCACCCAGGGGCTTTTTGAAAACGAAGCGTGGGAGCACGCACTTCATTTTTTTAAAATAATTTCGGCAGGATTCGCTACCCCAACACGATTTCCGCCGAAATTATAAAAAAAAAATTTGGGGGGCCCTGGGGGTCCCTTGTGGGACCCCCTGAGCAGGCCTAGGGGGTCAGGGTGTTTCTACCCTGCCCCCTTTTCTTGTTTTTTTACCTTTATTTTACTGTTTTCTTGTGACTAGGTACTACAGAGTCACAAGATGGCTGCCAACACTTCCTGGTTTGGAGTGTTGGCAGCCAATTAGAATGAAGCTCGTGGTCGGGAGGCTTCGCGAACCCTCCGCGGCCACAGATATCGAAACTTTTTCTTTTTCTAATTTCTCAGGAACTACTGAAAGGATTTACACCATTTAAAAAAAGGTCTCTTTCTGAACCAAGACCTACCTTTTTGCCAAATTTGGTGTTATTCCGTTCAGCAGTTCGGGCTGTAGCTTTGACTAAAGTTTCCTACGGAAAATAACATGGGGAAAACGCGTTTTGGGATCCCCATTTTTTCTCGGCCCCCACTTGACGAATCATCCCAAAACTTTCAAGACAGGAGCTGACCAGTGCGGGCCACTAGTTTTGAAAATTTCGCAAAGATTCGTCAACCGGCGCCAAAGTTATTAGGAAAACAAAAAATGCTTTTCCTATGGAAACTAGGTCCTAACTATAACTACCTACTGGCGACCGCCAGTTAGTAATATATATATTTAAATATATTTACATATATATCTCAAAGAAATGATGCTGTACTCCTGATTACGTTTATAGATAGATAGATAGATAGATAGATAGATAGATAGATGAAGTAAACAAGGAATAATATTAGAAATCATACAATAATTATTAAATCATTAAAATGAGACAAAAGATACACTGCTAAAATTCACATTGCACAACTAATTGACAAATAAAATATAAACTTTCAATTAAATTGTACTGTAAAAGAAAACTTAAAAACTATAAAAAGCCCAAAATGAAATAAACAATTTTAAGATATAAACTTAACCAAAATTTAAAAAATACTAATATAAAAAAATCTACAAAAAATAAATGAAAATAGATACCACTTTAACAAAAAGGGAACATATTTACAATTATATAACCAAACTAAGAAACATAACGTACATGTCAAACAATTAAACTCCACTAAAATAAAAATTTATAGAAAAACATAGACAACAAAATAATAACACTCCAACTTCAAGATAAAGAAACATCAAAAAGTATTAAAATTTGAAGGAATACAATTTTCTATTCTCACTCCAACCTAAGCGACAGTAGGATAGGATAGGATAAGGATTTATCAAGCGCATTAATACCCGTAGGTGCCAAGGCGCTGGACAGTCGAGGAGAGAAAGGAGAGCACAGAGCTGCCGACTATGTTGAGAAAAGCCATGTCTTAAGCAGCCTTCTAAACATCGGAAGCGAGTCCGCATGAGAGATAGAGGGGGGCAGGGTATTCCAAAGTTTTGCAGCCGCCACAGAGAAGGAACATCCACCCCATCTGACCTTGCGGAATTTCGGAGAGATCAATTTTCTCTGGGAGGAGGATCTCAAGGTCCTCCCAGGAGTATACCTTTGAAACATGGTTTTCAGCCACTGTGAGCCTTTGCTGTGCAAGGCCTTATAGATTGTGCTCAGGACTTTAAAAGAGATGCGCTTCCTGATAGGGAGCCAATGCAGAGTACGGAGCCCCTCCCTCGCTGACTGATGCTTAGGGATATTAAGGATCAGCCTGGCTGCCGCATTCTGGACAACCTGAAGCCTGTTCAGGGAGGCCATGCTAATATTAAGGTACAAGGCATTGCAGTAGTCAAGCCAGGAAGTGACCAGTGCGATGATGGTGGGCCGGTGCAGTTCTGCTGGGATATAAGGGAGCACCTTTCTGAGGGTTTTCAGAATATAGGAGCAGGTGCTCACCGTGCGACTGACCTGAGAATCAAAGGTCAAACCCTCATCAAAAATGATCCCCAGGTTTTTAACTGTCCTAGCCGGAACGGGGACAGGACCACAGTCTGCCGGCCACCAGGCGTTCGTCCAGATTGAGTTCTGCGGACCAAAAACTAGGACCTCAGTTTTCTCAGCATTGATCTTAAGGGAGTTATTCTGCATCCAGCCGATAGTGCTAGCCATGCAGTGGTTACATTTTTCTGCGACCAGTTGCAGATCATTGGAGATGGAAACAATGATCTGCATGTCGTCTGCATAGGAGATCACCTGGAACCCAAAAGATCTTATCAGCTTAGCCAAAGGTGTCACATACAGAATAAAAAGGGTGGGGCTCAGAGATGAGCCCTGGGGAACCCCACAGGGTAGGCTAAAGGCCTTAGATCTGAAACCCCCGCAGCTGACGATGTTTGTTCTCCCTGTCAGAAAGGAGTAGAGAATCTGCAAGGCCTTTCCCGAGACTCCCACCTCTCGCAGTCGTTGGACCATCCGCGTAGGGGAAACGGTGTAGAAAGCAGCCGACAGATCGAGCATGATCAGCACTGCCGAGCCACCCCGTAGGGAAACTGTTAAACTTTGGAAGGATTAAATTTACTATTCCCATTCCAAACTAAGTGATAGTAGAGAAAGGTTTGGCTTTTTGATGGTTCGGATTTACCATTCTCATTCAATCCTAAGCAACTGTAGGGAAAGCACTGGACATTGGAGCACTCAGATTTACTATTTCCACTGCAGCCTAAACAACAGATGGACAGTTTTGGTCTTTTGGGGAGTCTGATATAATATATTTCCACTCCAACCTAAGCTCTAAGCAACAGTAGGGAAAGTGTTGGAAAATATTCATGGTAATTAATATGAAATATTAAATACTAATCACAACATAAAAAATTCATTAAAATATTAATTAAAAGTCCATACACAAATATTTACCAATTTTTGTAAACAACCATAAAATCTACTGAAACAAATGTTTTTAAAAGTGTACTTATTTAAATCTAAAAAAACAATTACAACATTATTTACCATTTAAAATAGTAAAAGATATAGGAAAACACTTTGCCAACTTACTGCGCTGCAGTCCCAATGACATGCAAAATAGTCAAATACAGCTAAAAAATAAAAATCACAACAAATAAAAAATATTCCACAAAATGCTAATTATTTAAAAAAACATAACACATTAAATTAAATAAATCAATTAAACTAAACAATTTACATAATTAAAATTATACTTAACCAATTAAAATAACAAAACTAATTTTACAGTCACATGATTTATATGATTAATAATCTAATTAACAATTAATGTTCACAAATTGGAAAATACATTTAAAAAAAATATATATATATATATATATATATTAAAAGAAGAACTTCCTGCCCTACTCCACCACAAACACAGCACCACGCCAATATATATAAAATATATTATAAACTTAAAAAGAGCACTTTTTAAAAACATTACCAAAACAATTACAATCTACTAAAAATATTGGAATTAGCAATAACATATTATTAACTTGAAACATGCAAAATAATAAAACATTACAATATAATGAAAAATCTAAAATATATACAATTATATTAAAAATATTAAACACTTAAAAACACAATATTCTTACCTGGGATATTCTATCCCATTATATCCTTGCTATCATAATATTTTTGTGACAATATTTATGTCAAACAATATTGTTTGCACAGTAATAATGTCATACACCAGTAGATTTACATGTGAGTAAATCTACATATGTATATTTACCTTTGTGAATCAGGCCCATTGTTCTGCTAAGTACTTTACCAAAAACGTCCAGAATGGCACTTCTCATCTGACTTTACATTGATTTAGCTCCTGTATACCAAGCTGTCATGCTGGCTGTTCTCACTATTTATTACACAAGGATCCTATGAGTCTTTTCACCCTGTTCTCTTGCGTAAAGTCATAACACCCAACTTTAGGCAGACTTTGATAATGGATTAACTGAGCTACCTCCTTGAGTAAT
The DNA here is from genome assembly GCA_963921515.1 of Calotriton arnoldi. Taxonomy (NCBI): domain Eukaryota; kingdom Metazoa; phylum Chordata; class Amphibia; order Caudata; family Salamandridae; genus Calotriton; species Calotriton arnoldi. The sequence continues at coordinate 182,066 of CAWUFW010013655.1, read as the reverse complement.
TTTTACCTACCACTGTAAGCTAGAATGTGCTCTCTGCTGTAAAATCCAACATATATTATGCTGGTTCTGAGCAGTTTTTTCACTACATGCTGCTTACCTCATTGATTCTCTGTGAAACTCTATCCAGGTGCCTTCTATAGACTTCTTTGTATATTTTGCCCAATGTTTTTTAAATAACAGCAAATGTTGCAATTAAGTTCAGCAGGAATAACTTGTAAATTGTTGATGCCATTTTGCTCCTAAAGAAGATATTCTTGTGATTACATTATTTACATTTCTTTATATGTATTTAATGCAAAGATGTACTAAGGAACACTGCCACCGAAACATTGGGCCCTATTCACAAAGGTATTTTAGGGCCGAAAAACGCCTGTCCAGAATTCACAAAAGGATTTCTGATAGCCCCCCTTCAGTATTGATAGCCCCCCTTCAGTATTTTTATCCCGCGATTAATCTTCCTTCCTCTAAAAGCCCCTGACTCCAGGCACCCAATACGTCAAAGCCAAGTAAGTTCGATAACTGTGGTCTGGTCCTATCTTTATCTAATAGGTATGAACCCCCGCGAAGGCTACAGGGGCTCGATGCCATAGATTGACAATCATCTGCTGAGGCTGAACGACAGGAGCCAAGAACACAGGATCTGTCCATTGATAGTAACTCTTTAGTTGGAAGTCCAGATTCTGCTCCTCAACTTAGCCCAGCCATTTGTTCACCTACCATTAGTGCTCTACCTTTGAGGCTTGTCCCTATTGGAGTCGATAAGGTTTCTTCGCCAGGAAAAGCAGAGCCCTTTTTCCCCCTAGTATAACATCTACTATGTCAGACCCCACCTGTCTGAAGGTACTTTCATGGAATATCCAGGGTATAGGGACCAAGGGAGATGACGTCCTCTGGCGGAGGACTCTCCAGGAATGTCAACTGATTGCCTTACAAGAGACATGGTATAATGGTGAAGGCTTCTACTTGGAAGTGTTCACCTCCTTTGCCAAGCATCCAATCCCCTCTGCATCGGGACGAGCCAGGGGAGGACTCCTCTTATTGGTCTCTCTAGACCTATGCTGTAAAACGAACCACGTAGAGCATCACTCCCCACATATCTTAGCAATAGAGTTGCTTTTTAGGAACCACCACCCGCTATTAGTAGTAAATTTCTATAATTCCTTCACCAGATCCTCAGTAATTGAACATCTAGGCAGCCTGGAGGATTTCTTTGACACCTATAGAAAAAGTAAATCTATCTACTTTGAAATGCTAATTCTGGGTGATTTTAACACACATTTGTGTAACCTTAATTGTAATGCAACTATGGCCTATGGGGATTGTATACCTTTAAATACACATTTTGAAGACTCAGAATCAGGTAGACTCATAGAAGGGCTTCTCTCAGTAAACAATTCATACTGCCTAGAACAAACGGAAGTGAATACCCCCATTGCTACCTTTACTGGCAGGGGATGCTCTAGTATCATTGACTTCATTATGATCTCAGCGTCCCTAGCTCCTGCAGTCTGTAGCATGGTCACCGTGTGGAGTAACTTTAGCGACCATAACCCTCTTATACTTGATCTACTATATTCTTTGCTTTTTATAAAGTAGAGACTAGGGGCATTTCCAACTCTGATTTTAGCACTAAGGATCAGTGACGCAGATTAAAGTGGTCAAAGGTTGTACCTGAAATATTTTTAGACAATCTGTATGCGGAGCGGGCTGCTGAGGTCTCAGTATATATGGATGCTAACATGCAGAACAGAGTGGTACCAGATGCTTTTGGATCCTTGACCAGCCAGATAGCTATCAATTTAACTGTCCTGTGTAGGGAAGATGGACATAAAGCGAAGAGGTGGTTAGATGGTACCTGTTCTGTTGCCCATAGAAAGTTAATGTTGGCTCTCAAACAAACTCCAAGAAATGAGAGCGAGAATAGGGTATGCAGGAGGGTCTATAAACAGGCCATTTATGAGAGGAAGAAAGCTATCAGGGACAAGGCCTGGGAGGATCTCGGCCAAGCTAGTACGTACTCTGACAGCAATAAGTTTTGGGCTGTGGTTAACAGACCGTTTTTTTCGGAAAATGGAAATGTAACTACAGATTGCATTGTAGCCCCAGAACGGTGGGTAGAGTTCTTTGGGGGCATGTATAGCGATGGTGAGCTAGAGAGGACGGAACACAGGGGGACCCTAGTTTACCTTTGGAGCCACTTAATTTTAAGGCCACTGAGGTACACGTGGCTATCCTTGCTGCAGCTGAGGGAAAGGCTCATGGCCCGGATGGGGTACCAGCTGACTTGTATAAGGCAGACCCCCAGGTTTGGGCAACAATACTAGCACAGGTTTTTAATGCGCCCAGCACATGTGGCTTTCCTTCATCATGGGCGAAGGCAATCATTATTCCAATTTTTAAAAAGGGTGCAAGAGATGATCCTTCCTGCTACAGACCCATCTCGCTCCTGGATTCCGCTGCTACAATTATGGGTAAGGTGATCTTGAACCGTTTAACCTCGTGGCTGGAGAATTTTAATGTTATTAGTGATCTACAGTACGGTTTTGGGCAGGGGAACACTTGACCAATATATTAATTTGAGCATGGTGATTTGAAAGTACACTATCGCAAAGAGGGGCACACTGCACATGGGATTTATGGATCTAACATCGGCCTTTGATCAAGTTAACCAGTCAAAATTATGGCAGGTCCTGGAAGAGCTCGGTATGGAGCCAAGTTTACTATCCTTTTTACACTATGCTCACAACAACACCACAGCCTCAGTAAGGTTCAAGGAAGATGGCAGTTTGACTGACTCCTGGGAGGTCAATCGAGGGGTACGTCAGGGGTGCATTTTGGTCACTTTAATGTTTACGCTTTACGTAAATAAACTTGGCGACATCCTCACAGCGAGCACTAAAGATATTCCAAGAGCAGGGGCCAAATTGGTCCCTGCTCTACTGTATGCTGATGATGATGCAGTAGTGCTCGCAAGGACTTCTATAGGCCTCCAAAACCTTCTAAATGCTTTTATTGATTTTATGGAGTCACTTGACTTGGCTACCAACTTCTCTAAATCACATACAATGACAATAGGTAGTAAAGTGGCCGCCAAGACTTCTTCTGTAAGGGAGCTGAACTTTCGAAAGTGTCTACTTCTCCTTACTTGGGGGTGTTGTTTGATGATCACGGGACTTGGGTTGCACAAAGGCAACTGAAAAAGAACACATTGGCAAGAGCAGTTGGAGCTGTATGGGATTTTGCCAAAAGGTTGGGATCTAAACCTATACCCGCCCTACTTAAGATTTATAAAGAAAAGTGCATACCCATGGCAACATATGGGTGTGATGTATGGGGTTACAAGGACGGGAGGGATATCCAGGGGGTCGAGAATAAATTTATGCACTGCCTCCTCGCTGTCCCCTCATGTACCCCTGCCTTTATTTTGCATGAAGAGCTTGGCTTGGTGTACATCTCTGATCACATCGCTGTTGCACCACTGGTACGTTGGTTAAGGATTTGGTCGAGTCACTCTACCACCCTGAACCAGATGGTATTAGCGGACTGTATCTCTCTTGATGGGGCGACTCGTATCCCGTGGCTGAAATATATTAAAGAACAAATGAGGGATTTGGGCAGTTCAGATTTGTACAGCAAACCCAGACCGCTGAGATCGGTGGCCACCAGGGATGTCAAAATGAAATATTTGCCCAGGGATGGCTTGGAATTAGCTAAGGCCTCAGTGAGAAGGTATGCTACCATAAGTGTGTCCACACAGTTAAAGCCCTACATGTAGGTAGTTACTAATGCACAACATCACTTTGTCCTAACAAGATTCCGGTTGATTCAGGTGCCTTGGATTTTAGCCTTTCCCAAGGGATATTCAATGCCAGGTACACTAAAGCTGTGCCCCTGTGACAGCTTCTCGGAACAGGATACTTTGCATTTTATATTTTTTTGTGAATTCTATGCCCCCTTTCATAAGAAATTTATACTGCCACTATTGAGAGAGGCCAACTTTACCCAATTTAGACCTCCACTAATTTTTCTGCGAATGCTACCCTCCCCCGTAGTGTGCTTCGGGGTCACAAACTTTCTGTTAGGGGCTATGAGACTTAGGAAGAAGATGCCCTTGCAGTAGCTATGTAATTTGTTTAAACGTGGAATCGGTAATATATGCTTTTTTAACATATTTTTTATGTATAACTTAGAGTGTTGTATTTTTATTAATGCATTGATATTTGTTGCTTGTTTTTTTTTTAAATATGTCTTCTGAATCAATTGCAGTATTCGTAATTATGTGCTTGATAGACCCTTTGTAATGGACAAGTGTATTCCCTTTCAATGTATTAACTGTATTTTAAAGTTTTAATGTGTCTTAATTGTTTCCTTTTATGGCTTTTACTTGCCGAATAAAGTATTTGTGAACTGAACTGAACTGAACTGAACTAGTAGTCATAAAACCCACGTAAGGGGTAAGAAGTAGGTATTTCAAAGCAGAGTTTGCCTTGGAATTTTGGAAAAGCCTACAAACATATATGTGTGAAGGCCTTCTCAAACTCCTATCCGACTTGAAGACCTTCACAAGTTGCAGGTGAAGGGTTTTATTCATGGGAAAAAATCTTTTTCCCACAGAGATTATTTTTTTTAAAGTATGAATTTGCAGAGGGTGATCTATTCTGCCCCATGTGTGGAATACTACACTATGTAGAATTCCAATGGAGCGGAAAAGGACCTCACGAGAGATGCCACATGACACACCCAGAATTATGCCTATAAAATGTGCTTGACGAAGCTTGCCATGTGTACTTCTAGAATTGTTTATAAATGGAAACAAATCCTACAACAGTATGCTCAGGTTGAGATGTAAATCACTGCCTATATTTTCTGAGCTTTTTTTGTAAATAGGGCCTGTTGCAGGGATTCTGCTCAGGAACGGAACTATGCTTGGGACCATACAACATCAGTATGTAGGGACTGAGTCACCATACCCCATTAGCATCTACGGACCTGAATCTGACTAGCTCATAGTGCCTCACTTGCCCTCCTAACCTTTCCAGAAAGACAAGTGATTTAGCACCCCAGAACATAGCACTCTTGACTCTCTCAGGATCGTGGTAGCAGGTCACCCCCTTTTCTTCTCTCACTCGTACTTGTCTACAATAAACAGAAATATGAGACACGAGGTAAGTTTATAATATTTATTGAAACTATTGCGCTCTAATGTGTATTAGTTGCGCCACAAATAGCTAACAAATAGAGGTCACTAATGCAGTTAGCATAGCTATCAGACCAAATACAATAAAGAGTCAGGTCATATTAACTGACAGATTTGCCTAAACCAACACTTACTACAAAAGCTAAATGATTAGTGATTATAGATCATAGATCTCTGATGTTGGCAGCGGACCCCATAACTTAGCGTTCATAGATAGTTGTTCTACATCCCAGCTGATGCATCTCTCTTGTCTCAGGACCTTTGCGCTGTCTGCCAGCCTCCGCTCTCTGAGTGTTTTGATAGACATGTCCGGAGTTATATGACAAAACATTTGTTTTCAAAAACAGCAGCTGGATGTCTCTATTATGTCTAGGTGCTAGTGTCCAACCACCGAAATTAACAAAAAGCAGTGTTGTTTGACCTTGCCTAGGCTGTGCAGACTAAATCCCTTGAAAAGGACAAAAACTTGCTGACTATATGTGAAAATACAATGTGGCACAAAAACAAATGTGTGCTTTTAGTAATGTGTGCAAAGCAGAAGCAGCCTACAATGTGCAAAGTTAGGCTAACATAGGAAAAACGACTATGTCCATGTAGGAAACACACAACACCCTCCCTTTTGTTGGAACAATAGCATGGCAAATAACTAAAAAATAATGATTGCGATCACAATGCAAGCGAACTCAAAGCATATGCACTAAGCAGTTTCATGAAGAATTAGAAAAAATATAAAAATCTAATATGTCAATTTAGAGAAAGGTGACTAAATTATGGTGAGTCGGAGGAATCCATGATGTCACTCGCAAATTCAAAGGCTGGGGACTCCAGGATGGATGGTCACAAGTTCCAGAGAACAAAAATGATCCTCGGTCTCAGCCGATGCGAGACAAATACCGGAGAACCTGCATCCATGCTAGGAGAGCCAGTGTTTAGTGATCCATGTGCCAATGCACGCATCTCCTCAAGAAGGAGTGGCTTATACCCCGTATGACGGAGAAGCCACAAACCCAAAGGACAACTTTGATAGTGGGTCTTAAAAGGACTCATCAGCAGTTCCATGTACATGGGAGCAGGCGTCTGCAAAGTCAGGCAAATATCTAATGCCCAGTCGAAGGGGCACCAGAGGCAGTGAAACGGGGGTAGCACACAGGTAAACCCGGCAGGTCAGAATGTTAGTGCCCAGTCAAGGTCTAGTTCTTGAAGCAATAAGATTCTAAAGTATCGAAGCATACGTTCACGACACTGCTCGACGTTGGTAGTTTCAGGGGTCTTGCACAAGGAACATCCATTGCGAAGAAGCAAAAATAGGATCAAAATGCAGAAAATGAGGAATAACAGCAGCGGGAGTCCTCCGAACACACTAGAATAAAGATAATGAATGAAAGCCGGTATTACTCCAAATATTGTTTGGAATGAAGAGACCAAACCAAAATGCACAAGAAATGCACAAGACCGGCAGTGTTAGATGTGCTAAACATTCAATGAATTAATTCGCCAGAATGTAGTGGGGGGTTTGCGTTTAACAGTGCCTGTATGTCGTTGGTTATACTGGTCACCTGTAGCTCGAAGGTCTTGCAGGCAGATGTGAGAGCTACTTCTTTTTGAAACAATAGTGCATGGAATCTGCTTAGTTTATTAAAGTCTGCCTTCAAAGTTGGAATGGAAGGTCATAGCGGGCTCTCAACAACTCCTCGTGTAGGTAGAAACAGGACATTATTACAACATGTGAAGGGGTGAGAAACTGATAAAATATATAAAATTCCCGCCCGCATCCCACAGCAGTCTTAATGATTCAGCATTAAATAACTTCCATTGGAAAGGACAGTTTTAAGAGGAGGAATTGCCGGGCCGGGATCCCTTTTAAAAAACAGGCCAAATTCACTACAGAGGCATTACATGCGCCGTGCACAATAACTTGCTTGTGTACATGTTAGTGAGTGTCCGAAGGAAGAGCCGCATTGCTTACCAGTAAGAATACTTCCTTGCCAGCACTTTCACAACAATAGGTAAACGGAAGTGACCATAATTCATGAAGTAAGCTGCCTCCTAGGGGTTCATATCTACCAACAGGGAAATGTTTTATGCAAGCTGTGAACTAAAATGTCGAGACAGGCAAAGATATTACACCCTGTATCAACCATACTGCTGAAGATGTTTCGGCTATGTTAAATACAGCATTGTATAGGTTGCATCTTTTATTGCCATCAGTTGTTGTTTGTGTGTCAAATTGAAAGGAAATAATAATATGCTGAAATTCAAACAACGCCATGGTACACGTCCATTCTTATGTGTTTAAAGTGTCCAGCTGAACTGCATGATAGATCTAAGCTGACCCTGCCCATGATATAATGCCGACATGTCACTTTGCACAATATCAATAACAGAAAACACAATATTATTCAAAATATAAATGCAAGATTTCTCTTAAACATGTGGCAAATACCATCTGGGACACTTTCCAAATTTCATTATATGTAGCACAAATAAAACTTTTAGAACATGGAAATTTAGGACCTAATAAAAAATCCGACAAATCAATGTCTTTGGACAGGAGAGAAAGCTGATGTTTTACTGCAGGGAGTGTGGAATATTTCAACAATTGTTCTGTAGCATCCAGTGTTTGCTATGAGTAGCGGGGTGTGGGGGTGGGGGAGTGAGGGGGGCATAGGGGTCACAAAAGGGGGGGGAAATAAATAATAATAATAATTTAAGAAATAAACTTACCTACAGCCTGCCACATTCCGCGTCACGCTCCTCTGCTCCTTTTCTTCTGGCACAGACCCCCAGCCTGCCCTGCAGCCAATTTTGTAGCTGCTCTCGCATAAGAGCAGCTTCAAAAGGAAACGAGCATGACAACTATTTGTGTCTACTGACCACAATAACCACCTGTGAGGATCTGAAGTGTGGAATTGAATGTACCATTCGGCACCATACTTTTAAGCTGTTCCTCAGTATAATTTGTCAAGTATTGCCAATTATCAAAACAGGCAATGGAGGGAGTATCCGGGGCATTCATTTCTTTAATTTTTGCCAGATCCAGACATGTAGTCTGCTGGACGGTGTCATTGAGGAAGATCATCGATCATCTGTGTTGGGATTAAACATGCTCAAAACACGGTCTCCGTCCCCTGAACCTGCACAGGTTTGCTTCCCTAAATCGATTTCAGTTCAATTGTGTCCTTCCAATAATCATAGCCTGTAAGGGCTAACTGGTTGACAAACACAGCCGTATATATCAGCTTAGTTTGTCAAAGCATATATTTTTTCAGTGGGGTAAAATCTAATTTGAAAAAGTCTGAAGTAGGATCTACAGAGTCACATCCTGGCAAAATATGTGAATTTAGCTGTATACATTTTGGAACTTGTGGGGTAGTCGGACAATGTTCCTATTGTGTAAAATTAAAAAGTGTACGTCGGACACTGACCCTATGTAGGATTTGATGGCCATAATGGTGATAACAGAACAAGTCAACATAATTAGCAGAATTAAGGTACAGGTCTTTAATTAAAAAACAGTGTAAAAGTCCAGCTCCGAGAGCATAGAATTGACAGTTTCAACATCCCAATCATCTGAATGTGACCCAGGTACTATTATATCCCCCATGGAAACTTTAAACACATATGGTTTATGCAGGATCTCTGTAGGGCTGAATCTGTTGAATGGAACCTTATCCAAAACAGTTCCATCAGTTACTGGAATGGCTGAAATGTTCACGAGGGACAAGTCTCTTTTCAGTTTATGGGAATAAGAATGGGGGGCCACACCCCGTCGACCAGTTCTGTAGTAGAACGTTCTGGAAGATAGTGGTCATAAATCAACTAGAAAAAAACTGTCAAAATCCAATCCAGATAAAGAAAAAAACAAGGAAAGCGTAATTCAAACATATATCCAAGGTGGGACCAGCTAAGTGCGTTTCAACCATGAAATGAAAACACAAATCTGTGCTGGACGAGTGTTTAAAACAGAAGAACTGTCTGAGAAAATTTTATCATTATCCATATAATACCCAGAAGCACTGAGTTGAAAAACAGGAGGTTCTGGTTCAGTAGCAGGACTCGAAAAATCCAAAAGGGGTGGATCCACAGACGGTGGATCAGTATAAACGACATCAGCTGCTGAAAATGAAGTAGTAAGAACAGTTCTGGCTTCAGTCATGTTGTTGACTGCAGACTCATTCTTCCCCCCAGCCGGAGAGTAACAGCTTCAGTGTTGCTCACTAGCTGCAGAGGAACTTCCTGCAGAATAGCACAGACACCCCGTGGCCTACTATGTAGAATCGGCCACATGGTGTAGTTTGACATGTTCAATGGAGACAAAACGTTTGTCTTTAGAAACTAGAAGCGGTGGCAGGATCACAGTTCTTGTGCCTTGGACGCCAAGGACGGGCACCGGTGCTTGGTCTGATGGCCCGAATACCTACCTTTTCTCGAACAAGATCACCAATTTTTTTAATCCAGCCAGAAAGTTCAGGTTTCACATCCATACACGAAGAGGGAGATGTCTTCAAGTGTTCGGCTGAATGGGTGTCACTGAACTTTTGCAGATCCTGTAAGACAGCACAACAATTATCTACGTCAAAAGTCACGGCAGCGCCTCGATGTTTGGACCATCAAGGTCTGGAACGTACATCTTGATGCCAAAAGATACTCCATATGGGGCCCGCCCACCCAAAGATCTTTTAGGGAAGTTATTTAGAGCTTGTTGAACCCCATATGGATGATGGATCCAATTACCCCCAGTGCCTAATACTCTAGCCGCTAAGGACTGCATTAAGTCAGGGTTCATTCTTTCCATGGCAGAATCGCCCTCGGGCCAATATGGAGAAGAATAACGCACCTGTACACCTAGGAATACCATAGAATCCCAGTACGCTTTTGACATGAAAATCGGGCCCTGGCCCAAGTTGAATGCACTGCATACATGTGTCCCGACAAAGACCTGCAGGTCTTTAATAACAGTTCGAGCATCAGCCGAGAGCCGTGGCCAAATCCAAAGGAACCTAGAGCAAAAATCGACTGCAAACAACATTTATTTGAACGCAGTGTCCGAAATTAGTGGACCACAATGAGCCAAATAAATGCAGCCGAAAGGCTTGTTGGAGATCAACAGGTGCCTCTGCGTTGGACGAGCCACAGTGGAAGCTTTGTTTTGTTGACAAATGTCGCAACACAGGATATATTTCTTGGCCTGTTGATATAAGCCGTGCCACCAATAACGCTGCTGTAGCAGCGAGAATGTGGCCTCCACCCCAGCATGGGCCGAAGCCACACTTTCATGTGCTGCTATAACTAACGCAAGTCTGCAGTCTTGGTTGGGAATTGAACAATCATTAACCCCTGGAATTGTTACAAAAGGAATGTCCTGTTCATTCAAATGATAAGAATATTTAGAAGGAAAGCCCTTAGGTAAAGGGGTCCTTTTTTATTTGCATTAATGGCAGCCCAGATATCAATATCTATTCTAGATTTAGAACAAGTAATTGCTGCTACTATAGCTGTAGCGACTGCAGATTTGGCTGCTTCATCAGCCAAGAAATTTCCTAAAGAGTGTGCTCCCATACTCTGATGACTCAACGTATGTATTGCATGAGTCCATGGCAACCTGTCTTTGAGGTCTGTCACTTTAACCCAAAGTGTCTTATGCTTGTAATTTGGTGAATTGCCAGGCATGGTTGGAATTCACAGTCGAACATAACACCAATAACAATAGCGCATGCCACTGAGTATTGTTGTTTAGAACCTATAGCAGCTTGAGCTGAACTGACTGTAAATAACATATCTATACTGATCAAGAGGCAAAATGGAAGAGGGAGTTGGATGAACATGCTCAGACTGTAGAAATTCTTGGGTCTGTGGAGAAGGGTAAAAGACAAAGGGGTCGATTCCGATTCGGGCCGTAAATTTCTCCGACCGAGCCGGACCTGGAGAGATTTCCGACCGAATCGGACCCGTGCAGTCCGACCGAACGAGTACGATGCGTCCGTATGTTATCGGACTCGAGTCGGTCGGACTCCCATTGAAGTCAATGGGAGCCGGTCGTACAACGCGTACGCGGGCTCCCATTGACTCAATGGGTGCGAGTCGGACAAGGGCGCCCCCTACAGCGGGTACGCGGCGAAGCGATTCGTGCCATACACGCACAGGTAGGGGGGACCCATGGGTCCCCCCTGTGTGCGACTCGCGCGGCTACGCGTACAGGGGGTCCGACACGGACCCCCAAAGTACGGCTCCGACAGCTCTTACGAGCCGGAGTGCGCGGCTCGGTCGGACTGCTCGCGGCGCGCATCGTACTTACCCGGCCGGGAAACGTCTCCATTGCGCGGTGCGAGTCGAGTCCGAGCGAGTCGGTCGGAGCGGTCGGGACGCCCGAACGAGTCGGTCGGCGATTTCGCATCGTACTCGCTCGGCCGGACCCGCGTACGGTTCGGTCGGGAAACAGGGCTCCGAATCGGATCCGGTAAAGCCGAATCCGATTCGGAGCCCTACCGGCCGAGATCGGAATCGACCCCAAAGTCTACATCAACAGCTGTTAGGGATGTTGCTCACTGTATCCATCTAGGATGGAGGGCCTCAGTGTTCGGAATGCTAACATTTGTGACAACCTCTAAGGCCGGCATGGAAGTAAAGACAATAAAGCATTTCCCTTGTGCAAGTGGCCATTGTTTAAGGATGACCATCTGCACTGCAGTCAGTATTTTTTCAGTGGAAGCAAAAATGCATTTCTGCTTGGAATATAAATGCGATTTATATGCAATCAGCACTGTTTCACGTTCATTAAAAGTGAGGTATGTAATTTTAATTGCACCTGGCAAAATACAAATGACCAGGTTCGTGGTATTGACACGTATGCAAGTGACGTGTTTCAAGCAAGTCAGAATGTAGTGACCTGAGTGTATCTGTGTGTACTGATGTCCAAGATGCTGTGGAAAAATCAGGACATATTAATTCATAAAGTATTTTAATGCATTGTGCATATTCAGGTATGTATGTTCTACCAAAACTTTGAAATCCTAGCAGGAACTGCAATTTTTCTAGTGTGTTTGGAGGCTGCAGTTGTGAGCATTTCTCAAAAAACGAGGGGCAAGACTCTTTCCCTCATGCGTAAGTTCATATCCTAGAAAAAGGGCATGCAAAAAGCTATATTAGATTTTTGAATTCGAACTTATAGCAAAGTTCAGCAAATGCCAATAATATGCAATCTGTTCTAGCTAAGTGGGGGTATTATTCATTGTCCGTTAAGTAGATACTGTCTACGTAGGACAGCGCGTCAGGTGTCGGAGGTGTTGGAGGGCCAGGGGAAAGGGGGGCCCAATGACCCTTTCCGCCTGCCTTTTCATGGTGGGTAAACCGCCATGAAACGGCCGGCTGTAAGGGACATCGTAATCCCTACCCATTGTAGGGATGGTGGTCCCTCCGACGGTCCGACGAGCTCCTTGAGCCCGTCAGATCCGTAGCAGTCGGTTTCTCTGACTGCCAACCATCTTCCTGCCATCATAATGCGGCGAGCAGTAATACAGGGTCCGATGTCGGTGGGACCGCCACCGACGGGCTGATGGTGGCGGTGTGTTTTGCACTGCAAATGTGTGAGTATGCATGTTTAAATGCCTATAGTCTAAGATAATATGATAGGAACGTTCCGGTGTCAAAACAAGAAATAAAGGACTATTCATTTGAGAGACACAGGGTTCATTTACCCTCTGGTACTCCAATTAGGAAAGTATTTCTTTAACGAGTGCTTTAGCATCTCGTTTGATAGGATATTGTGGTTGGACTTGCGGGCTGGACCGCAAAGGTAGAACATGATAAGGAGAATCCTTATCCCAGTGACATGATGGTGATAGAGAACAGGGGCTAGTGCAAGAGCCCACTCTAAGCTTGATTGACGTGTTCAGGGACAAGAGCAGAAAAAGAAGGTAGAATAGCATCCTCTCCTTGGGGGGATGCTCGTACAAATGGTGGGGGGCTAATCCACCTCCGCCAATAGCATGTCATAAGACAAAGTCAAATTTTCCCAAAATATTTCTTTAATGGTGCTTTTAACATCACCTTCTATTTGAATAACTAAATGATATAATCTATCTGGAGGGGCTATGTGTTTATCCGCGGTCTCAACTGTAACAAAAATATCAGTTGCTCTCACTACCAGAAACTCTTGGAGATTCTGGCGCATGATGATGACTTCTGCCGCCCAACTCCTGTTCAGGAGGAGGGCTTTCAGCGTCTGTGCCATATTTAGCTGTTAAAGCTGCAAAAAAAAAATTCTGAAAAGGGGCTTTATCTTTACGTCAGACGACCGCACAGTCTCCATTTTTGGTTTCAGTAACTCTTATGGTCTGTGTTCAGATCGCCCTCCTCAGTCGTACTGCTGATCTAATGATTCCTGAAAGGAACAAGGAGAACCTGTATTAGGAACCTGATACCTGTTTGGAGTCTTGATTTTAGTGCAATCACGAAAATCGTACTGCCTCTCAGAGGACCCCAGGGGTGCAGAACCTCTGCAAGGTTTACCTTTCTGTGGTTGTTTAAATTTATCCCATGTTTTTTTAATTAACTCATGGGCCTGCTTGGCTACCTTGTCTGAACCAGGCTTGCCAGGAGGTGTTTTAGTAGATCTGGTTTCTAAATTATTGCGTCCTAAGGATGTATACACATCAGCAATAATTATAGGCAACTCGAGTTCCCGGTCGGCTGGTGCAACCTCTGTGAGCCGCTAGTGTATAGCCAGATTGGCTGCTTCACCTTTAACATTAGACATAATCATTGCGGATACTATGGGAAAACTCCCCATTAGTTTCATCCTCAAATCGTGGGCAGCACCTGCCCCGTTTTCATTCTGTATCTTTTTGAGTACGTCTGATAAGACGGACATCAAGGGAGTGCTGTGACAAACAGTATAGACGGCACCAAAAATTGTCCCCCAGGTTTTACAGTCTCCAATACCAGGAACCATCCCATTGGGTAGGCACATAGTCAAAATTCTGTGCTTATCTTGTGGTCACGTAAGGGGAAACACAGCTTCAAGTTGATTGATTTTTTGGGTGACCCAAAATGGAATTTCCTTATGATTAGTGGGTCTTTTGCTCATAAAGGAAATAACAATTCTAGGACTTGTTGTAGGTGCTGCAGGCAACTGGGCTTGACCCTGCATACCAATTTTAGCTGGGCCTGCCGACTAGGTACATGAAACAAACTGAGTCAAGCGTCTTTAAAGGCAACTAGACCAGTGTATAAAGCTTGTGATTGTACAAGAAATTGATTGACCAAATCAGGATAGGGTGTACATCCCATGAGTGTTGGCCAAGTCATCCCTTCATTACTATGGAGGCCAAAGCAGACACCTCCAGGTACATGGGGAAGGGTGCCAAGGAACCAATTTTGGTGTTCCCAGTAGGTGAGAGGAATCTCAAGGAGCGCATAAGGTCTATATGCATTAAGCACTGGAGGTGTAGTGTATGTATGAAAGGTATTAGATTGACCATCCATAGCCGGAAATGTGACCCAAGAATAAAAAACTTGAAAGTGGTATGCTGCATCCGCTTCAACAACAAAAATTGGAGGACCACATGCATTAGGAAGCCTGTTTTGGGTTAAATGTGCATAAACAGCAGGTCTGCAGTTAACCGGAATGGGCACAGCCTGTGCCATCAAAAAGACAGAAATGGATTCAGAATAGTACACAAACTGGGTTCAAACCTTTTAATATTCAAGATTGAAACACCAACAAAGTTAGATGGTTCCTTAACACTGTGGAGGATTAAGCCCAAACACCATGGACGTCTCCGGAAAAAGGTACAAAGGCATTGTGGACATGCACAAGCACTACTTAGGAGACCCGCAAATAGGTACCAGACCGAATGTTGAGTGCCATGTTGCAGGGATTCTGCTTAGGAACAGAACTAGGCTTGGGAACATCAGTATGTAGGGACTCAGTCACCATAGCCCATCAGCATCTACGGGCCTGAATCTGACTAGCTCATAGTGCCTCACTTGCCCTTCTAACCTTTCCAGAGAGACAAGTGATTTGGCACCCCAGAACACAACACTGCCGACCCTCTCAGGATTGCGATAGCAGGTCACCCCCTTTCGTTATCTCACTTGTCCACAAAAAATAGAAATAAGAGACACAAGGAAAGTTTATAATATTTATTGAAACTATCGTGCTTTAATGTGCATTAGTTACGTCACAACTAACAAACAAAACAAATACAGGTCAGTAATGTCATTAGCATAGATATCAGACCATACACAATAAAGAGTCCTGCCATACTATGTGACAGATTTGCCTAAACCCACCCTCACTACAAAAGCTATATGATTATAGATCATGGATCATAGATCTTTGGGCTGGGTAGGGGACCCAATACCTTAGCATTCATAGATAGAGGTTCTACATCCCTGCTAACGTAGCTCTTTTGTCTCAGGACCTTTGCGCTGTCTGCCAATCTTCGCTCTCTGGGTGTTTTGAATGGCATGTCCCGAGTTATATAACCAAACATGTGTTTTCAAAAACAGCAGCTGGACATCTCTATTATGTCTAGGTGCTAATGTCCGAACACCGAGAATAACAAAAAGCAGTGTTGTTTGACCTTGCCTAGGCTGTGCAGACTAAATCCCAGGAAAAGGACAAAAGCGTGTGCTAACTATATGTGAAAATACAATGTGGCATAAAATGGACAGTAAAATTGTGTTTTCTGATGCTGATAAGCGCGAATAAACAGCATCTCCATCGCCTCATAAATCAAAAGTCATTGGCTCTTCTGAACCTTCCCTTACCACAATTTTTGGAAAATATTGGTCTAATACTGACAATCTTGTCAATAAGATTAAAAATATCTGAAAGGATAAGGCTGGTCTCTCCATGAAAGTCTCTGATGACAAAGTTAGAATAAGAGACAATAAATCTATGATTGACCAATTACTTGAAAACATTGAAGGTACTGATTGCAGAAGATATCTTGAGAACTTATTACCTAACCTATTGCAGTTACAATTTACAGAGAAATTTAAAATTGTTACAGCACATTGTATGCCATCTCACTGTAAACCAGGTCAAACCAAACCCAGACAAGTCCTATTTAAGTTTCTACAGCATAACCATCTAGTCATGATAAGAAAAGCTGCACAAGAAATTCCTTCTCTATTGGTAAACAGTAAAAAATCTTTATTCATCAGGACTTCGCTAAGGAAACACTTGCCATGCATAAGGAATTTACTGTACTAAGGGGCGATTATGATAGGGGGGAGACTGCCACCGACAGGCTGTTGGTGGCGGTCTCCCCGCCGTCGGTGACATGTTTCCCGCTTGCCATATTACAATGGCGGGCAGGGTAATGGCGGTCGGAAAGTCCAACCGCCACACATCCGATGGGCTCCTTGAGCCCGCCGGTGTGGTGAAGGGGCTTGTAGTTCCTACCATGTAGGCGGTGCCTGCTAGGCACCGCCGTAGGGATTACAATGTCCCTTTCCACCGGCCTTTTCATGGCGTTTAACCCACCATGAAAAGGCTGGTGGAAAGGGACTTTGGGGGCCTGTAGTGTGCCCCCCTCACCCCCTGGCCCCCAGACATGGGACCTGGGGGGGCACCTAGGGTGCCCCCCTACATATCCCAGCACCATGTGGTGCAGGAATATGTAAATTGTCCCTTTTTGCATTGCAGCGGGTGCTGCAGCAAGCAGGACCTGCCACAATGCAAAAAATAGGTATTGCGATCGCCGTGGTGGAGGTCGCATCAAAATACCTATGTCGGGACCACCTACAGCCCGTCGGGCGGTCCCAATCCTCGATAGAGTGCCACCATCGTGATTGGGCCCTAAGATCCAGACTGAAAAATTCTGGCTTCAAATATGGTCATTTTGACCCTTGACCTAGGTGTATCTGGAAAGATGACATCTCCAAATCCTTTCATCATCCTGAAGATCTTCGAACATTCCTTGACCATCATTGCCCTCTCTCTAAGGATACACAGGAACTTATCAACTGATGTAAAATAGCGGCTTTATCATCACTTATGTGCCCTCTATCTGTACATTTATTGGTGATGGGCTTGTTCTTGCTGGCTCATCTTGTATATGTGTGGGTGTGTGACTCATATCTGTTATTAATGTTCTCTGCTGTTTCTATGTTTTCTTTTGTATCTTTTGTTCTCTTTCTGTGTGTTAATTCTCAAAGCTACATCAGTGTCTTTAACTCAGTGCATCCTCTTCTTGGTATTTGGTTTCCAATTCCTTCTCTTCTTCTGTATTATTATTTTATCTCATGGATACCTCAAAACAACTTAAACTTGTTCCTTTAAATGTTAAGGGTTTAAGATTTCCAGTTAAGCATATTTAAATACTAGACTATTTAGCTAGACATAAAGTTGATATGTCTTTGCTCCAAGAAACTCGTGTTGATGACAAAATAGTATCTTATATGAATAAAACATGGATCGAGAATATCCTCTCCGGCAAACGGTAAAAAAATGGCGTTGGGATCTTATTTTCAAAGAGACTCCAAATTCACATTTTAGACAAATGCTCTGATAGTGATGGCCAATCTTACCTGTTAAGTTTAAAATTATTACTGCTGTTTTACATCTCATTATTATTTTGGGTCCTACAACTAATGATCTGCCCTATTGGAAATATATTACTTCTGAAATTCTCAAGCATGGCAATGTTCCCCTTATTGTAGACGAAGATTGTAACCTAATATGTGACACTCTTCGTGATAGATTACTAAATTTAGACCCCCTAAATCTCTCAAATTACCTGAAGCATTGTTTAAAAAATACCAAAACGTATTGATATTTGCCGACTCTATTTTCCAACTCACAAAGAATTGACTTTTTTTCCAATATTCATAATTCATATTCCCGAATTGATTACTTATTCACATCAAGAAATCTTGTTCACTTTATCACTAATACTGTTATTGGAAATATTGAGGTCTCAGAACATGCTATGGTTTCAATGTGTTTACAAATAGATAATTCTTCTGTTTCTAAGTCAAGATGAAGTATGAATACTGACATTATACACAATAATATTATTAAGCCCAAAATGTTGTCTGCTATTGATCAGTATTTTTCTACTAACAAGGATGGTGTCACTTCTGATATTATACGTTGGGATGCTTTTAAATCATATATTACAGTTGTAACGATCTCTCTAATGGCCCATGAAAATAAATCCTTCCATTCTAAAGTCTCTTACCTAGAAAAGGAAATTGCTAAATATGAACGTCTCTATATTACCTCTAATAATAATCTTTTTAAGCTTACCATACAGAAGCTTAGTTAAAAAATACAATTCTTTGCTGAGTGAAAGCGATGGATTATAAATTTCAAATAACAAAGCAAAATGTTATTTGAACGCAAATAGGTCAGGAAAATTATTAGCTAATTAACTTTGCGTGAAATGCAACAGAACTCAAAATCATGCTGTTCATGGCAAGGATGGGAAACTTGCATTATCTACATTAAATATCATTAAAGAGCTCTTAGAGTTCTACTCCTCCTTATATTGTAAACCAAGCACCACAGATAACCAGAGTATAGACTCTTTTCTAACCTCACGTAATCTTCCTTTAATATCACAATCTGATAAACCTACCCTAGATTCACCCAGTTTTATTGATGAAATTAGTGCAGCTATTAAATCTTTACAACCACATAAATCCCCCAAACCTAATGGTATTCCTGCTGAATTCTATAAAGCATTCTCTGATTACTTTACTCCTCGTTTATTTCACTTATTCACCATCTTCAGCACTACAGGAATGGTTTCCTGGTCTTTAATGGAAGCCTTGATCATAGTATTACCCAAGCCTGATAAAGATCGTAGTAAGGTATCTAACTATTGCTCTTCCTTATTAATCAAGATTGTAAAATTTTTACAAAAATTCTTGCCAACAGATTGGCAAATATATTGCCTCATATCATTCGTATGGACCAAAAAGGCTTTATTAAAATTAGAGCCTCTGTTAATAACACCAGACTCTTGTTTCATGTTCTTGAAGCTACTCCTCTACTTTCTCCTCTTGGCCTTCTTGCTTTTCATGCTGAGAAGCATTTTGACAAGGTCCACTGTCAATTTTTATTCCACACCATATCTATCTTTAACTTTGACTCATTCAACAAAATGGTTTCAGCTCTTTACTCCTCCCCTTCAACAAAGCAAGCTTTTTATCAATGGGCATTTTTCAGATTTGTTCTCCCTTTTTTTGGGAACTGGACAAGGTTGGCCGTTATTTCCATTTCTTTTCTAATAGCCTTAGAGTCTCTACTATCCATTATATGAAATTCAAATGAGATTCAAGGATTGAATAATCTTAATCCTAAAATGTCTGCATATGCAGATGACATATTATTATTTATCTGTAACCCAGATATGACTATACCAAATGTTCTCACTCTTATATGTGCTTATTCTTTTTCTTCTGGTTACACCTTAAATACTAATAAAACAGAAGTTTTTCCTCTGAATGTCTACTGCACCCCTGACAAGCTAAATAATACTGACATTCTTTGGCAAAACGTTTTTCACACTAGGTTAAACAAATGGTTACATTAAACTGTGACTATTTACTTGAAAAAATTGTAGACAAAATTTATCAATGGTCCACCCTTCATCTAACATGGTGAGGGAAAACTGAATCTATCAAAATTACTATTGCTCCTCAAATATTTTATGTACTATCCAGGATTTGTTTGCAACTACCTCTTTGGAAGAATAAATCCCCATAACTTTGCTATGCTAAACTAAAAATTGCCAAAATCTATGGTGGACTTGGACTGCCAGACTTTTGCAAATATCATACAGCTTTCATATTAAGACAAGGGGGTTATAGCTTAGACAACATGATTCTACTAATTTACCTAAATGTTTTCAACATGAAAAACAATTAGTTTTTTTATTCCCTTTACCAGTATTATTATCCATGTCCAATTCAAATTTGCTTGTAAACTTCTCACCTATTATCAAATCCACTGAATTAATTCTACATGAATTTGATTCTTTATTTCAGTCACCTATACCTACATCTACAAAACTTTTACTGTGGTATAACCCATTAATAAAGTTTGTCCGCAAGATTACATTCTGGAAATCTTGGAGTGGCTCAGGTATTTAAGTGATATTCATAGTCAGAATGCCTTTTTATCTTTTGCAGATTTACAGCATACATTTTTATTACTATCAACAGATATCTCTAAATACAAAATTGTATGTAAGTCTATAGTTAATGCTTTTTCCAAACACTATCCCCACAACTACATTTTCTTGCTCATAAATGTGTATAAATGCTTTCAGTGTCTCTCCTCATACACTTTCTAAATTTTATAAAAAAACAAAAAAATACAGGAGGTATTAATTTAACACTTTTTAGTAATTTTTGGAATGAAGAAAATTCCCAGACCTTTTCTTTAGAAACTTGGAAAAAATGTGATTATTAACTATTACCTGCTGGCTCCTTGTTGCTTTATACTAAACAATTACATGTATTTTATTCAACTGTTTGTGGACTATATTTAAGTTATTTAAAGCTAAACATTTAGGCACTCCATTGTGCTGGCATTGTGTATACTATATAGTTGATGGTCCTTTGAAACATATTTTATTTGTGACTGTACTGTTATTTCAGAATTTTGAAAGAAAAGTTTGGAATGTTATTTCTATAATACTTCCTATCTCAAATACGTTCTCTTGTGACTTGATTGCCTGTAAATCATTTACATTGTCATATAATTTATCTGATATTCATAGCAAATTAATTGATTTCTTATTATACTTGGCTGCTAAATCAATTACATCTAATTGGAAAGATGCATCTCTTTTATCAGTATATATTTAATGGTCCAGGGTCACTTTTACTGGCAGAGATGCCCGCATATCCATTACTGGTTATTCGAATAACACAACCTCATTATAACTGTTTTGCAAACCTGTTGATGATTATATTTCCTTGCATATGCATCTGTAAATGTATCTTCATGTTAGTTACAGATTAATCTTAGTTGTTCTTAAAGGTCCACATATAAGAAGTAGCTATTGTCTGTTTCCTTAATTTTATTACCTACACATACTTATCATATGAACAATTCTTCCTTCTTTTTACAGGTGCAGGTATATTACAATTTAGTATTTTATCATACTCCTGCTCTCTATTCTTTTTTGGTACTTTTTTATATTGTCTTCATCACTTTAAAAATGAATAAAATATTTTTAACTAAAAAAACTTGCAGCAAGCTTGTTCATGTAATCACAATTCAACAACATCACCCCTAACAATAATTTACGAGGTATCCCAGTCATCTAAACAATAGTTTATCATTGCAAGCATAGTTGTTGCGTGCTGACAAGCTGCTCCATTGGACACTGTCAATTCTTGCACCCCTTTGCAATTTATTTACCAAAACATCACTAACACGCTCTCGCTACACCTCAGTCTTGGCCACTAATTCTGTCCTGTGCAGCTCATAATGTGTTACACGAAAATTCCCCTTTTATCAATGTCCATCATCACACTATCTAAAGAACCAGCACTCTTCAAACTCTAGAACCTAGGTGTGCACTGTTAGAATCTCATTCAGCTCACTGCACAGCTTTCTAATCCTCAACTCACATAGCTTTCTCCCTGAACTGAAACCTCCTTGATACTCACTTAGCTCAAGCACATGCACCTTAACTGTAAATCTTCTGTTTACTCACTCTGTTGATCTGCTCTTCATAACTAAAACATGTTTCTATCCTTTTTTTCCCCTTATTTTTTGGTATTCTTCTACTTGATTGCTACTTCTTGATTCATACAAATACGCCAGGAAAGATTTCAGCAATATCAGCCCTTTCTGTAAGTTTGCTACAATTAAACACACATTGGCTGCCCAATGTTCCCATTCATTAAACTCCTCTGTCTTCTCAAAGCCACTCTTGTCATAAAAACGGGACTTTACATTATAGGCAGCTCACCTGGCCACAACGATGATTACTCAGAACACCTCAATTATCATTTGAAATTTATATACACTTTTTCTCAATAAACATCTTTCTAGGATAAGGAAAGACCAATAGATTAACTCTAAGGTATATATAACAACACCAACCCACAAAAAAGCCAATTCTTGGACTTGATTATTGCCCTCAAATGCTCTCTTGGTAGATATGTTTATTCAGCTGTAAATGTCATTTGGCAATCCCGTTAAAGAAATGATCCTGCTCTTAATGGGTTCAAAAACATAAACCAACTGAAATCTTTAAAAAAAATCATAACATTTTAATCCGAGACACAACTAAACCTCTGTAGAATTATTTCCATGAAAAGTTTTTAGCACTGATGAAAGAGTCGATCCTTTTCAGTAACCTAAAAAGTTCCCTGGAATTGTACCAAACTAAATACAAACATGCGACTCAGAGAGGGTAAAGTCAAGAAGATGTTCAAAATCACTTGCCTCTCTGCAAACCCTCACAAACATGTGTAAGGAATCCAAACATCTATTATTGAAGACAAATCACAGAACTCTCAGGCACAAATCAAATCAGCCTCCATCCAAATACAAGCACTTTCTCTACTATCAAATGCTGCCTATGTCCTCTTTTGCCTCTCTCACTACCCCAACAGACTGAAGCTACCTCCTTTCAAATTCGTGTACAGAATCCTCTGTGGGTGAAAATTGCCATTCCTCAAATGAAAGCTCCAGGCCTTGGCTCATTCCCCTGGACTCTGCAGATATGACTCTGACTCGCTATTTCATTAAAGCCTTGCAGAAAACATTTTCTCAGCTAGAACGTTGGTACACTGACACAGTTCCTATGATTCTGTCAGGACCCAGAGTCGGTTACCACTAACCTGCTGAGGTATCCGGCGGGGATGATGGAAAGCTGCCATGTCCTCTATTCCCCTAAACGCTGCCACCAAGAGGAGTATTCGTAATCACCCCTCTAGTTGGGAGTGACACGGAAAAAAGGGGAATAGGGTAAAACAACAAAGGCTGCAAAGGGTAGAGCAGCACGTATCTGGATACCCTCAGGGACAGCTTGATTCACAGGAGTGCCTCAGGGAACTTCAATAACTGTAGAATGTCCCTGTGTGTAAGAAAAAGACAAGAAGTGTCATTCCATGCACACATACACACTCCGACTCATCTCCCATCTCCCCAAACCTCACTCTCTCTTAGGGCTGCACAACGTAACATAAAGAAGCTTACCACCTAGTCCCAAGGGCAGGAATGATGTCCAGAAATGTATTCAGGAAACCTAGTTGAAGATCCAGCAGGTTCTGAATCTCTGTTCTCCTTCAGGAGAATAATGACACAAATTCCATGAATACGGGGTAACTTGAAAGTCTTGCAGCCAAAAGAATAACCCGCAAGGCAAGAGCTCCCTGTTCCATCAAAGGAGCTAAATAGCGGGAAGCAAGAATAGTTCAGTCCTCAAAACAAATCTACAAAAGGCAGAGAAAGCCGCTCCCGTCACCCAGGGCAGCAGGGAACAGGAAATAGCGGCTGAATCCGGGAGTCAGGTAAAAGCTCCTCTCAAGGAAAGGAGGACGCGGCTGTGAAGCCACTAGCGAAAGAATACTAGACGCGGTACACTCCGCTGCAGCTGGCGAAAGTAAAGGAACTGGAGAAGGAACACCGAACACACTCCCCGTGTACCAGCGTATTGCAGGGTTCAGCAGGGGCAAGACGTAATCCAGAAATACTCCGACTGGTTCAGGAACACCAAGCACTCCGATTGACAAGCCCCGAGTGAATGACAAGGAGGGACATATATCCTTCCCTCCATCCGCAGCCATTCACGGGATTCACTTCCTGTGTAGTCCCTGAGACTGCTGGGAGATGTGGTTCCACTAGCATACCCGTCTCCCAGTCATACGGCAATAGCTTAGGGGTGGATACCTACACTGACGTGTGTTCATTACCTGCATGAACTGCCCACCTGACACCACCGTGACGGTACCCCCCGCAAAGACCGTCGTCTCGGCGGTCTGCCAGGTTTCAAAGGGAATCGGTCATGAAAATGTTTAAGCAAGAGGGGACAAAGGAGGTTTTGATCAGGCTCCCAGGATCTCTCCTCTGGCCCATATCCCTTCCACTCAATTAAGTAGTGAACACGACCCATGACAAGTTTGGAATTTAAAATGCCTTGTACCTCATACTCAGGTTCATCTTCGAGATCTATGGGAGGAGGGAAGTCAGGTAACTGTATTTGAGCAGAACAAGGGCAGAGAAGGGATACATGAAAGACAGGGTGGATCTGCCAATCAGAAGGCAGAGCCAGTTTCATAGCCACTGGGTTTATGATTGTTGCAATGGGATAGGGGCCCACATATTTTGGTTTCAGTTTGTGGACCCCTTTTAAATGCAAGTTCTTTGTTGCCAACCACAACTTGTCCCCAACTGGTTCTTTTGCACGTTTCTTATGAGCAAAGAGTTGGTTACTGCTCTGTGCCTTGGACAATTGTTCTTAGGCATCTTGGAGGATAGCACGTATCTGTGCATGATGTTCTTGCACGGATGGATGTGCTGTTGAAACCGGCCATTCAAAGGGAAGCATATTGGGATGACATCCATTCTGGTAAAAAAAGGGAGAACACCCCAACGATGAATGCTCTGCATTATTGGACGCAAACTCCGCCATCCAGAGTAAAGAGCCCCACTCGTCTTCATTCTGTAGAGTGAAACACCGTAGATATTGTTCGAGGGTTTGATTTAGGCGTTCTGTTTTCCCATTAGTTTGAGGATGGTAGCTGGTAGATAATCTGGCATCGATCTTCATGGCTGTGCACAAAGCTTTCCAAAATCTAGAGGTGAACTGAGATCCCCTGTCGGTGATTATGACTGCAGGTATTCCGTGGAGTCTTACAATGTTTTGTAGGAAGGCCTGTGCTACTTCAGACGTTGTGGGTACTTTCTTCATGGGGATGAAATGACCCATTTTGATCGGTCCACAACCACGAGGATCACAGTAAAGCCTTCACAAATCAGCATTTCAACGATAAAATCCATTGAGACAGTATGCCAAGGGGAAGGAGGAATGGGGATAAAGCGTAGCAGACCCACTGGTTTGCTATGGTAGGATTTTCCCTGAATGCAGACAGCACAGTTTTGTACATACTGCCCTACGTCATGACATAGGGTGGGCCACCAAAAATTACATGCAGTTAGGGCAGTGGTCTTCTGTATTCCCATATGTCTACCGATTGTTGAGTCATGGG
Organism: Calotriton arnoldi; assembly: GCA_963921515.1. Lineage (NCBI taxonomy): Eukaryota > Metazoa > Chordata > Amphibia > Caudata > Salamandridae > Calotriton > Calotriton arnoldi. The sequence goes on along the minus strand of CAWUFW010013655.1, from coordinate 156,676 downwards.
TCCAAGACAATGCCTGGTTTTGTAGAAGTTTATCAGGTAGAAAAAGAGCCTTGGAACGATACAGCAGGCCCTGTTTCTGGGTACGAAGAGTTGGTTCTTCTATAATCCAAGCCTGTTAATCCTTCAAAGCCAAATGAGTCTTCATCTCATACAGAAAGGAGTCTGTGGTAATAATCACCAGCTCCGAGCTTGGGAATGCTGCCTTTTGGAGGATTATAGGCGGTTCTTGTTCCTCTTCTCTATCAGGCTCTTGAGCAATCCTTGAGAGGGCATCGGCTTTGCCGTTTTGTGGACCAGGCTTGTATTTAATAACAAAATCGTAGTCCGAAAAGAAGAGGGACCATCTCAACTGCCTAGGTGTAAGGTCTCGAGCTGTTTTTAGGAATAACAGGTTCCTATGATCCATATATATCTCAATTGTATCGGAGGCTCCTAGTAAGTAATGCCTCCATTCCTCACACACTCTTTTTATGGCCAACAGTTCTTTATCGGTGATACTGTAATTGACCTCACTGGGGCTTTTTGGAATAGTACGCTACTGGGTGTATTTGTTCGGTTTCTGGATGTCTTTGGGATAACACTCCCCCCAAGGCATACTGAGAGGCGTTGGTTCCCATGATGAAAGGTAGATGAACGTCCAGATGACGCAGAATTGGGCCCTGCGTGAATCTTTCCTTTAATTCTTGAAAGGCTCTTTCGGCATCATCTCCTCAGGCATAGGGAGTGCCCTTCTTCAACAAACGGATGATGGGTTGGACGATGCGAGAGAAGTCCTGGATAAACCTCCTATAAAAATTCGCAAACCCAAGGAAGCTCTGCAACCCTTTCATATTGGTAGGAGAGGTCCACTGAGTGATGGCAAAACCTTCCTGCTATCCATGCGTAACCCTTTCTCATTTATCACGTATCCTAAGAACTCAATTTTGGGTACGCAAAACAGACACTTCTCGAGTTTGGTGTATAGAGAGTTTTTCTATAATCGTTCCAGTACTGCCCCCATATGTCCTGTGTGTTCTTCCAAGGTAGCAGAATAAATGAGAATATCATCGATATATACAATACAAAATACATCGAGATACCCTCTGAGGACCTCTTCCATGTAGTATTGGAAGGCGGCAGGGGCATCGCATAGCCCAAATGGCATCACTTGATATTCAAATAGACGGAACTTGGTCCGAGACGCCGTCTTCCACCTGTCTCCCTGCTTCACTTGCACCAGGTGGTAAGCTCCACGGAGATCCAGCTTAGTAAAAACCCGAGCCCCCTTCAGCTAGTCCAACAAAACAGGTATAAGAGGCAAGGGATATCGTTTTTTTACGGTGACTCAGTTGATTGCTCTATAATCGATGCAGGTTCTTAGATGCCCGCCCTTCCTTCCTAGGGATGAAGAAGAGGGGGGAAGAAGCAGATGAGGTCGAAGGTCGGATGAATCCCGTCTGAAGGTGTTTGTCAAAGTATTTTTTCAGATGCTGTGTTTCAGGTTCGGTTAAAGCGTACACTCTGCTACATGGTATGTATGGCCCCAGGAACCAGGTCTATTCTGCGATCATATTCACGATGAGGGGACAGTTGGCTAACCTGTTGTTTACTGAACACTGAGAGGTACTGGTCATAATCCGGTGGTAAAGAAACAATGGAACAGAACACCGAGGTTTCACAACCTAATGCCAGAAGACTGGACCTGGTTTCTGCCCTCCTAGGCGGAAAGACTTCTTCTTTATGGCAGTGCTCTTTACAAAAGGTAGAATCCATTACAACTGAGCGAGCAGCCCATCGTACCGTGGGGTCGTGTAGAGTCAACCAGGGCATACCAAGGATGAGGTGGAAATGAGGGGCATCGATTAAGTCAAACTGGATGTATTCATGATGTTCGGCCCCGAACTGCATTAACAGGGGACACGTGTGATACTTTACAGGTCCTGAGGTCAACGCCGTCCCATCCACAGCCTTAACAGGTTCAGGAATCCCTTTTTTCACACAGGGTATCCCTAACTGCTGAACGTAGGATTGATCTATAAAGTTTCCAGTGCCGCCGGAATCCAATAATGCTGGTATCCCCTGAATTTGATTAGTGTCCAACCAAAGAGAAACCACCACATTGATATGGGCTACGGACGTTTGCAAAGTGTTGGCCACTACTGGGGAGATCTTGAGATGTCTTTCCCCCGAAGAAGGGATCTCAGTCTTGTCCGGGTTACTCAGTTTCCCGAGTTCTCATTCAGGCTCCATTCTTATTGCAGAACTGCTTGCGATCTTTTCCCAGGTGTTTTCTCCACTGCTCTCATCCTGGCCTTGCATTCCTTGAGGAAATGGCCTCCCTTGCCACAATACAAACAGAGGCGTAGTTTGCGCCTCTTTTCCTTCTCTTCCAACGTCAGTGGTCCACAAACGCCATTAATCTGCATCAGTTCCACACCATCTCCGTTCCATGATATCTTTTCCTGCGCTGGTTTGGGTTGAGGTAGGAAATATTGTGGTTCTGACCTTGCCTTATCCCCCTTTCTCTCTTGAAGACAGTGGTCTAACTGTAGGGTGAGGTCGATTAACTCATCACAAGACTGAGGCATGTTTATGGCTTGGGCTAGCACATCCTTCAACTCTCCTCTTAATCCCTGATAGAGTAATGAGGTCCGTTTTTCTACTGGCCAATCCGTTTCAATAATTAGTCAGTTAAAAGTTGTGATGTACGTCAGAAGGTCCTGTGTACCTTGTTTCAGGGTAATTAGTTCTCTGTCCATTGAAAGATGATGGGACCTCCTATCAAACAGTTTTCGCAATTCGTTGCAGAATGCCGGATAATTGTACAAGATGGGATCATCTTTTTCGATTAGTGGAATTGATCAGCTTGCAGCGTACCCTCCCAAATATGACATGATGAAGGCTGTCTTTGCTTGTGACTCCCAGAAGATGGCGGGTTTACAGAGGAAATGTAACTGGCACTGATTCAGGAATATGCCGAACTTCTTCGAATCCCCAAAGAAATGTTCAGGTGGGGCCAGAGGTATTTGTGGTTGTTGTATGACGTTGATCGGGATATTGCTTCCTTCGCTTTGGGAGGTGGTATGGCTGGCAGCAAAAAACCCCAAGATAGGTGTGTGGCCCTGCGTGACTAACCGAGGACCCTGAACAGGAGAAAGCCCAGATGCCTCTACTACTCTCAGGCCTCTTTTTCCTCGATAACCCGGACACCTCTCTACGAACAGTCCCTAGTTTTTTCCTCAATTCCTGGTTCTCAGCCCGGAAGACCTGCACCTCGATTTGCAAGGTAGTCATGGTTTCCAGTACTGATGCCAGCATTTCGTGAGTTTCCATCACGTAGGCTGGACAAACAACGTGGGCTTCTCAATCTGTCAGGACCCAGAGTCGGTTACCACTAACCTGCTGAGGTATCCGGCGGGGATGATGGAAAGCTGCCAGGTCCTCTATTCCCCTAAACGCTACCACCAAGAGGAGTATTCGTAATCACCCCTCTATGCGAGTGCGCCACGGGAAAAAGGGGAATAGGGTAAAACAACAAAGGCTTCAAAGGGTAGAGCAGCACATATCTGGATAACCTCAGGGATAGCTTGATTCACAGGAGTGCCTCGGGGAACTTCAATACCTTTAGAATGTCCCTGTGTGTAAGAAAAAGACAAGAAGTGTCATTCCATGCACACATACACACTCCGACTCATCTCCCATCTCCCCAAGCCTCACTCTCTCTTAGGGCTGCACAACGTAACATAAAGGAGCTTACCACCTAGTCCCAAGGGCAGGAATGATGTTCAGAAACGTATTCAGGAAACCTAGTTGAAGATCCACCAGGTTCTGAATCTTTGTTCTCCTCCAGGAGAATAATGACACAAATTCCAAGAATATGGGGTAACTTAAAAGTCTTGCAGCCAAAAGAATAACCCGCAAGGCAAGAGATCCCTGTTCCGTCACAGGAGCTAAATAGCAGGAAGCAAGAATAGTTCAGTCCTCAAAACAAACCACAAAAGGCAGAGAAAAGCCGCTCCCGTCACCCAGGGCAGCAGGGAACAGGAAATAGCGGCTGAATCCTGGAGTCAGGTAAAAATTCCTCTTAAGGAAAGGAGGACATGGCAGTGAAGCTGCTAACGAAATAATACTAAACGCGGTACAGTCTGCCGCGGCTGGTGAAAGTAAAGGAACTGGAGAAGGAACGCCGAACACACTCCCCGTGGGCCGGCGTATTGCGGGGTTCAGCATTGGCAAAAAGTAATCTGGAAATCCTCCGACCGGATCAGGAACACCAAGCACCCCTATTGACAAGCCCCTAGTGAATGACAAGGAGGGACTTATATCCTGCCCTCCGTCCGCAGCCATTCACGGGATTTATTTCCTGTAAAGCCCCTGAGACTGTTGGGAGATGTGGTTCCACTAGCATACCCGTCTCCCAGTCATACGGAAACAGCTTAGGGGTGGTTACCTACGCTGACGTGTGTTCATTACCTGCATGAACCGCCCACCTGACACCACTGTGACAGATTCTGAGGATTGTAAATGCTTCATTGCTCCCAGGTGTATTGCTATAAAGCTAAACTCTGTCCCTATACAAACCCTTCTAAATAATACGAACAACAAACCATTCAGACTTTCTAAATTCAGACCAATTTCAAAATCTCCTTTTCCAGGGAAAACTCATTGAAAGGCAGTTTCATTTCAACCAGTCACATACTTTATAATTAATAATTTTCTCAACTCCTTTCAGATAGATTTATGCAAAGATGTATCATTGAGACTGCTAAACTTCTAACAATGGATGAAGCCCTGCAACTTATGGATGATGAAAAGGTTAGACACGGGTGTTATCCAATCTCCTAGTGATGACTGACAACTTGAAATATGAAGTACCCCTTTCCATCTTGTTCATGCAACTTTTAATTAGGAGTGTCGTATGCTGATTCATGCCCTTCTTCACAGGTAGATCAAAGTTTGTGAAAAACAGAGGTCTTTTAAATTCTCTGCTGTTCTGTACCTGTTTGGAGTACCCCAGTCTGTTTTGTCACCATCTTTATTCAATGTGTATGCGGAACCAATGGGAGTCAAGGTGTATGCTGCCAACAGCTCTAGCTATAAAGACAACACTATGCTTTATCTTGGGGTTGCCTCCTCAGATCACATCACTTTTCTGAAATGGAATATGGATGGGTATGAAAAATGGGGACGCAAATTCCTCATAAAAAGAAAAACAAACAAATGAAGGTTTTCTCCTGTCAGCTTGAGACAAACCTTTATTCATCCAAACATGGCTCACAAATCTTCCCTCTCTTGGTATTAATCCCACTCCAGCTTTGAAATGTCCAATAACTTGTATTCTCAGTAGATTTGTAACTGACCCATTGATAGAAATGTGGAAATTACCCTATACAAACTTCATCAGTACAAGAAAATAAAATGCACCATATCACAAGATGGCCTGAACGGTAAACAGACATAATATCTAGTTGGAAATGTCGAATATCGAGTGCAAAATATCGTAATACAAAAATATCGACTGTCAGAATATCGTTGTCAAGAATATCGAGTTGAAGGTAAGTAATATCGTTTTTAAAAATATCGAAGTCATTAATATCGTTTGCAAAAATATTGTTGTTAGAAATATCGTTGTTTTAGTTAGTGTTATGTATTTTAGTGTATATTTTAAATGTATGTGTTCTATTTTTTTATGTAAGTCTTGAATTTGTTTTTTAATATATGTGTTACATTTTTAGAAGTTATTATATTTTTTGTAAGTATATTTTGCGTTTTAGTTCCGTAGCGGGTTGTGGGTTTATAGGGGAATAGGTTGGGAAGTAATTTAATTATAATACATTTATTAATAATTTTTAGAAGTTATTAATTATTTTTTAATTCCATTTTGCATTTTAGTTCCGTAGCAGGTTGTGGGTTTATAGGGGAATAGGGTGGGAAGTAATTTAATTATAATTAATTAATTAATTAATATTTTTTCCTAATTAATATTTATGTATTTAATATTGTATATTGTTAATTGTGGTAATTAATTTATTATTAATTTGTTATTAATTGGTTGTTAATTAATAATTAATTGTTAATTATGTTAATTGTGTCATTTTTTTAGGAGCAGGTTGTGGGTTTATAGGGGAGTAGGGTGGAAAGTAATGTAATTATAATAAATTAATTCATATTTTTTATTAATTAATATTTATGTATTTAATATTGTATATTGTTAATTGTGGTAATTAATTTATTATTAATTTGTTATTAATCGGTTGTTAATTATTAATTGATTGTTAATTATGTTAATTGTGTCATTCTTTTAGGGGCGGCTTGTGGGTTGATAGGGGAGTAGGGTGGGAAGTAATTTAATTTTAATAATTTTTTTAATATTTTTTATATAATATTTATTTAATGTTGTTTTATAGTGTTAATTGTGTGAATTAATTTATTAAAAATTGTTTTTATTTTGCTTGCTAATTGTTATTGAGTAATTAATTGTTAATTATGTTAATTGTATCATGTTTTACGACATTTGTGGTGTCATTTATAGGGGAATAAGGTGGGAGGTAAATTATTTTTAATTAATTAATTGTTTGTTAAATAATGTTAATTAATTTGCTGGAGTGGGAATAGTAATTTTTACCTCTCCGATATCCAACACTTTCCCTACTGTTGCACTCACTGGAGTGGGAATAGTAATTTTTACCCCTACGCTATCCAACACTTTCCCTACTGTTGCACTCGCTGGAGTGGGAATAGTAATTTTATCCCCTCCGCTATCCAACACTTTCCCTACTGTTGCACTCCCTGGAGTGGGAATAGTAAATTATTCCTCTCCGCTATCCAACATTTTCCCTACTGTTGTACTTGCTGGAGTGGGAATAGTAAATTATACCCCTCCGCTATCCAACACTTTCCCTACTGTTGCACTCCCTGGAGCGGGAATACTAAATTATTCCCCTCCGCTATCCAACACTTTCCCTACTGTTGCACTCCCTGGAGTGGGAATAGTAATTTTTACTCCTTCGCTATCCAACACTTTCCCTACTGTTGCACTCGCTGGAGTGGGAATAGTAATGTTATCCCCTTCGCTATCCAACACTTTCCCTACTGTTGCACTTGCTGGAGTGGGAATAGTAATTTTTACCCCTATGCTATCCAACACTTTCCCTACTGTTGCTATCCCTGGAGTGGGAATAGTAAATTATTCCCCTCCGCTTTCCAACACTTTCCCTACTGTTGCACTCCCTGGAGTGGGAATAGTAATTTTATCCCCTCCGCTATCCAACATTTTACCTACTGTTGCAGTTAATGTAGTGTAAAATGTAGTTTAAAAAAAAATATATTTTTATATTTTAATTTATTATATATATATTTTATTTTTATTTTTAATTTACAGGTGTATGTATATATATATGTATTTATAATTTTAATATATTTCTAACATTTGATCATTTATTAAAATAATTATTTATTAATATTATTAAGTTAATATATATTATATGTTATATATATGTATGTTTAATTTCTTTTTACATTATATTTATTACTTATAATTTTAAACATTTTTTAATAATTCTAACTATGTTTTTTTAAATTATATGTATTATTTAATTTATTTTACATTATTTTTTAAACATTTAAAAAAAACGATATTTTTAACAACGATATCTTTTCTCTCGATATTTTTGTACTTACCATTATGTAGATAGGAGGTCGATATTTTTGACAACGATATTTTTGTCACAATATTTTTGTAGGTCGACATTTCTGTTGTCGATATTCTGTCAGTGACCTGGCTTGGACCAGTTGTCACATGTGTTGGTCTTAACCAAACTGAAAGAGGGACTTGCATTCTTGAATCAGTTCTCAGCTGATCCCTGGCATTTGTAAATGCCAACACAACAGTTACCTGTAGCCAAACAGTTTGGTCATATACCTCCAATCTTGAGTAAGCAGTATTGGCTCCCTATGGAGGCAGGCATTAAATTGTATTGTTTGGCTTTCAATGCTATTAATTTTACAGGAATCGGAATGCCTCGTCAGTTAAAAATAGGTCCTAAAAGCATTAAACAGTACATTGGAGCCATGGTTCAGGTAATATAGCCGCTAGAATGTCACAGAACTCTTGCATACAACTCACACAAACCAAAGAGAATGATTAATAAAAGCAGGCAGACCGAAAATCGAAACTAAATCACACTGTTCAAATCACAAACTCAAAGAGGTCTGAAACTGCCAAAAGTGTGACCTGAAAGAAGTAGAGAATGAGAACACTGTCCCAAACACTGTCCACCATGTTAAGCCTTTTATCAAACCTATACCTCCACATTCCTCAGTCAATATGAAGAATTTATGAGTTGACACAAGGAAGGCAAAGCTTCCTTGGGGAAATCTGTAAAGCAACAGAAAAAGGTAGTAAGAAATGTCTTTAATTCTCCCCAAAAAGGCATTTCGGCCATGCCTAAGAAACAGTCTAGAAAAGTAATGCACAATTTGTTAACTATGTCCTACAAGAATTTACTGAGGCAAAACCTGCCTGATCTTTCATGCCAAAAGGTGGTCTATTCTATCATGTCTTGTATAGTGAGCCATGTATTAATCTCTGGGACTAAACGCCATTCTCAAAATGATCAGGCACTGAGCACCAGCTGCGAAGAAGTCCATACTATTTCACAGAACATCACATTCTAATTCTGAGCTTCAGGTCAGGTTTTGCTGCTTGATACCATACAATTCATGAATAGGAGCGACCCGTGCAGGTAAGAGCGTGGGGGGTCGGGGAGTCGACAGCTGAGCGCAAGGTAAGTGTTTTTCTTTTTCTAAATTTAGTTTTCCCTCATCGCCGTCTGTCGACTCCCCACCCCCACCTTGCATGCCCACCCCACCGCTCTTACCTACACGGGCTACTCCTGTTCATGAAAACATTGCCAAAACTTGGACAATTTATCCCACGTAAACAATGAAAAGGAAATATCTTGGAGCCTATCTAGAGGATATAATAGTGGTTTGAAATGGCCTCTTGTGGGGCATGATAGTCATATAACCCCTCACTAAGGGGTCGATTACGATGGCGGTCGGAAAAGCATACCGACGGCCATGGTAGCGGCAAAAAACCGCCCGCATGGCCAACGGGAAAAACGCTGGATACATTATGATGAACCGGCAGAATAATCCGTCCGCGGTGGCGGGAGACAACGAAAAACCACCCGCACTCGCCGGACCAGCTGAAAATCCAACCGCAACGGCCGGATACTCAGCGGAAAAGCCAAGAACCGCCGCCATGCACACGGAGTAACCGCTCGTGACATTATGACATCCCGTTACCACCATGGTACCTACCTATGAATCCGACCGCATCGTGCGCGAACAGTGATGAATCCGATAGGCGGCGGAAGGGCTGCAGCATAGCCACCGCTGCCGAGGAACCGCTGCGGAGGATCCGCAAAAAAAATGGCGGATGTAGAAAAAACACGAAAAAAAATACAAACAATGCACACAGTGAAGTAGACCTGTCCCAATACAAACCAAAAGTGCCCAATGACAACAGCCCCAGAATTTTCAAAATAACCAATCACAGGACAACACACACAACACACCTGATAGCAACATACCAGCTTGCCACACCCCCCATAGCCGAGCATAAAACCAGCCTCTCCCTGACCACAATCCTTTGCTACACTCCACAACTGAAGGTCCCAACCCCAGAGAACAAAGGAGAGGCAAACCTGCACACATCACCACCACAACACACACACCACCTATACCACCCACAACACCCACAACACCCACACAACTGCACCACAGAACATCTGCTCAGCACACACCATGGCACCACACAAAATGCCAAAATTCACTGATTCAGAGCTTGCAGTCATGGTAGATGAGATAATAAGAGTTGAACCACAACTCTATGGCAACATGGTCCAACACACCCCATTAGCCACAAGAACCCAAATGTGGGTGAGGATAGTCAATAAGGTCAATGCAGTAGGGACCACCCCCCGCAACAAGCAGGAAATACAGAAGCGGTGGCATGACCTGAAGACCGTGGTGAAGAGGGCCAAGAACCGTCAGCTGGCTGACGGGACTGGTGGAGGCACTCCCATCCCACCCAAACCATACAGTCCGTGGGAGGAGAAGGTCCTTGGAATCCTACACCCAGAGAGTCTTGAAGGAATCCGCGGGGGACTGGAAGCTGGTAAGTACAAACCAATGTATATCATCACATTGCCATGTACCATCTTGCACAACTTCAAACCCACAACCCCTAGGCCAAAGGACATTCGTCTGACCCACAATACCCAAAACAGGTCACACAGATGTAACCACCACTCAACCTGATAAAGCACAAAGCTAAACAAAATCAACTGGGTTGCATGTGTACAGACAAAAAGCACTACAATACACACCAGGCCCCCTCTCCCACCCCTCAGCAGGATGGAGCACCCCACCCAGAAGCATGTGTCAGCCATTGAACGCTCCCCACCACCTAACAGGTAGGTAGCCATCTTCACAGGGATGGGGAATGTGTATCTGGAGGCAGCACAACAACTCCCAACAGACCCCCTCTCACACCCCTCAGCAGGATGGAGCACCCCACCCAGAAGCATGTGTCAGCCATTGAACGCTCCCCCACCACCTAACAGGTAGGTAGCCATCTTCACAGGGATGGGGAATGTGTATCTGGAGGCAGCACAACAACTCCCAACAGGCCCCCTCTCCCACCCCTCAGCAGGATGGAGCACCCCACCCAGAAGCATGTGTCAGCCATTGAACGCTCCCCACCACCTAACAGGTAGGTAGCCATCTTCACAGGGATGGGGAATGTGTATCTGGAGGCAGCACAACAACTCCCAACAGGCCCCCCTCTCCCACCCCTCAGCAGGATGGAGCACCCCACCCAGAAGCATGTGTCAGCCATTGAACGCTCCCCCACCACCTAACAGGTAGGTAGCCATCTTCACAGGGATGGGGAATGTGTATCTGGAGGCAGCACAACAACTCCCAACAGGCCCCCTCTCACACCCCTCAGCAGGATGGAGCACCCCACCCAGAAGCATGTGTCTGTAAGTAAAAACCAAAGTGACACTGCACAGGTAATCAGACAGTGCATGCACCCCACCATCACTCAACAAAAGCATTGAGAGACATGACAACATGAGGCTCTACTTCACACAAAAATAGAAAAGAAAAGCACAGCCATTGACAGGATGCAGACAGCTCAGCGTACGTAACTGTGACAGAAACAGAACTGTGACTCTCAACAAATATGTCCAAGCAAACGGGCCTCTGACATGCATCACCCAGACTTCCCTCTGTAGCGTACATGGGTGCTGATCATGAAGGACCATGGGAAAAACAAACTAGCATGGTCTGCTGTATAAAGAAATACAAGCACAGGACATGTCAACGGTATGCATGTGATGACAATGGCTAGTCCATGCACACAGGTAATGTCTGCCAGGCAGAGTGATCAGCAAAGATGCTGAACATCAACTTGTAGTCATGCCAGTTGTCAGATGACAACCTCACATTGAAATCACCAATACTAGACGTGTGGCATGGTAACCAATCACAGGTCACACCATTGTGAAATGATGAATGTAACTCCACTTCATGGCATGAGGCACATCACTGTGCAGACATACAATGTGTGAAAAGGCAACTGTGTGTAGCATAACATGTAAATAAGAGACATCAAACACAGCAACCCTGAGGTGTGTAAGGCAATTACCATCTAATTCCTGTCCCACAGGTGACCAACAACTGACTGCAGAGGACGACAACCTCAACCAGCACAGCCAGTCACCAGCTCCCGAACATCTCCCCTCGGATGCAGACTCCCTGGATAATGAGGAGGAGGAGGACCAACCCGGACCATCTGGTGTGTCATGGCGTAATGTGTCCCAGGACCCCACAGCCCCACCACCCTCAGCAACAACATCAACGCAGAGCCCTGCTGCAACGACCTGTGCCACCACCACCTCCACCACCACTACCACTACCACTGCTGCCTGCAACACTCGCCCTGCTCCAGAGGCCAACCAGACCACAACAACTGCGGAGGTACGGGAGAGTAGGCCGGTGCCCACAGGAGGGAGGCAACAGGGCCGTGACAGCAGGCCAGGTGTGAGGACAAGGCTGACCCAAAGGGAACAAGACCCTGGCACTGAATCACTGGCACACATTGACAGAGTTGTGGGGGCCTAGGGAACACGCCCAGGGACAGTTGAGGCAGGCTCAGCAGGATGCCCGTGAGCAACAACAGATGCTGCGCTCAATTGACAACCGCATGGGCCAACTCGTGGCCTGCATGGGCCAAATCAGGGACCTCCTGGGCCAGCTAGTGGGGGTCCTCAGGGACAGGCATGCGGCACCGCCAACACCTACAGCTCCCTCCGTTGTGCCGCAGGATGACAGACCCCCATCCTCCCCTGCATTCAGCGAGCATGGGGACTCATCAGACACCACTGGCCATGCACCTGTGTCCCCCCCTGCCAAAATAGCAAGGGGCCGCCCGAAAAAATCATTGGGGGCATCCCGTGGCAAAGCACCTGGCAAAAGCCAGTCAAGTAGCCAGCCATGATGGCACCCCTCTTCACCCTGCTGTGTACCCTGCAGACTGTCCCCACACACAATGCCGTGGGAATGGCAAATGACTGTTGGACTGTGTTACCATACTGATCTTGTGTATACTCTATTGTCTCATCTACCCTCACTGACAAATCTGTTATTCACCATTCACAAATCTGTAAATATCCACATCTACATCACATGTATCCACTGTAAATAAACACTAATAACGCACCAATGTAGTTGTCACTGTTCCATGTTCATCACAGTATGTTAACTCACACCCATGATTACAATGTCACAGGAGCAGGGATACTCCGCAGGCAAGTAGAGGCTGAAGGGACCTAGGAAAACACAACAGAACATCAGTTGCTACTCAGGTGGTGGACTAACAACCATCACACAACACAGCACATCAAGGTACGACAATCTGCACATGTCACAAGGAGCAACTGTACCAACATAGACATCAAGTAGCTGTGTCAAAAGATCCCTTACCATACACATCTGCAGCCAGCACTGACTCTGCAACATGCTGTAGTCACAAAGCTCACATACACATATTCACCAAGCACAACATCATCAGACAACAGCCAGTTTTGACATTGCCACTGACCATCAAGTGAAGTAGTTGTTGATGAGCTGCTGACGCTGTCCAACACCTTCCTCCTCTCCACTATCCTCGTCACATGACATTTGGGTGTTCGCAGGTGGGGGCTGTGGCTGGTCATCATCATCCTGGATTAAGGGGATCCCCTTCCGCCCGGCCAAGTTGTGTAGCATGCAGCATGCTACCACTATCTGACACACCTTGACGGGTGAGTACTGCAGAGCCCCTCCGGTCTTGTCGAGGCATCAAAAACGCGATTTCAGGAGTCCAAATGTTCGCTCAATGACCCGACGTGCCCTCCCATGGGCATTGTTGTAGCGCACTTCAGCTGGTGTCCTGGGATTGCGAAGTGGACTCAGCAACCAAGGTCCGTTGGGATATGCAGAGTCACCTAAGTGTGAAAGACACATACAGATTGAGTGTCTGACATGTGTCCGAGGACAGCATGGCACACAAACAGCACACGACTCGACCCTTTGTACTCACCCACAATCCATGCCCGCTCCGGCGCCAGATTGGCCATTAGCTGTGGTAAAATGCTGTTGCGCATTATGTGTGAATCGTGGGCTGATCCTGGAAACTTTGCACAAACGTGTGAGATGACCATATCTGCCTGGCACACCACCTGCACATTGATGGAATGATAATGTTTCCTATTTCGGTAAATATGCTCCCGTGCTTGGGGTGGAATCAGGGAAACATGTGTGCCATCTATTGCACCAAATACATTAGGAACGTGTCCAAGTGCATAAAATTCGCCCTTCACATCCGCCAACTCCTGCCGCCTGGGGAAATGTATGAATTGGTCCCTGTGTTGCATCATAGCCAACAGGACATCACGTAGCACCATGCTGAATGTTGGTTGGGACATCCCCCCTGCAATGCCCACAGTTTGCTGGAAGGATCCCGTAGCCACGAAATGTAGGAATGCCATCACCTTTGCCGTTGCCATGAGTGCTGTTGGGTATGTCCTGCGTGGAAGCAGGTGTGGCTCCAATATTGCACAAAGTTCCAGGAGGTTTGTCCGATCCAGACGGAATCGCCTGATGATGTCGGTATCCTCCATGTTAGCCAGCAGGGTGAAGGTACGAAACACATTAGGTCGCCTCCTAGGTGAGATGAAAGGGGACACGTCATAGCAACATAAATTAGGATGTGCACAAATTCATAAAGTCCGTCCTGTCACGGCGCTAACATTGACTGTCATCCCTGAAAGCACACAGTGCAATTCAGTGTTGTCCCAACATGAGACAGATTAATTGTACAACTGTCATGGATTTGCACAGTCAGTAGACACAATACGAACACTGTCTATGTGAATGCCAAGAGGCACATATCGAGCTGAGGTGGACTCAGCCTTGGGTGTACATGACACAGGACATGTGTGAAGCAGAGACACTGCTGGCTTCCACGTTGCTGCTGTACCTGCCACACCTCCTTGGCCAATAATTGCAGGGGACACATCAACAACACAATGTGGATAGATCATTGGGATTGTCTTTGTACTCAGTGCCACTTCGAACACACTCAAATTCAATGACATTCACATCCCAAACCCATACATGTGCCAATGTCATCAGTATACAGGCCATATCTGCTGCTGACTTGAATACAAAGTCGGACAGTGACAGATGATGTCACGCCTGTGCAGAGTATGTGTACCACTGTAACAGGCCACCATTACCCCACTGCCCAATACTCTCTACAAGCACACAGATAGCCAATGTGGCACACATTAACAATAGATGAGGGACGTGATCAGCAGGGCCTGTATGCACCCTTAATCTTCCCCCATTTTGGACATTTACATGCAGCATCAAGGAGGGACTGCCCAAGGACACATGTGCACCACAACACATACCATGGTGATACACATCCAGCTGTTTCAAGACACAACAGTGCCACAACACAAACATACAACACTACATGGACAATGCCAAGCCAGTATGCCAACAAGTCTACGCATGAACAGACTGTATGCATTACATATGGACAACTGGCTCAGACTCCTGACACCAGTGGATGTAATTTTACACCACATGTCCCAAAGGACATGCATCCTGACCCTCATTCCACACAGGCTGTCAGGCCCAACACAGCATACAATCAATATCCCACATCGAACAAACATGCTGGCTGTGCATGAGTAGTGGGACACTGGTACCTCACATTGACCAAATGTCGGAGTTGGATGAGTGTCACAGGCACAACAATCAAGGTACATCTCACCTGTCTTGGGTGCCCACTCCATCCTGATACACCAGCAGATGTGATCCACCCACACAGTGCTGGAATAGATGGTGAGCAAGGATGGCTAGCACCCCATAGCATGCACATACACTAGTGTTGGTGGCAACACACTGCACACGTGTGCCACTTGTGCTGACCATCCAACATTGCAGACAATTCCCACAAATCAGTGCACACACATTGCACAGGCAATACTGGACACCCATGGCCTGTGGACAAATGTTACATACTATATTCCATACAGTTAGCACAATCCACAACCGTGCATGCAGTCCATCTGCCAACGCAACATTCCTGATGTGAACAATGGACATGCACTGGTGGCAGGTGAGTAGCACCGGAACACAGCACAACACTCAAAAACATAGTTTAGCTAAGCACCATTGTTGAAATGTACATGTCACTGATTCACATACAACAGTCCAAACAACATGAGCACAGACCTGACACTACCACATAGGTCCCTGTGGTTACAGGTGGCAGACATGTAGCAAAGACATCTGCCCAAGTAACAAACAATAATAATGCAACGGATGCCAGGTGTGGTGCTGAAGTACTCGTCATCCTTTAGCAGGTCGAGCCCCCCCCTGTACATGTGGACATACACTGCAGGAGTTGCCAGTGTGTACAAATACATTACATGCGGCATGTAATTGGTCTTAGCTGTCGAGTGCAGAGGTGTCGGCGACCAGATTGGACCCAACAAGCCTTGGCAACGGCAAGTCTCGAGTAAGATGTAGATCGTCGATGATGCAGACCAGCAAGGTCTGGGGAACTCACCCAGCGAGGGTAAGTGAGGGCAGGCCTGGAGCAACCAGACTGCCAAGTAAAGAAAAGATTGGCCTTCGTTAAGGGCTACTAGCCAACGGGCTAGCGACCGCAAAGGAGCCTTGTGACGCCGCACGTGGAGCTGGCTTACAGGACACTCGTGGAGTGGGGGCCAGTGATCTTCGGTGCAGGTGGTGCTGGAGGCTAGGGCTACTCGGAGCCCAAAGCACGACTTCTTGGGAGACCCAGAAGATGGTGCACTTGCAAATGTGCTCGGTGTCCAGGGGTCACGGTCTCAAGTCACCCACGATAGCCACGGGCCTCAGCTTTGCTGGGGACTCAGGGTAGCCTCGGGAAGTCTGAGAATCCACCTCTGGTGATGCGATGACTTCGGCGTCCGACGGGAGCTTCAGTGATGCGAACCGGACAGATGCTTCTTTGGTGCCTGCCAAGCAGGGGAGTCACTCCTTGACCCCAAGGGAGATTCTTCAGTCCTCTAATCGTGAGTAGAGCGTCGAAGGTCCAGGATTCTGTTTCAGAGTTTCGTCCAGGTATAATCTAAAGTCCTAGGGACTGGGTTCCTACCTTTATTCTAAAAATAGGGGATGGACTACTCTGTGGCCCCACCTATGGGTGGGTCAGGGCAGAGGGGTGGCTACACCCCTTTCCCTTTGTCCAGTTCGCGCCAAAGCAGGGGCTGCAAGCCCCTGATCCGGTTTGAACTGGGGTATGCACAGGGACACCAAATGTGCCCCCAGTGCAGGACTTCAAAGCACCCGAAAGTGCTCCCGCCCAGCCCCAATACACATTGTCCTGTCTGGGGAGGTGGTCACACCTCCCTGGGACAGGAAACCTATTGTCCAGGCCTCCCTGCCGGAGTTTCGTCCAGCAGCAGGAGGCCAGACTAGTGTCTGTGGCAGCAGCATCCATTTTGTGATGCCAGGGCTCTGGAAAGAAGTTACCGGACTCGTCAGAGTTAACATGCCTTTCCCTCTAGAAGGGTGGAATGCTACCCCCGCCGCCAGGATTGGCGGGGGGTAGTATTCCAAGATGTTTGACACCAAACACGACATGTTTAGGTGCAGCCATTCCATAGTTAGCATTTTACCGCGAGGATATAATGCGTTTAAGAGTATATGGTCAGGCTGCACTACAAACAGCATCAGAGATGGTCTCCGAACGCTGCAGAGGGGCCCTGCTCATGCAGGGGCACCCTCTCACGTAGGAACCATGCACTCTGCCTTTAGGATTGATAAGGCCTGCCTTAGGAGTGACTGATAGGTTTATATGTGTGTATGTATTTAGTGATATAGGTAACCTATACCACAGCAAGGGGTGCATGCACCACCTTACCCAGGCTGCAGTAGCAGACCTGTGGTGTCAGTTTGGATGGCCTACCAGGGATGGCATAATACATGCTGCAGCCCCTGGCAGGCCTCTGAGGTACCTATGCCCTTGGTACATAGTATACCATATACTAGGGACTTACAAGGGCACTCCAGATCCCAATCAGTGATGTGCCTAAGGCACATGGAGACCCTTTTAAAGAGGAAACAACTAGGCTGGGGTTCTGAATAGCAGGGCCCCAGCCAGACTAATGTCGAAAACCAGTGAAGTATCAGCAAAAAGTGGGGGTACCCCTGTGAAGCAGATCTTACTCTCCTACACAACCCCCCCCAAACGTAGGGACATTAAACTAACCTTGCCCAGTTAAGTCTTCATGTTCTAAGTGGAAATACCTAGAGAGTCCATCTGCATTCGCATGGTTACTCCCAGGCCTATGTTCCACTGTAAAGTCCATCCCCTGTAGGGAAATGGACCACCTAAGCAGTTTGGGGTTTTCACCCTTCATTTGTTTTAGCCATAAGAGGGGCTTATGGTCTGTCTGAACCAGGAAGTGCGTACCAAACAAGTATGGCCTCAACTTCTTCAGAGCCCAGACCACAGCAAAGGCCTCCCTCTCTATGGCTGACCAACGTTTCTCTCTAGGGGTCAGCCTTCTGCTAATAAAAGCTACTGGCTGATCCTGACCTTCTTCATTCAATTGTGACAGTACAGCCCCTACCCCCAATTCAGATGCATCTGTTTGAACAATGAACTTCTTGGAGTAATCAGGACTCTGCAGAATTGGAGCAGTGCACATGGCCTGCTTGAGGTCATCAAATGCCTTTTGACAGCTAGCTGTCCACTGAACCTTTTTGGGCATTTTCTTAGAAGTTAAGTCATTCAAGGGTGTCACTATTGATCCATACCCCTTGACAAATCTCCTATAGTACCCAGTCAGGCCTAAGAAGGCTCTCACCTGAGTCTGGGTAGTGGGAGCAGTCCAGTCCATGATGGTCTGGATCTTGCTCTGCAAAGGTTGAACCTGGCCTCCACCCACAAGGTGGCCCAGGTACACAACCTGACTCTGCCCTATCTGGCACTTAGTGGCCTTGATAGTCAGGCCTGCCTTTTGCAGGGCCTGTAAAACATTCCTGAGGTGGACCAGGTGATCCTCCCAGGTGGAGCTAAAGACAGCAATATCATCTAGATAAGCTGCACTATAGGCTTCCAGTCCTGTGAGAACTGTGTTCACCAACCTCTGGAAAGTGGCAGGTGCATTTTCAGACCAAAGGGCATCACCACAAATTGATAATGCCCACTAGGGGTTGAAAATGCTGTTTTGGGCTTTGCAGTATCAGCTAGTCTGATCTGCCAGTAGCCAGCTGTTAGGTCAAATGTGCTGAGATATTTGGCAGAGGCCAAAGTATCTATGAGCTCATCTGCCCTGGGTATTGGATGGGCATCAGTCCTAGTGACTGCATTGAGGCCTCTGTAGTCTACACAAAACCTCATCTCTCTTTTCCCACCACTGGTGTGAGGTTTAGGTACTAGGACTACTGGACTAGCCCAAGGGCTATCTGAGGGCTCAATCACTCCCAATTCCAACATCTTCTGGACTTCAGTCCGGATACAGTCCCTGACATGGTCAGGTTGCCTATAAATCTTGTTTTTAATAGACAGACTGTCCCCAGTGTCCACTTCATGAGTGCACCAGGTGGTCTGACTGGGTGTCAGTGAAAACATATGTCTAAACTGATTGAGGACTTGCCTGCAATCAGTTTGTTGCTGGGTAGTGAGGCTGCCTGCCAAGGCTACACCATCAACTGACCCATCGTCAGGGTTCTGTGAGAGCAGGTCAGGGAGTGGGTCACTCTCTTCCTCCTGCCCTTCATCAGTAGCCATGAGCAAGCCCATGTCTGCCCTGTCTACATATGGCTTAAGTCTGTTGACATGGAGAACCCTGTGGGGACTCCTGGGTGTTCCTAGGTCCACTAAGTAAGTGACCTCACCCTTCTGCTCAACAATAGTGTGGGGTCCACTCCATTTGTCTTGGAGAGCTGCTGGGGCCACTGGCTCCAACACCCACACCTTCTGTCCTGGCTGGTAAACAGTCAGAACAGCCTTTGGTCATGCCAGGCCTTCTGAAGTTCCTGGCTAGCCTCAAGGTTTTTGGTTGCCTTTTTCATGTACTCAGCCATCCTGGAGCGGAGACCAAGTACATAGTCCACTATATCTTGCTTTGGGGGCTTGAGAGGTAACTCCCATCCTTCCTTTACCAAGCACAGTGGACCCCTCACAGGGTGGCCAAACAGAAGTTCAAAAGGGCTGTAACCAACCCCTTCTGAGGCACCTCCCTATATGCGAATAAAAGGCAGGGCAAGAGTATGTCCCATCTACGCCTAAGCTTTTCTGGGAGCCCTTTAATCATGCCCTTCAAGGTTTTGTTGAATCTCTCAACTAAACCATTGCATTGTGGGTGATAGGGTGTGGTGAACTTATAAGTAACTCCACACTCCTTCCACATTGCTTTTAAGTAACCAGACATGAAGTTTGCATCCCTGTCTGATACTACCTCCTTAGGAAAGCCCACTCTTGAGAAGATTCCCAGGAGGGCCCTTGCCACCACAGGTGCTGTAGTGGTCCTGAGGGGAATAGCTTCTGGGTACCTGGTGGCATGATCCACTACCACCAGGATAAACCTGTGCCCAGAGGCTGTTTGGGGATCCATGGGACCAACAATGTCAATCCCTACCCTCTCAAAGGGCACCCCCACCACAGGTAGTGGTATCAGGGGGCCTTTGTAGTGCCACCTGCTTTGCCACTGGCTTGGCAGGTTACACAGGAGCGACAAAACTCCTTACTGTCTTCAGACATGTGGGGCCAGTGAAAGTGAGGGACAATTCTGTCCCAAGTCTTGTTCTGGCCCAGGTGTCCTGCTAAGGGAATATCATGGGCTAGGGTCAATAGGAAGCCCCTGAACTTCAAAGGTATTACCAACCTCCTGGTAGCACCAGGCTTGGGGTCTCTACTCTCTGAGTACAGGAGTCCATCATCCCAATACACTGTATGGGGACCACTAGCTTTCCCAGCAGCCTCAGCAGCAGCTTGCTGTCTGAGGGGTTCAAGGGAGGGGCAGCTCTGCTGCTCCTGGCTCAGATCTGCCCTAGAAGGTCCCCCTGTCCCCAAGAACTCAATCTGTTCAGGTTCAAGTTCCTCTGGGACAGTTCCTTCTTCAGGGCTGAGATCATCCCCTCAAGGGACTGATCTTCCTCCTGAGCCAAGGGGGAAGGCACTGCCTTAACCCTACTACTCCTCCTCTTGGAAGGCACTTGGTCCATTCTTCCAGAATCCAAGGCCTGTTCAGTTTTAGACAGATTAGCTTGTGACCTGTTCACAGCAAACACATCTGCAGGGATCCCCAGCATTTCTGCATGGGTCCTGAGCTCCACTTCTGCCCAAGCAGAAGTCTCTAAGTCATTGCCAAGCAAGCATTCGACTGGTAGGTTTGCACTTACCACAACCTTCTTAAGGCCAGTTACCCCTCCCCAGGAGAAGTTAACAACTGCCAGAGTATGGTCTGTTCTGACATTGCTAGCATTGGTCACTTGGTACATTTCACCAAGCATAACTTGCCCAGGTAGCACAAGGTCTTGTGTCCCCATGGTGACACTTGCCCCTGTGTCCCTAAATGCCAAAGCCTCTCGTCCATTGATTAAAGGCTGTTGTCTGTACTTGCCCAGATTACTGGGACTCATAGAGGAGGGCACATCCATGCCTCCATCACAGACTAACACAGCCTGAGTCAGTTCTCTAACTAGGTCAGAGCCCAACTCAGTTCCCAGGGTGAACCCTACTAAACCCTTTGCTGGAGCACTTCCACCAACTGTACTAGGGGGAACAGGTGCCTTAGGGGCATTGGTGGGTGCTGGACTGGAGTCTTTGGACTTGGTGCAATCACTGGTCCAGTGAGTCTTTTGCTTACAGACCTTGCACCATGGTTTTCTTTGGCCTTTACCCTTGGTAGACTGGGAATCCCCACCAGAAGAAGATTTTTGGGGGCCTGATGAAGACTTTTGATCTTTACCCTTCTCCCCACCCTTGTCAGAGTTCTTAGCATCTTGCTTCTTGGTTTCCCCACCTTGGTTCTGTACCTTCTGCTTCACCCTGGTTCTGACCCATTTGTCTGCCTTCTTTCCCAATTCTTGGGGAGAGGTCAGATCAGAGTCAACCAGGTACTGATGCAACAGCTGATTTTGACAGTTATTAAGAATCTGCTCCCTCATTATCAGATTATACAATCCTGAGAAGTCACACACCTTACTGCCCATCAACCAGCCTTCCAGAGCCTTGGCAGAACAATCCACATAGTCTACCCAGTCTTGAGTCTGTGCTTTTTGGGTGTCTCTGAACTTCAACCTGTACTGTTCAGTGGTTAGGCCAAACCCATCAATAAGAGCACTCTTCAAGACCTTGTAATTGTCAGCATCCTCCTCTCTAACAGTGAGGAGCTTGTCTCTACCTTTGTCAGCAAAGGAGAGCCACAAGATTGCTGCCCACTGCTCCTGAGGGACCTTCTGTACTTTACAGGCCCTCTCTAAAGCAGTTATCCATTTGTGGATATCATCCCCACTCTGGTAGGGAGGGACAATCTTGCTCAGGTTCCTATGGTCATAGGACCTTTCCCTATCTCTAGGGACATGGCTGCCACCATGGGACTCTAGTCCCACCTATCTTCTCTCTTTAAGGAGATCTAGGGATTCTCTATCTAAAGCCAATTGCTTCTTCCTGATCTCCAGTTGAGTTTCCTCATACTGGACCAGTCTCTTTCTTCTCTCATGAGAGGATTCCCTCCTGTGAGAAGAAACAGAGCTCCCTATGGAGGTGCCAGAGTGGTTAGACTCCTGAGAAGGAGACCTAGACTTTCTGAGCACACTCATAATCCTTCCTGGGGGGACAAAGGTGTGGTTCTCCAGATCCTCATCTTCATCTTCCCCAGAAGGGATTGGGTTCTCCAGGTCAGGGTCATTGTCACCCTCCTGGTCAGTTTCAGAGGGGGCTGGGGGTAGTGGTACCCCTGGCCCCTTCCTCATCTGCTGGCCCACCCTCTGCTCCTACCCCTTCAGTCTCTGAAGACTTACTAAGATCATAAGCCACCAACAACTCCTGGAGGTGTTGGGTGGTGGGACTTTGGCCTGTCCTTAATTTCCTCACGTTACACAAAGCTCTCAGTTCCAAGAATGGGAGTGTGTCATACTTGGAGGGGGAAGCTCAATGGCTTCCTGCAGGGCATCTTTGGATCCTGCTTTTAAAGACATTACTAGTGTGGTGTGGTGTATGCACTACCTACTCTAGTGTGGCCTACTAAACTCTCTTGAGTTGTAGAAAGGGTTGTGCTATCCCTTCACACACAACTCTAAGTTCAGTAGAACTTACTGATATTCTAAGCTTAAATTATATGTACCTTAGGTACCTTTAGTGGTTTTCAGTTGATCAATTCAATTGAGATTATCTGGTAAAACAATAGCAAGCTGGAATCCCACACGCTGCACACCAATGTGAGAAGTTGGCCTGGCATATGCTGTCCACTAATTATAGTGGGCACCGTGCACCAGTCCAAATCGACTCTTATGGTAGGTAGGTTAAAGACAACCTTATTGAAAGCTATCCTAGTGGTAGCTATGGAGAGCAGCCTTCAGGCTAAGTCTTGAAGGAATGTAAAGCAGCTTGTTTTACCAGTCTATAATCTCTTGAGTGACCAAATGAAAGAGCACCACACCAGGTATATATTCAAAATATATGTATTTATTACTAAACACACCCCTCTAGTCTCTTTATGAGGCTAGAGTTCGAAGTACATAGGTTATAAGATCTTAAATCACAGTAATAGCACAAATACACGTTTGGGCCCTAGGGGCGTACCAAACCATATACCAATAAAGTGGTATGCGAACCACGACTGAACTAGACACTAGGCCTAGAGCCTCTAGAAGTGCTTGGACCACAAGGAACCACCCAAGGTAGTGACACAGGGGACCCACGGGAGACGCGTGCAGTGTAAATACACAACCGCGATACGCCGTTAACTTCTATGGAGAAAGTCGGGATCGGGAAAATAGAGGAAAGGGACACTTAAAAGAGGACTAGGACAAAACCCTTTGAGATCTAGGACTTTGAAGAGTCTCTACCCACGGGAGCACCGGAGTACTCGTGTTACCTCACCCAGGGAAGCCGGGTGCATAGGTGCCTTTCGGGGTCGGGTTTCGTCGTCGGTTCTTATGGCGATCTGCTGCAAAGTGCTGCTGGCGACCAGGAGAAAAGTGTCCGGGTGGATCCAAGAGTGGATCGGAGTTCTGAAGAACCTGAAAGCAGAGGGGACAGAGTCTGGGTCACTAGCCAGTGACCAGGGAGGCGATGGACAGATGCCCACCGATGTAGAGTGCTTCAGGTTTGATGACGGTCGTCTTGACTCTTCAGCCACGAGGTCCGGGAGGCGTTGTCGGCGACCAGGAGCAGGATTCGGGCTGTTGCTTGATGTCTGTCGAGTGCAGAGGTGTCGGCGACCAGATTGGACCCAACAAGCCTTGGCAACGGCAAGTCTCGAGTAAGATGTAGATCGTCGATGATGCAGACCAGCAAGGTCTGGGGAACTCACCCAGCAAGGGTAAGTGAGGGCAGGCCTGGAGCAACCAGACTGCCAAGTAAAGAAAAGATTGGCCTTCGTTAAGGGCTACTAGCCAACAGGCTAGCGACCGCAAAGGAGCCTCGTGACGCCGCACGTGGAGCTGGCTTACAGGACACTCGTGGAGTGGGGGCCAGTGATCTTCGGTGCAGGTGGTGCTGGAGGCTAGGGCTACTCGGAGCCCAAAGCACGACTTCTTGGGAGACCCAGAAGATGGTGCACTTGCAAATGTGCTCGGTGTCCAGGGGTCACGGTCTCAAGTCACCCACGATAGCCATGGGCCTCAGCTTTGCTGGGGACTCAGGGTAGCCTCGGGGAAGTCTGAGAATCCACCTCTGGTGATGCGATGACTTCGGCGTCCGACGGGAGCTTCAGTGATGCGAACCGGACAGATGCTTCTTTGGTGCCTGCCAAGCAGGGGAGTCACTCCTTGACCCCAAGGGAGATTCTTCAGTCCTCTAATCGTGAGTAGAGCGTCGAAGGTCCAGGATTCTGTTTCAGAGTTTCGTCCAGGTATAATCTAAAGTCCTAGGGACTGGGTTCCTACCTTTATTCTAAAAATAGGGGATGGACTACTCTGTGGCCCCACCTATGGGTGGGTCAGGGCAGAGGGGTGGCTACACCCTTTCCCTTTGTCCAGTTCGCGCCAAAGCAGGGGCTGCAAGCCCCTGATCCGGTTTGAACTGGGGTATGCACAGGGACACCAAATGTGCCCCCAGTGCAGGACTTCAAAGCACCCGAAAGTGCTCCCGCCCAGCCCCAATACACATTGTCCTGCCTGGGGAGGTGGTCACACCTCCCTGGGACAGCAAACCTATTGTTCAGGCCTCCCCTGCCGGAGTTTCGTCCAGCAGCAGGAGGCCAGACTCGTGTCTGTGGCAGCAGCATCCATTTTGTGATGCCAGGGCTCTGGAAAGAAGTTACCGGACTCGTCAGAGTTAACATGCCTTTCCCTCTAGAAGGGTGGAATGCTACCCCCGCCGCCAGGATTGGCGGGGGGTAGTATTCCAAGATGTTTGACACCAAACACGACATGTTTAGGTGCAGCCATTCCATAGTTAGCATTTTACCGCGAGGATATAATGCGTTTAAGAGTATATGGTCAGGCTGCACTACAAACAGCATCAGAGATGGTCTCCGAACGCTGCAGAGGGCCCTGCTCATGCAGGGGCACCCTCTCACATAGGAACCATGCACTCTGCCTTTAGGATTGATAAGGCCTGCCTTAGGAGTGACTGATAGGTTTATATGTGTGTATGTATTTAGTGATATAGGTAACCTATACCACAGCAAGGGGTGCATGCACCACCTTACCCAGGCTGCAGTAGCAGACCTGTGGTGTCAGTTTGGATGGCCTACCAGGGATGGCATAATACATGCTGCAGCCCCTGGCAGGCCTCTGAGGTACCTATGCCCTTGGTACATAGTATACCATATACTAGGGACTTACAAGGGCACTCCAGATCCCAATCAGTGATGTGCCTAAGGCACATGGAGACCCTTTTAAAGAGGAAACAACTAGGCTGGGGTTCTGAATAGCAGGGCCCCAGCCAGACTAATGTCGAAAACCAGTGAAGTATCAGCAAAAAGTGGGGGTACCCCTGTGAATCAGATCCTACTCTCCTACATTAGCAATAACACAACAGGGTGACATCTGTTTCCAATGATGACAGTCATGCTGAATAAATTAGTTCATCTGGGTTTTCAGTGTAACACATGGGCTCAGGTGTGAGATAGTGGTCAGCATGGGTGGCAGATACGACATTGTGTGTAAATATTGCTCAACATAATGGAGTACAGTGTTCCATTTGGTGTGAGACGTTACACATTGGCTGACATTTATGACAGGAGACCATATCAATGTTATCCAGTGCCATGTGCCACTGTAAGTATCCACTGTGCGTAGTACAGTAATGACCATTGATCCACACACAACATGAACTGTCCGTAGGTGCCTTAAACGTGCCCCATAAACACAATGACGCACAGAGTGTACGATGTGATGCTGCATATTCCCCATAGCGGACGCACATACTGTCCGTGAATTGGGTGGCGGAGCATGCCAACCACCATTTGAACCTTTGTCGATGCCCACCACTGACGCAATTGTTTCATGTGCTGCACATGACACATTGGTGTTAGTGATGGCCCTCTACATAGCTGCAGATGGCGTTTGTCATGCTCCACCAGCCACATCCCGGTCACCCATGTCACTCTATGGCAATCAAACAGCGGTAGCGCCGGCCAGGACCCCGCGGTGTGTCACCGCCATGAACCATGCCCTTGCAGCCAATGGGGACCGCTATCGCGGTGGCATGATGCAGATTCAAAAATCGCGGTAGGCGTGCTTCGCCCCCGCGGAGGCGGTCATTGGATGCTTTTGAAGAAGGCTGACCTGGAACACCAATGGCAGAAGACTATGACCACTGAAACGAGTCCAGGGCCCTATATATGTGTGAAGGGAGCACCACATTTCCACTGCTCACAGAGCCTGCTGCCTGGGACCCCTCACCTGCTGCTGCCTCCAGAGACTGCTGCCTGAGACCCCTCACCTGCTGCTGCCTCCAGGGACTGCTGCCTGAGACCCCTCACCTGCTGCTGCCTCCAGGGACTGCTGCCTGGGACCCCTCACCTGCTGCTGCCTCCAGGGACTGCTGCCTGGGACCCCTCACCTGCTGCTGCCTCCAGGAACTGCTGCCTGAGACCCCTCACCTGCGGCTGCCTCCAGGGACTGCTGCCTGAGACCCCTCACCTGCTGCTGCCTCCAGGGACTGCTGCCTGGGACCCCTCACCTGCTGCTGCCTCCAGGGACTGCTGCCTGAGACCCCTCACCTGCTGCTGCCTCCAGGGACTGCTGCCTGGGACCCCTCACCGCCCACTGCCGCCGCTGACGTCTCATGTCCACAGTGATGGCTAGGACAGAGAAGATCTGTGCCAGTCCATTTACAAGCAAGGAGCTGGATGTCCTGGTGGACGAGGTGCTGACACAGTACCCACGGCTATATGGTGGCCCAAATGTTGTGGTAAGTCTCCAACAGTGGGGGTGTGAGTGCAAGGGGGCACACATGTAGTCGATCAGATGGTGTATGTGCCTGAGAGTGTAGGGTTGTGTAATGCACTGGCTGACATGCTGTTTCCTAGTTGTTAAGGGGTGTATGCAACCCACATATTAAATGCATGGACATGAAGGGTGGATGGACATGTGTTGTGTACACATCCATATGGTGTGACAGCTATCTGGTGATGCATGTTTCGGGACAGTTATTGTTCATGTGACTGTTTGTGTGGCTCCTCGTTGTCCATCTCTGTGTGATTCTACCTGGCATGGACTGTCCACGCCCAATGTGACAAGGACACATCACTGTCTGTACAGAGTGTGATACGTGTGTGGTTGGCATGAGTGTACATCAATGACCCATGTCTGCCGTGTGGACTGCACATGACTGGCCCTCTGTTCAGTCAGTGGTTATGTGAGATCATGTCCCTCAATGCTACAAACATGACACAGTGAGCTATTCACAGAGCAAGGTCGTTTAAGCGTGCGCAGTGGTGGACACAGTGACTCTCACCCCATACACATGTTGCACTGTGACATATGTCTTGCTCTACCTGGTAATAGCCAGTAGATGTGGGCACATTACACATGGCTTTCTGTGCTAGCATCCAGCTTGTATGTGAGATGTGCGGATACAGTGTCCCTCCTCAAACATGCATGCATTGACGTGGACTTCACACATGACGATGTACCCTGTGAGATGTCGTAGTGTATCTGCGGGACATATCTGCCGTGTTGGGATGAGTCTGTGTCATGCCACTGTTCAGAGAGAGAGGTTTTACCATGAGAGTGTGTCACTGATGTTTTCCCCTCTTGTCTCCCACACCTGCAGCTCAAGGTACACCAGCGTAAGGCCGTGTGGAGGTCCATTGCAACCAAGGTGCGGGCTCTGGGAGTGTCAAACCGCCGGCGCACCCACTGCCACAAGAGGTGGGACGACATATCACGACTGGCAAAGAACGTTGCCGAGATGACACTGGGGATACTCCCTCGCAGTGGCAGGTTGTCACGACGCAGCTTGACACCACTGATGTGGCGCATCTTGGCTGTGACACAGCCTGAGCTGGACGCACGTTTGAAGGAGCATCAACAGCAAGCTAGGGGTGAGTATTCTGTGAAGGTTGATTTTGTCTGTGAGTGGCTGCATGTGTACCAAGCCTGTACCTGCGCTGGTGTACGTGATGTGGTTACTGTGATGCAGTGGGTTGTAAGTGGCCCCTGTGCTGGGTGTGGCAGTCACGGATTTTACATACATGCACTTACTGATGTTTTTCCAATCCTGGGAATTTCAATGGCATTGTGGGTGGTGTGCTGCAGGCCTGGTCCATTGGTGTTAGTGTTTGTACGCCCCAACATGCATGATGTTGTGCTGTCTGCCCATCACATGGCTCAGCTATGCCGTGTTTAGATGTTTGTACGCACTGTTTGAGGTAGTGAAGTGTGTCTGCATGGTGAGAATGCACGGGGTGGCCTGCAACATGTAGACTTTGTCATCCTCAGTGTTGCTTTGCTTGAATATGTTTGTCCTGTTGCTGTCACTTTGCTGACCCTACATGTCTCTCTGTTATGCAGCATCTCCCGTGGGCACGGAGGGACAGGGGACGGACACCAGTGGTAGTGAAACAAGCACAACAGCTGCACAGGATCCCAGTGACACAGATGTGACCAGCGCCTCGGAGGGGGATAGGAGTATGCTGGAGGAATCACAGCCCGAGACGCAAAGTTCAACATCATCTGATGACGGCGGTGGTGCAGACATCTTGGAGGACACAGGGAACGGAGAGTCTGCCACATCTTCCAGCACACAGCGTGCAGTGCCCACCCTCCCAGCCACTTCCTCTGTTGCTGCCCGTGTTCGCACCACAAAGAGGGGAAGAGTGTCCTTCATTCCAGGCACCGCTGCCCCTGCCCCTGTGCCCCCTGCTGCCATCAGTACAGAGTGTGTGGACCTTATGCGCCAGCTGTGTGTGGGGCAGACAGGGCTCCTTAATGCATTGTCAGACCACGACCGCAAATTGGCACAGGTGTTAGCTTTCATGGAGGGCATACATTCAGACGTGGGTGGGCTGCACCGCACTGTCCAGACAATGTCCTCCACAATGGCGGCTGCACTTCAACTGGCTCAATCTCGTAGTCCAATTCAAGTCCCTTTGTCCACCCCCATGCCAGTGGCGACGTCTGACGACGTGACCACGCTTCACACACCTCAACGTCACGATACTGCACACGTAGCACACAGCAGCAGCAGCCCAAGCGGTCAAGATCACAGACACCTTCCCCTACGAAGAAAAAAACAACCCCAGAGCGCAAAGGGAAGAGCCCGTCAGGCATTGCAAAGGCACATGATTCAAGGAGGAAGTACTCAGGGTCACAAGCCTCAGAGCAATCCCCGGCCACAGACTCTGTGGTCCCAAAAACATCTCGCAAAGGCATGCAGACACTCTCCATGCCCACTGTGAAGGTGGGGCCTGGCAAGGCTACACATAGTAAGGTATCCAAGGCTGTTTCACCAACTACCTCTACTCCCATTCCAAGACCAGTGAAGCAGGGACAGGAGGGCACTGTAGGGGGCACACAGGGTAAAGAGGGGATGGAGGGGCAGAGGCAATGCCAGGCTAAGCGTCCTTCTGGATCCAGCACATCCCCAGAGGGAGGTCCAGCGTGTGCACCTGCGGCAGCCTTGGTGATGAGTGTGCCGTTTGTGTCCACACCACTTCCCATTGATACCAAGACAGGCAAGCCATTTAGAATCCCCAAGAAGTGGAAAGGCACCCCTCCACTATCTCCTCCCACACTGTGTCCCACGTCGGCCTGAGTCCACCTCCACGTGCCACTACACCACCTGGTCCAAGCAGCCCTCCAGCGTCCAAGGCCA
The DNA here is from genome assembly GCA_963921515.1 of Calotriton arnoldi. Classification (NCBI taxonomy): domain Eukaryota; kingdom Metazoa; phylum Chordata; class Amphibia; order Caudata; family Salamandridae; genus Calotriton; species Calotriton arnoldi. Next base: position 126,576 of record CAWUFW010013655.1, on the reverse strand, counting down.
CTGATAGCTCTTCCTCAGCTGGGCGTCTCACTCCCCAGTCAAGTGGTCCAACAGTGCCCGACACACAGTCAGCTCCCAGTCAGACTGACAGCCAAGTATGAATGTTGATCAACGTCACAGACCTATCTCTCCCACACCGGTACCTGTGCTGCCCATCGTGACACACCAGACTGTGTTGCTGACCATGGCGGAGTTTGGTGACACACATTCCCTGTGCAGCTTCTCATTGACTCTGTCAGCACCTTGGACTGGCCACTGGCCTTGCAGTTTGCCCCCTGCCTGTGCAGCTTCTCATTGACTCTGTCAGCACCTTGGACTGGCCACTGGCCTTGCAGTTTGCCCCCTGCCTGTGCAGCTTCTCATTGACTCTGTCAGCACCTTGGACTGGCCACTGGCCTTGCAGTTTGCCCCCTGCCTGTGCAGCTTCTCATGTTCAGGCTCTGCATCTTGTGCCTTGGTCTTGTCTGATATTGTTGCCTATCAGTGCTATTTGTGAATAAAAACAGTTGCTCATGTTGTCAGTTGTGTCATTGTCCTTACTGAATAAGGCTTTTCCTGTATGTCTAACATTTACTGGGCCACATGCTCTGTGTGCCACTTCAACTGTGCCACTGGCTTGTTTAACTTATTATTTTTTTACAGGGGTGACGGGGACTTCAGTTCTTCATGACTCGGATACTTGTGGGGTCAGTGATGTTGTTTTCGGTGACATACCAGACTCATGTTCCTTCCTTGTTGCTGTTGGCTATGTTTTACTGCATCCTGGTATGTGGGCACTGCAAACACATAGAGGGGTCATATACACGGGATTGCAGGCAGGTTGACCAGGCTCAACATGTATGTGCGTTCTTGCTTTCATGTATGCCTAGCAGTGTAGATGTGTAGTCATGTTGTGATGGGCAGTCATCCTAGTCACAACGGTTACTTACAAGGTGTGCATTTGGGTGGTCAAGGGTTGTACGGTGTGTTGGTTGTGGCTTTGTCGTGTGTGTTGATGTGTGTGTTAATGGCGTGTGACTCATGGCTGTGTGGGACTGTTGTGTGTTTGTGTGCACACACTGCTTGTTGTGCATTCAGTGCTGTGGGTGTATGTTGCCTTGTGCTGTCCTAGTGTACATCCCCTGATGTACTGCTGTGTTTGCTATGTGCTTTGTGGTGTTGTGCATCTGTTGTGTGTTTGATGTGTCTGTGTTGTTCTGTGATGGTGCACTTCTTGTCTGTGTTGTGGTATGTAGCCTATGCATTTTTCCTGACTGATGAGGTGGTGCACTCCTGTTGTGTGTGTGCTCCCATTGCCTTCCCCTAGTTTGGCTGCACAGGTGATGTGTGTTATTTTTGTGGTTCTGTATGTGTTTCTGTTTTGAATTGTGTTTGCCATTTTTGTTTTGGTGCAGACGTTGGTACTGGCATCCCTGTGTGTGTGTGATGTTTGTGGATGCCCCCAGGGGGTTTGATTGTTTGTCTGTCTCTTGTCTGGACATTATGTAGGCCCTTCTGTGTGTCTGGCATTGGGGTTGTGTGCTGCAGATATGAGGGGGTATGTTTGGGGACTCCTACTTGTGTTTGACAGTCATTGAGTATGCCAATGTGCCCTGTGTGTTGTGGTGCTGGCATACTCATGTGTACTTGCTGTTCACTGTTTGACTTGAGGTCCTTCCTTTCATCCCTGTCCCTATACATGGGTTACCTTGCTGTCTCCCTGAGTTGTTGCACTGAGGTGACTGTTGTTTGACTTCACTCACTGTGCCAGCCATATGCTTGGATGGGGTGTGGATGTTGTTCTAGGTTCCTTGTCCTGCATGTGTCTATTCACCTGGTTGTTGGTTGTCTCCTTGCCCTCCCAATTGTGTGCACATAATTTTTGCTTTCCTCTATGTTGTGCTCCATTGCTGGTGGCATGTAGTCTGTGTATGTGGCTGTGTGTCGGTGTGGGGTATGTCTGTGTGAGTTGGCAGGGTGTGTGTCCAGTAGTCTGTATGTTCCTTGTGTGTGTGGATGTTAATTTTGTGCTTGTATTCAGCTTTCTTGCCATGTATGTGGTGTTGTGGTGTGTGTGTGTGTTGCCCTGGGCCTGTGCCTCTGTGCTGTGTGTTAATCTACACCCAATGCTGCTGTGTCTGTCTCCCTAGGTGTTAGTTGTGTGCTGCTGGGTGTGGATTTAGCTCGCTTGGTGTTGGACATGGGGGTGCACAGGGGGGGGGGTATTCGCATGTTTCTTGCTGTGTGCGGCGGAGCTGTGGGTGGTGGTGGTGGCCTGTGGTCTTTCTGGCCTGACCGTTGCTGTACATGCATTCTGCTTTGTGCGATGGATTTCCCGCATACTCACCGCTGCGGTGTCGTCAGCAACACATTACATTAAGTTCGCAGTAATTTGGTGGGCTTGATGCAGGGTGTGAATTGGTGCCAGATGAGACATGTGTGGGTACACTGATGGATGTGTTCCTGTCCACACCAGTGTGTCTGGTGTGGCCAGGTGCCCTGTTTCAGCCCGTGGAATTTGTGTTCTGTTTTGTGTTGTATTGTGTTTTTTTTACGTACCTGCGGCGGCGTCCGCGGCGGGCGATGTTGACCTGGTGATGTATCACGTACAGCACCGGGAGGACGTGTAGTGCTGGATCCATGGCATTCGGCTCCGGGTGGAGGGCTCCGGAAGTCTCGTTTCACACTCCGCTGTCGAGATTCCGCTGTGTCTGGAAGGGCGGTTTCTCCCCTGCGGTTCGACTGGTTGTTTGGCGCATCCTAATTTGTTGAGCGGATGGGACGTCATTCCACACGGCGGTGAGTCTCCATTGGCTACCACCGGCGCGGTGGCGGGCGCAATTTCATGGCGGTCGGCGTTGCACCGCGGAGGTCGGGAAATGGGGCATATTTGCCCTTCATAATATGGCGGCCGTGAGGACCGCTGCTGGCGGGCGGTAAAAGGCATTTTTCCGCACCGCCGGCACCGCGGTACTGACACCGACCGCCATCGTAATCGGCCCCTAAATGCGTGCTCAGAAATCTGTTGTTTCTGGAACTGAGCAGAGTTCAGAAAAGGAAACTCTCAGCATGAATAGTGGATGGAACAAACCTCTTAACGACCATGAGTGCACCAAACATGAGCAGGAAATATCCCCAATATGGGTGTAATCATAAAATATGTCAAGGGAACAAAAGAGAGAGGTAAATATACAGTCCAGACAGACTGACAGAGCTCATTCAGGAAACACATACCACAAAAATAGTCGTTTGCATTTTAAACAAGGTGGGGCCTATTCACAAACTGCATTTTATTGATGTTTAGTAGTACTACAGTAGTACTACATACAGATTGTAAAATGCAATTCATAAACCTATGTGCAGAGATCGTCCCCTCCGCCTCTCCTATCTTTCCTGTGCAGAGATCTACGTCACAAGTGAGGAGATCTCTGCCCACATATGTCTATATTTTAGTAGTAAATATGGGGGAAAAGAGTACTAGACAGGGCCGGACTGAGAACAGAAACCGGCCCTGGCAAACTGCTCAGCCGGCCCCCCCCCCTGGGGTGAGGGGGAGTGCAGCCGAGCAGTTTGCGAGGGCCGATTTCGCCGATTTTGTTACCGGGGGCCGATATTGCCGACCCCCGGTAACAAAAACGGCCCCCCAGGGGCCCAAAACCGGCCCCCACCCTAGCGGCCTACCGGGGAAACGCCCGGTGCCCGCTATCGCCAGTCCGGCCCTGGTACTAGAGAGGGGTATGGGGGGGTTTAGGGAGTGACAAGCAAAAAAAACACCACCAACTGCTTGTCATGAACTCCACTGCTAAAGTTTCTACAGCCAAAAAGTTCTAAAAGTAAACGGTTGTAAATGTACTCTAGCTTAAATTTGGAATAAGTCCAGCACCACTCATGTCCTCTTACAATTACTGCAAGATACTCCCAAGGAAAAAATGGAGTCAGGGATTTAAAATAACACACCATATGAAATAATATTAAAATAAATCAAATTATTATGATTTTTAAAATAGATATATATTTTAATTTGAAAAAATATATAAATGGGTGGACAGTCAAAATATCAATTTTTAAATATCGAAGCACAGTTATATCGAGTTTTAAATATTGTAGGGACAAAATATCGAAGTCAAGAATATTTACATCCAGAATATCGAAGTTAAGGTAAGAAATATCGATATTGCAAATATCGATGTTAGTAATATTGATAGTTAAATTATCGATGTTAATAATATTGTGTTATGTATTTTATTATGTATTTAATATGTATGTGTTCTATATTTTTTGTTAAGTATTGTACTGTTTTTTTAAATATATGTATACATTTTTTAGAAATTAGTAATTTTTTTTAAAGTAAATTTTGCGTTTTAGTACCGCAGCGGGTTGTGGGTTTATAGGGGAATAGGGTGGGAAGTAATTTAATTATAGTAAATTAAATATACATTTTTAGGAATTATTAATTTATTTTAATAAAATTTTGTGTTTTATTTCTGTAGCGGGTTGTGGGTTTATAGGGGAATAGGGTGGGAAGTACTTTAATTTTAATTAAGTAATTATTGTTATTAATCATTAATTTATTGTTAATTGGTAATTAATTATTATTAATTGATAATTATTTTATTTGTATTAATTTATTATTGGAGTGGGTTGTGTGTTTTATGGGGAATAGGGTGGTAAGTAAATTATTTGTAATTAAGGGGCTCATTACGATGGCGGGCGGAAGCACAACCGCCGTGCTGGCGGATGCAAAAACCACCAGTTACCGCCGGCACGCAGCAGTCCACACGCCCGCCCAATTACGATGCGAAAAGCAGGCCAAACACCGCCGGCAAGCCAGCAACACCGTCCGCCATCAAAGTGCGCCCGCTCACGTAGCGGCGCAGCACAACTGACACACACCGTCCGACGAAACACGTCCCGCCCGGCGCATAAATTACGATGCCGCAAACAAACGGCTCCCACGGCCAAGAGACACCGCACGTGAAAGAGAGGCGGTAACACGGACGCAGAGCACGGACAACGAAGAAGCGGCACCCCGGGCATGAATCCAGCACTGCAGGCCCTTCCCATGCTTCTGCTGATGCACCACCAAGGACGCAACGTACCGCGGAGACGCAGGTAGGCACACACACAACAAGTGCACGCAAACAGCGCACACAGTGCAAGGGCGGAAAAAGCGGACAACCCCCACCAGCGCGTGTACACTACACATCCACCATTGCATCCACATATGACACACAGGCCAAATCCTAACATCGCGGAACACATGTGTACACACCACCTGGGACTAGGAACCAACCACCCCGTCACGGCCACAAAGCGCCGATGACGCCGCCACACATGCGCACAACGCAGAGGCCAACCGCAGCGCCATGCATGCGTCGCACACAGACACAGGGACACAACCAAGCAGCACACACATCAGCCCCACCCCGAACGCACATGACACGTGACAGGCCTGCCACAGACATGTCCCCAACGCCCAATTCACGGACAACACCCAACGCCACACAACCGACGCACACATGTCAGTGAAGTCACGCAACAGCAGGACACACCCCAGTGTAACAAACATGGCGAAGCACACAGCGGCGGCAACACCAACTAGGAGAAGCAGGGCCCCTTCGGGAAGAGGAACGCCAGTACCACACTGAAAAACCCATACCACCCTGCACATATGAACAAGACACATGAAACGGAACACCAAAGAGCCCGGGGACCGACAACAGGTGGCCCAAGAATAACATCCACACACAAGGCCCAACGCAGAGCGGAAAGGCAGGCTGCCGCCCACACAAGGGAGAGCAGACAGCACTGAATGACCTTCCATTCCAACTCCAAAACCACAGCCCTACGACAGAAGCCGGTGAATACAGCCATTGTCCAAGAATAGACCAACACAGGCATGCCGAGGAGACCGACCACAGGGCAGATAGCGCATATCACAGAAGCACACAACGGACGGGGAAGAAAGAAGAAAACACTCCCCCATGTCGGCCACATGTCAAGTCACATTGCAGGAGTCACACAGCACTGACCTTGAACTGTCTGAGAAGCATGTGGGAAGAGGGCCCGTGTCCTCCAAACAAGCCAACAGAACACAAGTCCTGTCTCCCTACGACTACACAGAGCTCACAGCAACCCCGGAGCGTGCACATTGCAGACTGCACACACAGCCGGAGCACGCCACCTCAACGAACCGCTGCGAAATGGCAACCGCAACACACCTACCCAACTACGCCGAACAGCTCAAGCTGTACAAAACCAACACGATACATACATTGGGATGCGATCTCCTGTCCCTGCTGAACGTAAGTTACCGACTGACTTACCGCATCACATTGTTCAGCTGCGTCATGCCCGTCTTCTACTGTCGGAGGTGTCCCTACCAGCATCCCGTCGAGATATGCCTCTCCAACCCGGCATGTCTGAAGGCGGACCTGCTACCACTACTCCTCCCTCTGGACGCACACGACAGGGCCTGCTCTGCCTATGGGGGCATGGCGTATGTGGCCAACATCGCACCCGCACTGAAATGGGACCACTGTGCCTCCACACGACGGATCATCGAGAACAGCTACATCGAATGTCACCCAGCATGCCCCATCATGGTCCTCCAAGGGACAACTTACGAACAACACCTTGAGAGCCACCATCCGCTTCATTGGCTGGCAAACATGTACACCACCAATGACATGGAAGCCCTGCTGGACGGCATCGCATACCTGACAACCTGTAAATACGTCGGACCACAACGCAGGTTCCCCGAGTGACCTATGAAGTCCAACCCCGCACCCATGCTCAGCTTCCGCACGGACTGGCCAGTCACCACCACAACAGCCATACCAAACGACCGGCAACTGTAACCACACCATCAACGACATCGCCATGACATCGGATATGACCGGGACATGCACACTGTTCCCCATCACATCCAGGAACACCGCATGCATCGTGGGAGGCAGTGGCATGGGCTCTGTGTATCGCACCCACATGGACGGAACTGCACGAACAACCAGGACACGACATGGATCCAGCGCACATGGACACACACACAGCTCAGTGGACATGAATAGGTCGCCTGGAGTCTGTGGGTGCTGCACCCCTCCCACCCCCGCCCCGGGAATCCCATACCAGGACCTTTGCATGGACGACAAGTGCATACAACAACAACACGACCCCAGTGACTGTGACATGTCCAGTAACCACCACAGTGCAACAACAAGTGGCACGCCGCTGCATGCACGCAAGCACATGCCCTGATGTCATCTCACATGCACGCGTGCATGAGGAACAACCGCAGCAAACCTGTCACATGGAACTGAGATGGACTGTGCCCATGATGCCGAGCGGTCTGGTAGGCTACATGTATACCGTCTGTGTCAAAGTCCGCAGCTCCGCAGCTATACGTAAATGTACATTAGCACAGCCTTGGCCAAGCAGATGTTACCCCACACCCTATCCCATTTGTAATCATGCTCAGTATATCCTCAACATGTATTCCGCTGCCAGTAGTGTCCACTATACTGCATCACAGAGGACAGAAGACTCAATATAATGTTTGAAACCAAAACTGTCTCCGCTGACTCATTTCACAAGTACGAATGAGAGAGGATGAGAGTATGTGAAGTACACGGCAGTCGTGACATGACCATGTAGTCCACTGGTATTGGATGTCAACGCAAATGAGTAGCACTACTGTGGAAGACACACATGTGTCGTGTGAAGTCGTATGGACGCAGTGCTCAGGTGGGTGGGTGCGACGGGTAGATGCGCACATGCCAAGTTGGAGCACGCCGTGTTGGGAGGGGTCATGAACAGTACACCACCGCTTCCCTGGGCATTGTGAGAGGACACCTGTCGGGGGGAGTGAACACGTGTGTGCACAGCAGCCGGGCACACGTACAAAGCGGTACCAGGCGCACCTCAGCCCACCCTCTGTGGACAAGCTGGATCCTGTTGTGCGCCCGCCATGCCCCTTGACAAGGCACACACAGCCCCAGTCGACCAGGTGTAACCCCAACATAGTCAATCCGCACAGGCGATACAGGGCACGGGATGGCAGTGGAGCATGGTGTGTGAGAGGTCTCCTCGCGCTCCTCCTGGTCATATCACGCAGGCAATAGAACCTCAACGTCTAGCATGGCACAAGTCAGATGGAAGTGTAGGGGGACGCACCACAGCACGAGCAGCACTGACGTCACGGGAGGTGGCTCGCACCATCCCATCCATTGCCCATCATACCAACCACGCCACATGCCATTGCGACTAAGTGCAAGCGCGTGCGCCACCACCCCCGAGCCCTCCCCAGAGAGGCCAAAGAGTGAATGTGTGGGCCATCAGCCACAGACGGACGCGGCCTGGCCGCAAGGGCAGCCACAGCCACTGGGTGTCGCAGGTGGCGGATCCGGAAGGCGAAGACTGTGATGCATAGTCCATGCAGGCCGGGTCTCCATTTGGGGCACCACGCAGGTGGACGGCGTCCCGCCACACATCATACCCTGAGACAGCCCACTCGTGCAACTGGACCCACACATACACTCCTTGCCCTCTCTGGTGCGAGCTTGGGGCTGCCTGTGCAAGCGCTAGCCTCGCAGGTGAGCATGCATATTGGGGGCGAGGGGAGGACATGAGGGCTGGGGCGAAGATGACTGTATCACTGTCAGTTAGTACAAGGGTTGACCCAGATGTGGAAAGGAAGAGACGTGTCGCGTGTGTACTGCAACTAGTCGCCAATCCAACTACCCCCCATGTCCGGAATGTAAGCCCGCACCTAGGCCCGCCCATCCGCCACATCGAACATACCACCAGCACGACAACCTTCCCATTCGAAACACTGACTGGGGGTGGCAACCAGTGAACAATCATGTGTAGCCTACCCACGCGTACATGTGGGCCCTCCATGATCCATGTCACCTGCGGCAAAGACATGACATGCGCAATGAGGGAAGTGAGGAGAGCTGTCCGCCCCACGCGCAGAAGGTGCATCAGCTCCACAGACCCAGCAGTGAGTCCAGCAGGGGTCAAATGTGCAGGGGCAGCTGTGCCTGGTGTGAAGGCACATGCATATAGACAGCACATCGACCAATGTGTAGTCTGCCCACATCCACAGTCCATCATCATGCGGACATGGGAATTTAACACAGGGCAACACATCTTAGTTGGTGCACCCACCGTGACCAACAATGCGCAATCATCGACGTACCCGCCCTGTGCATGGCCCCCCACCCAACGGAGGCACATCCAGTGCCACCATCCCACACACACAAGCCTTCCACGGAACATGCTGTGTCCAATGGTCAGTACAGAGTCAGCGCCCATCTGGTGGATCCTGAACAGGAGACACATGCACACACATGCCAGCTCTCACTATGTACGTCTGCCACCTGGCACGTGCAATGTAACCTCTCACCTGTGACGTGTGACTGCAAGCACACAGCCGTCTTGGCATGGGGCTGTCAATGTGGACACCAGTCAATGTTTCGGGAGGTGTGATCCGTACAGTGCTGTACATAGGGTGCAGTGCTGACACCTACTACTGTCTCATATCCCCTCGTGCCACAGGTCCCACTTGTATTGGCCGCTCAGCTCGTGCCCACATCGTCGTCGTCGTGTGCCATACTCATCCAGCCTCGGAAGCAGTTCCATGCTCAGCAGACACTCATGTTGCCGTGGCGTTGCCGCTTGACGAATATGCAGTCAGTCCCCATCAGCACGCCCCGCAAGTCATTGGGGCCTAGATCCCCATGTGCATGCACATGGCAGTGGTATGTCTCACTTGCCATTGCCATTGTTGGGAGACCTGTGTAAGTGTATTGTGGCCGTGCCGTCCCAGCTTGACAGCTGGGCTGTGGCTCATGTGCTTGCTCAGTCATGTCAGTGATGTGTATGCGAAATTGCTATGTGCCGTGTTGCTTTGACATGTGTCCTCTGCCATTTAACCCAGGCGGAGACCGAACATTGACCGCCCATACCAATTGCTGGCGGACATGGACGATACAGAGGTAATCAGGAAGTTTCGGCTGGACAGGCCAACCCTGCATCGACTGTGTGCCATGTTAGAGCCCCATCTCCGTCCCCGCAGGGTGTATCCGACTGCTGTCACCCCCACGGCTAAGGTGATGGCCGCCATGCATTTCTTCGCCACTGGGTCATTCCAGCACACAGTGGGCAGTGGAGGAGGGATGTCCCAGCCCATGTTCAGCAAGGTGCTGAGGGATGTACTGGCAGCCATGATGCTGTACCGGAACAGGTACATCAGATTCCCCAGGGCTCGTGAATTGGCGGCAGTGAAGGGTGCATTCTATGCCCTTGGCAGAATCCCACACGTCGTGGGAGCCATTGACTGCACACATGTTGGCCTTGTTCCACCACAGGCCACTGAGCACCTGTACCGCAACAGGAAGCACACGCACTCCCTGAATGTGCAAGTGGTGTGCCTTGCGGACATGGTGATCACCCACGTGTGTGCCAAGTTTCCAGGCTCGGCACATGACGCACACATAATGCGCAACAGCATCTTGCCACGACTGATGGCCAATCTGCAACAGGATCGTGGCTGTATTGTCGGTGAGTATGTGGAGTGGTGTAGCGTGCTGGTTGTGCGATGCTGTCCCCTGTCCAGTTGGAATAGCAACGGTTCTCTGTGTCCCTCACACCCAGGTGACTCTGCGTATCCGAATGGGGCATGGCTGCTCAGTCCATTGAGGAATCCTCGCACCCCAGCAGACGATCGATACAATGAGGCACATGGGAGGACCAGACGTGTGGTCGAGCGTACCTTTGGCCTCCTCAAGTCCAGGTTCAGGTGCCTGGACCGCACCGGGGGTGCACTGGCGTACTCCCCACAGAAGGTGTGCCAGATAGTGGTGGCGTGCTGCATGCTGCACAATCTGGCCATTCGGAAGCAGATCCCCCTCATTGTGGATGACGGAGATCAACCAGGGCCCCAGCCCGCAGACCAGGACAGCTCGAGTGAGGTGGACAGCGGAGAGGAGGAAGCTGGGAATGTGCGCCAGCAGCTCATCGCCCGCTACTTCACTTGACGGTGAGTGTCCATGTACGACGGATGATGTGTCTGTATCTGTGCAGGTGTGTGTGTGCTGTGTCAGGGTGGCCGTATGTTCACTGCGTGCAGTGTGTCAACGCTCCATGGCCAGGGTAGTATGCCACTGTTGGTGACTGTGGCATTGTGCCCTATTGCTCTGTGCGATGTGTGTACATTGCTTGTAGTTGTTGACATGTACTGTGTGATGGGTGTGTGACACACTCATTGAATGTGCTCCTGTTCTGTCTCCCACCCCTAGGTCCCTACAGGCCCTCCGGATTCCATTGCCATGCCACGCATCAGGTGCCTTTCCGCCCAAGGTGGCCGTTGTATTCCGTACAAATAAAACACAGGGCACAAACAGCAGTTAGTGAAAAAGGTGCATTTATTACAAACTGTGACATGTGATTGTGTGTAAGGTGATGACAAAAGTGGTGCGTGCAGTGACGATGAGCTGTCGGTCATGGCTGCGTGATGCTCAGGGTGTACCCACTGGTTCTATGTCCATAGTCCAACACACACATGCCATCCAGCTGGCTGTGTGGAGTGGGATCGTAGAGCAAGTCAATGCAGTGGCTGGTCAAGGAAGGCTGGCGGAAGGCTGGCTGGCTGCCTCACTTGCGACTGGAGCGTGCGAAGTCCTCCCGGGAGATCTGTTTCCTCTTCGGACGGCCCCTTCCATGTTTGGGAGGGGGTGTGTGGTGGCGACCTGCTGGTGGTGGGTGAGGTGTGCTCACTGGCTGTGGACGCAGGGGAAGTGGACACTGCTGCCCGACCCTGCGCCCTAGCAGGTGGTGGCGGAGGTGGTGTTGCTGGCCTTGCCTGTGACCCCACCGCCACCACCAGCTGGCCCATGAGGTCCACGAGTTGGTCCATACGGGACACGAATTGGCCCATATGGGCGTCCATGGACCTCAGCACCCCCAGCACCTCCCGCGTGTCTGTAGCAGACCTGGCCCATTGTCCTTGGGCCTCTTCATAGGCCCCAAGGACTCTGGCCATTTGAGGCAGGGCATGGCTCCCAGGGGAGGCTGGCGTTTCCCTGACCCTGCTCCTCCTACCAGTCCTGCTGCCACCGGCCTGCCCACTAGCCACATTGCACACCACGGTCCTCGCTGTGGCTCCCAGGGTGGATCCAGTCGGCCGGGCCACCACCTGCGCTGGGGCTGGTGCCAGCGAAGATGTGGTGGTGGTGGTGGCGGTGGTGGTCGGTGCGGCGATGGTGGTGGTTGCGGCAGTGGTAGTGGCCGCAATGACCGTGGGTGTGGCCGCAACGACAGTGGCAGCAGGGGGCTGGGACTGTTCAGCATCCCTGGATGATGGGTTGGTGGGTAGGAGGGGTCCTGGGGAGCGGCTGGGCCCTGCCACGCCAGATGGGCCTGCCTGGTGGTCCGTGTCCGAAGAGGAGGACTGATCCTCCAGATCCGTGTGTCCTCGTTGGGGGCTTGTGGGCTGGCTGTGCTGGCTGCTGTCTCCATCCCCAGCATCCGGCAGTTCGTCACCTGTGGTGAGAATGAGATTTGTTATTGTGTTGCACCTGGCGAAGTATGTATTTGTCGTCTGACATTGGCAGTTCGTGCAATCTCGTACATGGGTTTCCCGGAGGCGAGTGTGTGGCTGTGGCATCTGTAGTTGTGTGTGCTAGGCAATGGGACTGTGTGCTGTGCACATGTGGCATGGGACGGATTGGCCATGCCGATGGGTGTGTTGCTGTGCCCCTACTCATTGTGACTCTGGTGTATGCGGGCTCCTGGCCCATCCTGGGTCTGGTTTGTACTTTGCTTTTGGGGTTCAAATGGAACGCTTAGGAACGCATATGGCAACATGGGGGCCATGCCCCAGATTCGCATTTGGGAGGGGATATGCTTTTGGGGTTCAAATGGAACGCTTAGGAACGCATATGGCAACATGGGGGCCATGCCCCAGATTCGCATTTGGGAGTGGATATGCTTTTGGGGTACATGCTGTGAGCCATGGGTGCCGAACGTGACATGTGTTGTGGCAGCATGACAGTGCATGGTTTGAGGTGTGTGCATGCTTGACATGGCCTGCATATTTGCTGTCTGTTGTGATTACTGGACATGGCATTGGACGCATCGTTATGAGTGAGTGATAGTTGTGTGCCAGCCAACGTATTGCAGTTGTCCCATCTCCTTGGTGTGCGTGCTGCCCTGTGCCATGTGCATCACTGCAGTGCTCGGGGGGTGTGGCCCATGTTGTGTGTTGTTGCTCACAGTGTGTCGTGCGCTTAATTGACTTCTGGCACATGGTTGGTCATGGGCATGTGTCTTAGCGTGACTGCTGTATGTGTGGCAGCTGTGCGGATGACATGCCTTTCATGAGACTGGGGCTGACGGATGGGATGGATGGTATGTTGTATGTGCATGGTGTGTCTGTGAGTTTGATGGGTTCAGTGGTGTTCGTGTGCATTTCTGTTGTTCCGCTCTGTTGCGTCTAGTGTTGTTTGTCTTACATAGGCGTAGTTGTGGGGTGTGTGGTTGACAGGCAGTAGGGGCTACATGGACAGGACTTCAATGGTGTTTCGGTTGTGTGTGATGAGTTGCACAGTGGCTGCCGTGTGGGACTATATTCAGTGTGGCTTGTGCATGCAGACGTGGCTCCTTGGGTGTTGCTATGTCTGTGATGGGTCATGTGGGGTGTGAGTCTGTTGTTCATGTCCGTGTGCACATTGTTCACTTGTTCGTGACGGTGGGCGGTGCTGCGTGTTCGTCTGCTACGTGACATGTCCCATGTGTTGGTCGTGTTATGGTCCTCATGCCTCCAGTAATCCAGCCCTGTCCAGTTTCCCACCTGCAAGTTGTTCGTGCGTGCACTGTACTGGATGCCACATGGCTCTAAGCGGGGGTGCTCCATGTTGCAGGTCTGTGGGGGTGGGGGGTGTTGTGGGTCGTGGGGTGGCTGGACACCCACTGACACCGATTGCTGTGGACCGTGATGTCTGCCTTTCGGCTGTCGTTGTGCACTGCGGTGGCTGACACGTGGCTGTGGGGTGTGGGGGATGCTCCTCCTTGCTGTGCTGTGGGACTGGGGCCTGGTGTGTGTTGTACTTGGGCTGTCCACCCTCCCACCCACTGCACTTTGTGTTCCTGCCACTTACCTGTTACTTGTCGGTTAGTGCAGCTGTGGCGGACACATGGGTGTGGTGGGTGCTCGTTGTGGCGCTTCTGGCATATTTGGGGACCTGTTGGTGGTTACGTGGCTGGCTGAGTGTACACATGTCCCCACGCATCTTACAGTTGTTCGGTTTGGGCTGTGTGTGGTAGTGTCTGTTGCATGTGTGTGTGATGTGTTGTGTATTGTGTGCTGGACATGGGGGTGTTTGTCCCTGGGAGCTGTGGCATGGTAGTTGCGCATGTGAGTACATAGCGGTGTGCTGGTATACATTAGTTTGTACTTACCAGCCTCCACTCCCCCTGCTAATCCGGCGAGGATCTCCGGATGGATTACGACTCGCACCTTCTCCTCCCACGCTTTGAAGGTCTTAAAGAGCGCGGGATTCCCTCCGCCAGTGACGGCAGCCAGCTCTCTGTTTTTGCCCTCCTTCTTCTTGACCAGGCTCTTGACGTCATTCCAACGTTTGTTAATCTCGACTCTGTTCCTGGGCAGGGTCCCGACTGCATTGACCTGGTCTACGATCCGGTTCCACATTCTGTTTCTGGTGGCTAGTGGTGTGTGCTGGACCGTGTTCCCATAGATTTGTGGGTACACCTTGATGATCTCGTCGACCATGACCGTCAGCTCCATGGGCGTGAACTTGGGCATCCTTTGTGGTGCCATGGTGTTTGTGGTGCTGGTGCGGTGTGTGTTGTGTAATGTGCAGGGGGTTTGTGGTGCCGGGGTGTGGTGGTGGTGGTGGTGGTGGTGGTGGTGGTGTTGGTGGTGGTGGTGGTGGTGGTGGTGGTGGTGGTAGTGATGTGTGCGTTTCTGTGGTGTGCTGCTGTCCTTGCTGTGTCACTGTGTCCTCTCCTCTCCTCTCTGGTTTGCAATATAGCAAGGGGTTGTGGTCTGTGGGAGTGCTGCTTTTGTACTCACCTATGTGGGTGTGTCCTCATGGTCTGTTGTTTTCAGGTGTGTTGTGTCTGGGGTTCTGGCCTTTGTATTTTTTGTTTGTCCGGGGGGTGTTTTCGGGATGTGTACTGTGCTTGTGTATTTGTGCGTGCCTTGCTGTGTGGACTTGTTGGCCATGTTGTGTGCTATTGGTTTTGTGTGCGGATGGTTTCTGTGCAGGTACGTGGGCGCCATGGCTTCTGCCGTGTCGATTCTCATCGGCGTTGTTTGCGCTGGCGGGCGGTATATTTGTGGTTTTTCCGCGCTCATGGCGGTGCGATCGTAATTTCATGTGCGGTGTGTCGGCCGTGTGGGCGGGCGGTTTTGTGTTGTCGTGCGTGTTTCCGTCCGTGGCGGGCGGTTTGACTCCGACTCGGACGATGGCGGGCGGTATTTTGTGTGATTTTTCCGCCGATGGCGGTTTTCGGTTTGTGTAATCGTAATGGCGTGGTCGGTGTTCAGGCGGTGTGTGCGGGCGGATTTTTGCCGCTTCCATGCCTGGCGGATTTATTTACGCCGGGTATCGTAATGGGCCCCTAAGTAATTAATTAAGAAAAATTGAGTATTGATAATTTTTTTTTTTTATTAATTATTAATTAGTTATTATTATTTTTTTAATTGATTAATTTATCATTATATTAATTATAATTAAATATTTATTTTTTATTGTTAATTCATTTAGTGTTAATTAATTATTGATTGGTAATTAATTTTTAAAAATTCATTAATTGATAATTAAATTAATTATGTTAATTTTTATGTGTAGCGGGTTGTGGGTTTATAGGGGAATAGGGTGGGAAGTAATCTGATTATAATTAATTAATATTTTTTTATTTATTGTTATTGATAATTAATTTATTGTTAATTAATTATTAAGTGGTAATTAATTTTTATTAATTGATTAATTTTATAATTATATTAATTATAATTAATTTATGTTTTATTTATTGTTATTGTTAATTAATTTATTGTTAATTTATTATTAATTGGTAATTAATTTTAATTCATTGATTAATTGATAATTACATTAATTGTGTTCTTTTTTATGTGTAGTGGGTTGTGTGCTTATGGGGCAATAGGGTGGGAAGTAATTTAATGTTATTTAAGTAAATATTAATTTAATTTTATTGGTATTTATTATTAATTTTTAAGTTAATTAATTATTAACATGTTATTTATTTTACAAAAATTATTTAATTAATAAGTATGTTAATTTAACCCCTACGCTATCCAACACTTTCCCTACTGTTGCACTCACTGGAGTGGGTATAGTGATTTTTACCCCTATGCTATCCAACACTTTCCCTACTGTTGCACTCCCTGGAGTGGGAATAGTAATTTTAACCCCTACGCTATCCAACACTTTCCCTACTGTTGCACTCACTGGAGTGAGAATAGTAATTTTACCCCTACGCTATCCAACACTTTCCCTACTGTTGCACTCACTGGAGTGGGAATAGTACTTTTACCCCTACGCTATCCAACACTTTCCCTACTGTTGCACTCCCTGGAGTGGGAATAGTAATTTTTACCCCTACGCTATCTAATTCTTTCCCTACTGTTGCACTCACAGGAGTGGGAATAGTAATTTTAACCCCTACGCTATCCAACACTTTCCCTACTGTTGCACTCACTGGAGTGGGAATAGTAATTTTTACCCCTACGCTATCCAACACTTTCCCTACTGTTGCACTCCCTGGAG
Source organism: Calotriton arnoldi (assembly GCA_963921515.1). Classification (NCBI taxonomy): domain Eukaryota; kingdom Metazoa; phylum Chordata; class Amphibia; order Caudata; family Salamandridae; genus Calotriton; species Calotriton arnoldi. The sequence goes on along the minus strand of CAWUFW010013655.1, from coordinate 109,786 downwards.
TGGGAATAGTAATTTTAACCCCTACGCTATCCAACACTTTCCCTACTGTTGCACTCACTGGAGTGGGAATAGTAATTTTAACCCCTACGCTATCCAACACTTTCCCTACTGTTGCACTCACTGGAGTGGGAATAGTAATTTTTACCCCTACGCTATCCAACACTTTCCCTACTGTTGCACTCACTGGGGTGGGAATAGTAATTTTTACCCCTACGCTATCCAACATTTTCCCTACTGTTGCACTGTTTGGAGTTGGAATAGTAATTTTTTTCCCTCCGCTATCCAATATTTTTCCGTATTGTTTTACTTAATGTTGTGTATCATTTATTTTACAAAAATTTAAAATATTGTAATTTTTTTAATTTGTTAAATCTATTTTTAAAATTTTTAATAATAATATTTTTGTATGTGTATGTCTGTATTTATAATTTATAAAAATATTTTTAACAATTTATAAGTTATTAAAATAATTATTTATTAATATTATTAAGTAAGTATATATATTATATTTTATATGTATATGTTTAATTTATTTTAACATTATATGTATCAGTTTTTATTTTTAAACATTTTTAAATAATTTTAACTATGTTTCTTTTAATTATATGTATTATTTACTTTATTTTAGATTATTTTTTTAACATTTAAAAAAATTATATTTTTTACAACGATGTTTTTGACATTGATATTTAATTTTCGATATTTTTGTACTTACCATGATGTAGAAAGGATGTCGATATTCTTGACTTCGATATTTTTTTCATGATATTTTTGTACCTCGATATTTTTTAGGTCGATATTTTGTCAGTGATTCATATAAATGTAATCAATAATACTGAGCACTGCATTAATCAAGTTATTTTAATATCAAAATTACAATAGGCTTTTAAAACTTTTTCAAAAATAATTGTTAGTATTTATATTTATTGCTATGCATAACTTATAATACATTTTAATACAGATATAAATACACATTTTAAAGTAGGTGGGATTTTTTAAAATGTATTCTTTAGTGATCTTACTTTAAATTAAATAAATATATTTTAAATAAATATTTAAAGCACATTTAAGTAAACATGTAAAATTTTATTTTATTAATTGTAGATTTAAAACAAATATTTAAAATTATTTTACATTAACATTTTATAACAAAATAGTTTTAATTATTTGTAACGTTTAATAAACTGTAATACATTTTTAAGTACATGCAATGTGTGAAAAGTTATGAGTAGGAAATTTACACGCATAAATCATGTTCTAGAAAGCTTCACCATGGAGTGGAGACACGCAAGTCTACATGAAGGAGTAAATGTACACTCAGAAAATGTGAATAGAAAAAAGTGTAAATTTACTCCTAGGTACAGGGGTAGATGTGCACACGAGCAAATCTACACATGTAAATTTGCCTGTGTGGTGCTAACAAATCCAACTATGGCAGCACATATTTACATTGACTATAAGCTAAAACAGAATATACAGAAGAGCCTGATACAACGACATGCCTTCAAGACCAGGTTTCATAAGGTACCACACTAAAAGGCCCATTACGATACCCGGCGTAAAAAAATCCGCCAGGCATGAAAGCGGCAAAAATCCGCCCGCACACACCGTCTGAACACCGACCACGCCATTACGATGACACAAACCGAAACCGCCATCGGCGGAAAAATCACACAAGATACCGCCCGCCCTCGTCCGAGTCGGAGTCAAACCGCCCGCCACGGACGGAAACACGCACGACAACACAAAACCGCCCGCCCTCACGGCCGACACACCGCACGTGAAATTACGATCGCACCGCCATGAGCGCGGCAAACCTACAAATATACCGCCCGCCAGCGCAAACAACGCCGATGAAAATTGACACGGCAGAAGCCATGGCGGCCACGTCCCTGCACAGAAACCATCCGCTGACAAAAACAATCGCACACAACATGGCCAACAAGTCCACACAGCAAGGCACGCACAAATACACAAGCACAGTACACATCCCGAAAACACCCCCTGGACAAACAAAAACTACAAAGGCCAGAACACCAGACACAACACACCTGAAAACAACAGACCATGAGGACACACCCACATAGGTAAGTACAAAAGCAGCACTCCCACAGACCACAACCCCTTGCAACATTGCAAAGCAGAGAGGAGAGGAGAGGACACAGTGACACAGCAAGGACAGCAGCACACCACAGAAACGCACACATCACCACCACCACCACCACCACCACCACCAAACACCGGCACCACAAACCCCTGCACATTACACAACACACACCGCACCAGCACCACAAACACCATGGCACCACAAAGAATGCCCAAGTTCACGCCCATTGAGCTGACGGTCATGGTCGACGAGATTATCAAGGTGCACCCACAAATCTATGGGAACCTGGTCCAGCACACACCACTAGCCACCAGAAACAGAATGTGGAACCGGATCGTAGACCAGGTCAATGCAGTCGGGACCCTGCCCAGGAACAGAGTAGAAATGAACAAACGGTGGAATGACGTCAAAAGCCTGGTCAAGAAGAAGGAGAGCAAAAACAGAGAGCTGGCTGCCGTCACTGGAGGAGGGAATCCCGCGCTGTTCAAGACCTTCAAAGCGTGGGAGGAGAAGGTGCGAGTCATCATACATCCGGAGATCCTCACCGGATTACCAGGGGGAGTGGAGGCTGGTAAGTACAAACTAATGTATACCAGCACACCGCTATGTACTCACATGCACTACCACCATGCCACAGCTCCCAGGGACGAACACCCCCATGTCCAACACACAATACACAACACATCACACACACATGCAACAGACACCACCACACACAGCCCAAACCTAACAACTGTAAGATACGTGGGGGCATGTGTACACTCAGCCAGCCACGTAACCACCAACAGGTCCCCAAGTATGCCAGAAGCGCCACAACGAGCACCCACCACACCCATGTGTCCGCCATAGCTGCACTAACCGACAAGCAACAGGTAAGTGGCAGGAACACAAAGTGCAGTGGGTGGGAGGGTGGACAGCTCAAGTACAACACACACCAGGCCCCTAGTCCCACAGCACAGCAAGGAGGAGCATCCCCCACACCCCACAGCCACGTGTCAGCCACCGCAGTGCACACCGACAGCCGAAAGGTAGACATCACGGTCCACAACAATCGGTGTCAGTGGGTGTCCAGCCATCACCACGACCCACAACACCGCCCCCACCCCCACAGACCTGCAACATGGAGCACCCCCGCTTAGAACCATGTGGCAACCAGTACAGTGCACGCACGAACAACCTGCAGGTGGGAAACTGGACAGGGCTGGATTACTGGAGGCATGAGGACCGTAACACGACCAACACATGGGACATGTCACGTAGCAGACGAACACGCAGCACCGCCCACCGTCACGAACAAGTGAACAATGTGCACACGGACATGAACCACAGACTCACACCCCACATGACCCATCACAGACACAGCAACACCCAAGGAGCCACGTCTGCATGCACATGCCACACTGAATATAGTACCACACGGCAGCCACTGTGCAACCCATCACACACAACCGAAACACCATTGAAGTCCTGTCCATGTAGCCCCTACTGCCTGTCAACTACACACCCCACAACTACGCCTATGTAAGACAAACGACACTAGACGCAACAGAGCGGAACAACATAAATGCACACGAACACCACTGAACCCATCAAACACACAGACACACCATGCACATACAACATACCATCCATCCCATCCGTCAGCCCCAGTCTCATGAAAGGCATGTCATCCGAACAGCTGCAAAAACATACAGCAGTCACGCTAAGATACATGCCCATGACCAACCATGTGCCAGAAGTCAATGAAGCGCACGCCACACTGTGAGCAACAACACACAACATGGGCCACACCCCCCCCCGAGCACTGCAGTGATGCACATGGCACAGGGCAGCACGCACACCAAGGAGATGGGACAACTGCAATACGTCGGGTGGCACACAACCATCACACACTCATAACGATGCATCCAATGCCATGTCCAGTAATCACAACAGACAGCAAATATGCAGGGTATGTCAGGCATGCACACACCTCAGACCATGCACTGTCATGCTGCCACAACACATGTCACGTTCGGCACCCATGGCTCACAGCATGTAGCCCAAAAGCATATTCCATCCCAAATGCGTTCCTGGGGCATGACCCCCATGTTGCCATATGCGTTCCTAAGCGTCCCATTTGAACCCCAAAAGCAAAGTACAAACCAGACCCAGGATGGGCCAGGAGCCCGCATACACCAGAGTCACAATAAGTAGGGGCACAGCAACACACCCATCGGCATGGCCAATCCGTCCCATGCCACATGTGCACAGCACACAGTCCCATTGCCAAGCACACACAACTACAAATGGTACAGCCACACACACGCCTCCGGGAAACCCATGTACGAGATTGCACGAACTGTGAATGTCAGACGACAATTACATACTTCGCCAGGTGCAACACATTAACAAATCTCATTCTCCCCACAGGTGACGAACCGCTGGATGCTGGGGATGGAGACAGCAGCCAGCACAGCCAGCCTGCAAGCCCCCAACAAGGACACACGGATGTGGAGGATCTGTCCTCCTCCTCGGACACGGACCACCCAGCAGGCCCATCTGGTGTGGCAGGGCCCAGCCGCTCCCCAGGACCCCTCCTACCCACCAACCCATCATCCAGGGCTGCTGAACATTCCCAGCCCCCTGCTCCCACTGTCGTTGCGGCCACTCCCACGGTCATTGCGGCCACACCCACGGTCATTGCGGCCACACCCACGGTCATTGCGGCCACTACCACTGCCGCAACCGCCACCACGTCTTCGCTGGCCCCAGCCCCAGCGCAGGTGGTGGCCCGGCCGACTGGATCCACCCTGGGAGCCAGGACGAGGACCGTGGTGAGCAATGTGGCTAGTGGGCAGGCCGGTGGCAGCAGGACTGGTAGGAGGAGCAGGGTCAGGGAAACGCCAGTCTCCCCTGGGAGCCATGCCCTGCCTCAAATGGCCAGAGTCCTTGGGGCCTATGAAGAGGCCCAAGGACAATGGGCCAGGTCTGCTACAGACACGCGTGAGGTGCTGGGGGTGCTGAGGTCCATGGACGCCCGTATGGGCCAACTCGTGGACCTCATGGGCCAGCTGGTGGTGGCGGTGAGGTCACAGCCAGGGACAGCAGCTCCCCTCCGCCACCACCTGCCGGGGCGCAGGGTCGAGCAGCAGTGTCCAGTTCCCCTGCGTCCACAGCCAGTGAGCACACCTCAACCACCAGCAGGTCGCAAGCAGGCACCCCCTCGCAAACGTGGAAGGGGCCGTCCGAAGTGGAAACAGATCTCCCGGGAGGACTTCGCACGCTCCAGACGCAAGTGAGGCAGCCAGCCAGCCTTCCTTGACCACCCACTGCATTGACTTGGACTACGATCCCACTCCACACAGCCATCTGGATGGCATGTGTGTGTTGGACTATGGACATAGAACCAGTGGGTACACCCTGAGCATCACGCAGCCATGACCGACAGCTCATTGTCACTGCACGCACCACTTTTGTCATCACCTTACACACAATCACATGTCACAGTTTGAAATAAATGCACCTCTTCCACAAACTGCTGTCTGTGCCCTGTGTATTAATTGTATGGAATACAACGGCCACCTTGAGCAGAACGGCACCTGATGCGTGGCATGGCAATGGAACCGGAGGGCCTGTAAGGACCTAGGGGTGGGAGACAGAACAGGAGCACATTCAATGAGTGTGTCACACACCCATCACACAGTACATGTCAACAACTACAAGCAATGTACACACATCGCACAGAGCAATAGGGCACAATGCCACAGCCACCATCAGTGGCATACTAACCTGGGCATGGAGCGTTGACACACAGCACGCAGTGAACAAAAGGCCACCCTGACACAGCACACACACACCTGCACAAATACAGACACATCAGCCGTCGTACATGGACACTCACCGTCAAGTGAAGTAGCGGGCGATGAGCTGCTGGCGCACATTCCCAGCTTCCTCCTCTCCGCTGTCCTCCTCACTCGAGCTGTCCTGGTCTGTGGGCTGGGGCCCTGGTTGATCTCCGTCATCCACAATGAGGGGGATCTGCTTCCGAATGGCCAGATTGTGCAGCATGCAGCACGCCACCACTATCTGGCACACCTTCTGTGGGGAGTACGCCAGCGCACCCTCGGTGCGGTCCAGGCACCTGAACCTGGACTTGAGGAGGCCAAAGGTACGCTCGACCACACGTCTGGTCCTCCCATGTGCCTCATTGTAGCGATCGTCTGCTGGGGTGCGAGGATTCCTCAATGGACTGAGCAGCCATGCCCCATTCGGGTACGCAGAGTCACCTGGGTGTGAGGGACACAGAGAACCGTTGCTATTCCAACTGGACAGGGGACAGCATCGCACAGCCAGCACGCTACACCACTCCACATACTCACCGACAATACAGCCACGATCCTGTTGCAGATTGGACATCAGTCGTGGCAAGATGCTGTTGCGCATTATGTGTGCGTCATGGGCCGAGCCTGGGAACTTTGCACACACGTGGGTTATCACCATGTCCGCAAGGCACACCACTTGCACATTCAGGGAGTGCGTGTGCTTCCTGTTGCGGTACAGGTGCTCAGTGGCCTGTGGTGGAACAAGGCCAACATGTGTGCAATCAATGGCACCAACGACGTGTGGGATCCTGCCAAGGGCATAAAATGCACCCTTCACTGCCGCCAATTCACAAGCCCTGGGGAATCTGATGTACCTGTTTCGGCACAGCATCATGGCTGCCAGTACATCCCTCAGCACCTTGCTGAACATGGGCTGGGACATCCCTCCTCCACTGCCCACTGTGTGCTGGAATGACCCAGTGGCGAAGAAATGCATGGCGGCCATCACCTTAGCCGTGGGGGTGAATGCTGTCGGATACACCCTGCGGGGACGGAGATGGGGTTCCAACATGGCACACAGTCGATGCAGGGTTGGCCTGTCCAGCCGAAACTTCCTTATGACCTCAGTATCGTCCATGTCCGCCAGCAATTGGTATGGGCGGTCAATGTTCGGTCTCCGCCTAGGGAAGATGGCAGTGGACACATGTCAAAGCAACACAACACATAGCAATTTCGCATTCACATCACTGACATGACTGAGCAAGCACATGAGTCACAGCCCAGCTGTCAAGCAGGGACGGCACGGCCACAATACACTTACACAGGTCTCCCACCAATGGCAATGGCTAGTGATGCAAACCACTGCCATGAGCATGCACATGGGGATCTAGGCCCCAATGACTTGCGGGGCGTACTGATGGGGACTGACTGCATATTCGTCAAGCGGCAACGCCACGGCAACATGAATGTCTGCTGGACATGGCACTGCTTCCGAGGCTGGATGAGTATGGCACACGACGACGATGATGTGGGCACAGGCTGAGCGGCCAAAACAAGTGGGACCTGTGGCACGAGGGGATATGAGACAGTAGTAGGTGTCAGCTCTGCACCCTATGTGCAGCACTGTACGGATCACACCTCCCGAAACATTGACAGGTGTCCACATTGACAGCCCCATGCCAAGACGGCTGTGTGCTTGCAGACACACGTCACAGGTGAGAGGTTACATTGCACGTGCCAGGTGGCAGACGTACATAGTGGGAGCTGGCATGTGTGTGCATGTGTCTCCTGTTCAGGATCCACCAGATGGGCGCTGACTCTGTACTGACCATTGGACACAGCATGTTCCGTGGAAGGCTTGTGTGTGTGGGATGGTGGCACTGGATGTGCCTCCGTTGGGTGGGGGGCCATGCACAGGGCGGGTACGTCGATGATTGCGCATTGTTGGTCACGGTGGGTGCACCCACTCAGATGTGTTGCCCTGTGTTCAATTCCTATGTCCGCATGATGATGGACTGTAGATGTGGGCAGACTACACATTGGTCGATGTGCTGTCTATATGCATGTGCCTTCACACCAGGCACAGCTGCCCCTGCACATGTGACCCCTGCTGGACTCGCTGCTGGGTCTGTGGAGCTGATGCACCTTCTGTGCGTGGGGCGGACAGCTCTCCTCACTTCCCTCATTGCGCATGTCATGACTTTGCCGCAGGTGACATGGATCATGGAGGGCCCACATGTACGCGTGGGTAGGCTACACATGATTGTTCACTGGTCGCCACCCCCAGTCAGTGTTTCGAATGGGAAGGTTGTTGTGCTGGTGGTAAATTCGATGTGGCGGATGGGCGGGCCTAGGTGCGGGCTTACATTCCGGACATGGGGGGTAGTTGGATTGGCGACTAGTTGCAGTACACACGGGACACGTCTCTTCCTTTCCACATCTGGGTCATCCCTTGTACTCACTGACAGTGATACAGTCATCTTCGCCCCAGCCCTCATGTCCTCCCTCGCTCCCCCAATATGCATGTGCACCTGCGAGGCTAGCGCTTGCACAGGCAGCCCCAAGCTCGCACCAGAGAGGGCAAGGAGTGTATGTGTGGGTCCAGTTGCACGAGTGGGCTGTCTCAGGGTATGATGTGTGGCGGGACGCCGTCCACCTGCGTGGTGCCCCAAATGGAGACCCGGCCTGCATGGACTATGCATCACAGTCTTCGCCTTCCGGATCCGCCACCTGCGACACCCAGTGGCTGTGGCTGCCCTTGCGGCCAGGCCGCGTCCGTCTGTAGCTGATGGCCCACACATTCACTCTTTGGCCTCTCTGGGGAGGGCTCGGGGGTGGTGGCGCACGCGCTTGCACTTAGTCGCAATGGCATGTGGCGTGGTTGGTATAATGGGCAATGGATGGGATGGTGCGAGCCACCTCCCGTGACGTCAGTGCTGCTCGTGCTGTGGTGCGTCCCCCCTACACTTTCATTTGACTTGTGCCATGCTACACGTTGAGGTGCTATTGCCTGCGTGATATGACCAGGAGGAGCGCGAGGAGACCTCTCACACACCATGCTCCACTGCCATCCCGTGCCCTGTATCGCCTGTGCGGATTGACTATGTTGGGGTTACACCTGGTCGACTGGGGCTGTGTGTGCCTTGTCAAGGGGCATGGCGGGCGCACAACAGGATCCAGCTTGTCCACGGAGGGTGGGCTGACGTGTGCGCCTGGTACCGCATTGTTCGTGTGCCCGGCTGCTGTGCACACATGTGTTCACTTCCCCCGACAGGTGTCCTCTCACAATGCCCAGGGAAGCGGTGGTGTACTGTTCATGACCCCTCCCAACACGGCGTGCTCCAACTTGGCATGTGCGCATCTACCCGTCACACCCACCCACCTGAGCACTGCGTCCATACGACTTCACACGACACATGTGTGTCTTCCACAGTTGTGCTACTCATTTGCGTTGACATCCAATACCAGTGGACTACATGGTCATGTCACGACTGCCGTGTACTTCACATACTCTCATCCTCTCTCATTCGTACTTGTGAAATGAGTCAGCGGAGACAGTTTTGGTTTCAAACATTATATTGAGTCTTCTGTCCTCTGTGATGCAGTATAGTGGACACTACTGGCAGCGGAATACATGTTGAGGATATACTGAGCATGATTACAAATGGGATAGGGTGTAGGGTTACATGTGATTGGCTGTTGCATGTGGGATGTGGGCTTCAGAGTTACATCTGCTTGGCCAAGGCTGTGCTAATGTACATTTACGTATAGCTGCGGAGCTGCGGACTTTGACACAGACGGTATACAAGTAGCCTACCAGACCGCTTGGCATCATGGGCACAGTCCATCTCAGTTCCATGTGACAGGTTTGCTGCGGTTGTTCCTCATGCACGCGTGCATGTGAGATGACATCAGGGCATGTGCTTGCGTGCATGCAGCGGCGTGCCACTTGTTGTTGCAATGTGGTGGTTACTGGACATGTCACAGTCACTGGGGTCGTGTTGTTGTTGTATTCACTTGTCGTCCATGCAAAGGTCCTGGTATGGGATTCCCGGGGCGGGGGTGGGAGGGGTGCAGCACCCACAGACTCCAGGTGACCTATTCATGTCCACTGAGCGGTGTGTGTGTCCATGGGCGCTGGATCCATGTCGTGTCCTGGTTGTTCGTGCAGTTCCGTCCATGTGGGTGCGATACACAGACCCCATGCCACTGCCTCCCACGATGCATGCGGTGTTCCTGGATGTGATGAGGAACAGTGTGCATGTCCCGGTCATATCCGATGTCATGGCGATGTCGTTGATGGTGTGGTAATTGTTGCCGGTCGTTTGGTATGGCTGTTGTGGTGGTGACTGGCCAGTCCGTGCGGAAGCTAAGCATGGGTGCGCGGTTGGACATCATAGGTCAATTGGGGAACTTGCGTTGGGGTCCGACGAATTTACAGGTTGTCAGGTATGCGATGCCGTCCAGCAGGGCTTCCATGTCATTGGTGGTATACATGTTTGCCAGCCAATGTAGCGGATGGTGGCTGTCAAGGTGTTGTTCGTAAGTTGTCCCTTGGAGGAGCATGATGGGGCATGCTGGGTGACATTCGATGTAGCTGTGCTCGATGATCCGTCGTGTGGAGGCACAGTGGTCCCATTTCAGTGCGGGTCCGATGTTGGCCACATACGCCATGCCCCCATAGGCAGAGCAGGCCCTGTCGTGTGCGTCCAGAGGGAGGAGTAGTTGTAGCAGGTCCGCCTTTAGACATGCCGGGTTGGAGAGACACATCTCCACGGGATGCTGGTAGGGACACCTCCGACAGTAGAAGACGGGTATGACGCAGCTGAACAATGTGATGCGGTAAGTCAGTCGGTAACTTACGTTCAGCAGGGACAGGAGTTCGCATCCCAATATATGTATCAGGTTGGTTTTGTACAGCTTGACCTGTCCGGCGTAGTTGGGTAGGTGTGTTGGGAGTGCCATTTTGTAGCGGTGCGTTGTGGTGGCGTGCTCCGGCTGTGTGTGCAGTCTGCAATGTGCACGCTCCGAGGTTGCTGTGAGCTCTGTGTAGTCGTAGGGAGACAGGACTTGTGTTCTGTTGGCTTGTGCGGAGGACACGGGCCCTCATCCCACATGCTTCTCAGACAGTTCAAGGTCAGTGATGTGTGACTCCTTCCAAATAACTTGCATGGGGCCGACATGGGGGAGTGTTTTCTTTTTCTTTCCCGTCCGTAGTGTTCTTCTGTGATATGCGCTATCTGCCCTGTGGTCGGTCTCCTCTGCATGCCTGTGTTGGTCTTTTATTGGACAATGGCTGTATTCACCGGCTTCTTTCGTAGGGCTGTGGTTTCGGAGTTGGAATGGAAGGTCATTCAGTGCTGTCTGCTCTCCCTTGTGTGGGCGGCAGGCTGCCTTTCCGCTCTGCGTTGGGCCTTGTGTGTGAATGTTATTCTTGGGCCACCTGTTGTCGGTCCCCGGGCTCTTTGGTGTTCCGTTTTGTATGTCTTGTTCATATGTGCAGGGTGGTATGGGTGTTTCAGTGTAGTACTGGCGTTCCTCTTCCAGAAGGGGCCCTGCTTCTCCTAGTTGGTGTTGCCGCCGCTGTGTGCTTCGCCATGTTTGTTACACTGGGGTGTGTCCTGCTGTTGCGTGACTTCACTGACATGTGTGCGTCGGTTGTGTGACGTTGGGTGTTGACCGTGAATTGGGCGTTGGGGACATGTCTGTGGCAGGCCTGTCACGTGTCATGTGCGTTCGGGGTGAGGCTGATGTGTGTGCTGCTTGGTTGTGTCCCTGTGTCTGTGTGCGATGCATGCATGGCGCTGCGGTTGGCCTCTGCGTTGTGCGCATGTGTGGCAGCGTCATCGCCGCTTTGGGGCCGTGACGGGGTCGTTGGTTCCTAGTCCCAGGTGGTGTGTACACATGTGTTACGAGATGTTACAATTTGGCCTGTGTGTCATATGTGGATACTATGGTACATGTGTCGTGTACACGCGGGGGTGGGGGGTTGTCCGCTTTTTCCGCCCTTGCACTGTGTGCGCTTTTGCGTGCACTTGTTGTGTGTGTGCCTACCTGCGTCTTTGCGGTACGTTGCGTCCTTGGTGGTGCATCAGATAGAGCATAGGGAGGGCCTGCAGTGTTGGATTCATGCTCGGGGGTGCCGCTTCTTCGGTGTCCATGCTCAGCGTTCGTGTTACCGCTTCGGTTTGACGTACGGTGTCTCTTAGCCGTGGGATCAGTTTGTTTGCGGCATCGTAATTTGTACGCCGGGCGGTACGTGTTTCGTCGGACGGTGTGTGTCAATTGGGCTGCGCCGCTACGTGTACGGGCGCACTTTGATGGCGGACGGTGTCGCTGGCTTGCCGGCGGTGTTTGGCTGACTTTTCGCATCGTAATCGGGCGGGCGTGTGGACTGCTGCGTGCAGACGGTAACTGGTGGTTTTTGCATCCGCCAGCACGGCGGTAGTGCTTCCGCCCGACATCGTAATGGGCCCCTAAGCTCTTGCAAGACAGAGGGGTCGATTCCGATCTCGGCCGGTAGGGCACCTAACAGTATTCGTCCGGAAAAAATACCAGCCGAATGCGTGTTTCCCGACCGATTCGTACACTCGTCCGGACGAACAAGTATGATGCGTAGAACAACTCATTTTCCGAGCGAACCGTACTCACCCAATCCAGTTCCTGTTCCCCGCCCGAGCCGGATCCGTGAACGCCGAATCGAGCCGCACGGAAGCAAATACACAGCACCTTCCGGCCGGATTAGTACGATGCGCAATCCGTACGCGCCGAACCCGTCGCTACGTCCGGCACGTTTGAGCATCCGGGCGAGCAGTACATAAGCTCCGTTTCGCACCACAAGACGATCCACGGCTACGAGACGAACAAGCCTGCTACGAGTACGACTCGAAGACACGAGAAACCCGAACGAGACGATCCAAGCATGAATCCCATTGCGCAGGTCCTACCTATACTCTACATCTATTACCGGGACCGGCACGGACGCGTACGGCGCAGACGGTAAGTCAAACACCAACAATACAAAAAAACTACACGTACCTGAAATATGTCACACACACATAGGGATGCACAAATAACTTACACTAGCAACAGCAGAACCATAGGGGTGGGATGGCCAACACCAATGCCATACACACCCATAGGGGGATGGATGCCTACCACTACTACCATCCCCACCATTAGGGGTATGGATGCCTACCACTACCACCATCACTACTCAGGGGGGCCTTGATGCCTGCCACTACTACCATCCCCACTCATGGGGGGATGGATGCCTACCACTATCACCACCCCTACTCAGGGGGGCCTGGATGACTGTCACTACTACCATCCCCACTCAAGGGGGGATGGATGCCTACCACTACCACCATCACTACTCAGGGGGGGCTGAATGCCTACCACTACCACCACCCCTACTCAGGGGGCCTGGATGCCTGTCACTACTACCATCCCCACTCATGGGGGATGGATGCCTACCACTACCACCATCACTACTCAGGGGGCCTGGATGCCCACCACTACCACCACCCCTACTCATGGGGGCCTGGATGCCTGTCACTACTACCATCCCCACTCATGGGGGATGGATGCCCACCACTACCACCACCCCTACTCAGGGGGCCTGGATGCCTATCACTACTACCATCCCCACTCATGGGGGATGGATGCCTACCACAACCACCATCACTACTCAGGGTGGCCTGGATGCCTGCCACTACTACCATCCCCACCCTTAGGGGTATGGATGCCTACCACTACCACCATCACTACTCAGGGGGCCTTGATGCCTGCCACTACTACCATCCCCACTCATGGGGGATGGATGCCTACCACTACCACCATCACTACTCAGGGGGCCTTGATGCCTGCCACTACTACCATCCCCACTCATGGGGGATGGATGCCTACCACTACCACCACCCCTACTCAGGGGGGCCTGGATGCCTGTCACTACTACCATCCCCACTCATGGGGGGATGGATGCCTACCACTACCACCATCACTACTCATGGGGGGATGGATGCTTACCACAACCACCATCACTACTCAGGGTGGCCTGGATGCCTGCCACTACTACCATCCCCACCCTTAGGGGTATGGATGCCTACCACTACCACCATCACTACTCAGGGGGGCCTTGATGCCTGCCACTACTACCATCCCCACTCATGGGGGGATGGATGCCTACCACTACCACCATCACTACTCAGGGGGGCTTTGATGCCTGCCACTACTACCATCCCCACTCATGGTGGGATGGATGCCTACCACTACCACCATCCCTACTCAGGGGGCCTGGATGCCTGTCACTACTACCATCCCCACTCATGGGGGATGGATGCCTACCACTACCACCATCACTACTCAGGGGGGCTGGATGCCTACCACTACCACCACCCCTACTCAGGGGGCCTGGATGCCTGTCACTACTACCATCCCCACTCATGGGGGATGGATGCCTACCACTACCACCATCACTACTCAGGGGGCCTGGATGCCTGCCACTACTACCATCCCCACCCTTAGGGGTATGGATGCCTACCACTACCACCATCACTACTCAGGGGGCCTGGATGCCTGTCACTACTACCATCCCCACTCATGGGGGATGGATGCCCACCACTACCACCACCCCTACTCAGGGGGCCTGGATGCCTGTCACTACTACCATCCCCACTCATGGGGGATGGATGCCTACCACTACCACCATCACTACTCAGGGGGCTGGATGCCTACCACTACCACCACCCCTACTCAGGGGGCCTGGATGCCTGTCACTACTACCATCCCCACTCATGGGGGATGGATGCCTACCACTACCACCATCACTACTCAGGGGGCCTGGATGCCCACCACTACCACCACCCCTACTCAGGGGGGCCTGGATGCCTGTCACTACTACCATCCCCACTCATGGGGGGATGGATGCCTACCACTAACATCACTGCTACTCATAGGACGGGTAATGCATGTCACAACTAGCATACTCCCACATAAGGAATGACAGAAGATTACATCCCCCCCAACACCATGACAAGTGTGTGTAGTCTGTGTCAAATGCCTACAACACTGAACATGACATTGAACATACAATGTGATCCCCTAGCACATGTGTCACACATAAATGTGTGTGGCCTCCACAATGCAAGCAGACTATGGCCACTGTGGCAATGGGCTTGAACACCCCATCATCACAGTGACCAAAAGGGAAGTGTGCTGTCCATAGCTGATGCACATTTTGAACAGTGTGGCAATGGGGCCTAAAGCACCATCACCACAGTGACCAAAAGGGAAGTGTGCTGTCCATAGCTGATGCACATTTTGAACAGTGTGGCAATGGGGCCTAAAGCCCCATCACCACAGTGACCATAAGGGAAGTGTGGTGTCCATAGCTGATGCACATTTTGAACAGTGTGGCAATGGGGCCTAAAGCCCCATCACCACAGTGACCATAAGGGAAGTGTGGTGTCCATAGCTGATGCACATTTTGAACAGTGTGGCAATGGGGCTTTACCACAGTGACCAAAAGGGAAGTGTGGTGTCCATAGCTGATGCACATTTTGAACAGTGTGGCAATGGGGCCTAAAGCCCCATCACCACAGTGACCATAAGGTAAGTGTGGTGTCCATAGCTGATGCACATTTTGAACAGTGTGCGAATGGGGCCTAAAGCCCCATCACCACAGTGACCAAAAGGGAAGTGTGCTGTCCATAGCTGATGCACATTTTGAACAGTGTGGCAATGGGGCCTAAAGCCCCATCACCACAGTGACCAAAAGGGAAGTGTGGTGTCCATAGCTGATGCACATTTTGAACAGTGTGGCAATGGGGCCTAAAGCCCCATCACCACAGTGACCAAAAGGGAAGTGTGGTGTCCATAGCTGATGCACATTTTGAACAGTGTGACAATGGGGCCTAAAGCCCCATCACCACAGTGACCATAAGGTAAGTGTGGTGTCCATAGCTGATGCACATTTTGAACAGTGTGGCAATGGGGCCTAAAGCCCCATCACCACAGTGACCAAAAGGGAAGTGTGCTGTCCATAGCTGTCAGTGTGGCAATGGGGCCTAAAGCCCCATCACCACAGTGACCAAAAGGGAAGTGTAGTCATGGTAAAAGCTGCCAAAGCCAAACTGCATGGATGAATCCTGGTCACACAACAACAAACACATCAGTGGCATAGTAGTGCTTGTGTCCCATAGCAACATAGATTGGTCGAGGGAAACAGTGCAGTGTCAATAAAACATCGTTTTGGCCATGTGCATACAAACATCACCCATGGGGGCACACATTGTCAACATTCACAAATAACACAATGACAGAAGTGACCATCAGAATGCTGACCCACACATCTGCACCAATGGACACACAAATGTAGATATCCTGTGGAGACTGTAGATGTCAGGTGAACAAATACCATACCATGGCAGCAATGGAACATACAAACCATGATTATTGTGCTGACTGATGACCTAGGACTCCCAGGGACAGCAGGGGAAAGCCACCAAACAACATACAGCCAATGGCACACTCAAGATATGCCAATGCAGTGGTGCAAAGGCACAAACACAAACAGGCAGACTCACACTGCATATCAAACACAACAGGTGATGGGGGTGTGCCAGTGTCCCCAGGCAACCACACAACACATGAGGAGGCCTGAATTCCAACCACACAGATGTGTATACAGTGCCATACAAAAGTTACTCATGGATCGGATACCCCTATGTGGGCAATCAGGCATTGTTAGATGAGAGGGAGCACAAATTACACATGTCACACAAGCTTTTAGGAACAGCAACTAACACAGCAAGAGACAGACCCACCACAGCACTACCCCCAGGGACCCCACATTGTGCTGACACTAGCCTGCATGATAATCCCACTGTGATGACAAAGTTAGATGTCGTTCACACTGTGAACCACAGCCATGTGTCCTGAGCAACTAACTACCATCACACCTACACAAGCTCCAATCAATCAGCACGGCCTGCCAGCCAAGGCCAATATGGAGGTAGGGGTCTAGCCGTGCAACAACTCACTTTTGCACACACTCAACACCACACACCCTGATCTCCACCAATGTGCAGCAGTGAAGCTCACATGGACTGGTGATATTGGACATGCACCCATGACAATACCAGGGGTGGTGGTGGGAACTTGGGTGCAGAAACCCATCACACATGGCCAGTCAACAAGACTCGTCAATGTCTGACACACAGCACAGTATGCCGTACATGGGCATGATGTGAAATCCACCACAATCAATGGGATCCTGGCCATAGTCACACACCAACGAAGAAGCCAAGGTGACACACGAAGAACACACGTACACAACTTCCAACATTGCAGCTCTGACCCTGAGGAGTGGCAGCAGTCACACCCACAACGTGTCACAATCACTGAAAGCTAACACAAACTGTAAATCACATGACTCGTGTAAACAACAAGTGCCAAGGGGAATCCTGAATGTGTCCCATCTGCGTTTGCCCACATCCCCAGCCCTGACAACAAAGACAACCTGGGATGACAACCTCATGAACATTAGTTTGCCATGCACCCACATCACGGAGAAACCAGGTCCAAGATGCTGGATGAACGCAGAACAACTCAGTAAGCATCACAAACAGGAACATCCCTAGGGACACAGCCTGTGTAGGAAAAGGGAAGGGAACACGCACAGACATGCTTACACAACACACAACACAGGCCCATATTACACACTGCCATGAGGGCACTCCACTCCTGTGGAAGGTCCACTGTGCCAAACCTTGTCTGTGCACGACCCAAACATGTCAGCAGAACACTCCGTCAGTGAGTCAACAACCACAACACACAGAAGGCTCTGCTCACATCAGCCTGGGTACGGGAGTGTCACGTCAGTCATCTGCACACACACAAAACACGTGTCAAGCAAGTTGCACTGTATACACAGATGAGTCCTTCGACATTGATGTGCAAAACTGCATGTCCAGTGGAGCTGGGCACACAGTCAGGAAATCAGACCATTGAACAGTGGTAAGCCCACCAGATGTGCATCAGTGTAAGACAAAGATGTTCATTTACAAATGCAAAAAGGACATCCCTGTGTCAAATGCTGAACATTACACCCTCAGACTGTAGCAAAGGATGCCATAGATCCAGACTACAACAGGACACATATCCCATGGACCACATGGAGTCCATCACTGCAACACTTCATTGTCCTGATGTGAACACTATTACAATTGCAAATGCAGGATGCTACTCATCCACATCATGTACATCAAAAGAAAACCCAAACGTAAACAAAAAGAGGCTTTATACAGCAAATGTCAGGGTAAACACGGAAGTCCAAAAGAAACTAAGGCCAAAGGCCAGTCCAAAATCACAGTCCCAACGGGGTGAGAAGTGACAACTGGTCACACATTGCTTGCCTGCATTGGTACGGTTGGGGGACATCCCCCTTGGAGGGGCTTACAAGGGGCAGGCCAGGCACCGCAGGGACAGGATCAGGGGATGGCAGAGTGAGGCAGTGAAGGGGTGGTGGGTGCAGGAGTGTCACCGGCAACTGCAGTGGAGGTGTCTGACTCAGGGGGGGCCGGCACCACTGTGGTACACAAGTCAGTTGGTGTGGGTGCTGCAACCACTGCAGTGGGCTGGACTGATGTAGTGGACTGGGTACCCACTGCAGTGCATGACTCCAAGGGAGTGGAAGGGTGGGCAGATGAGGTGGGCAGGACAGAGGGGGGGGACCTGGTCTCCACAACAGTGCCACTAACAGGCAGAGCGTCTGGGTTGGGGTGGAAGAGCAAGTGGCAGGGGGAGGGCCTAAGCAGTCTGGGAATGCGGTATTGGTGTGTGGGGGAACCTGGGGCAGGGTGTGGCAGGGGAACCTGTGCAGTGGTGGCCTGGGGGATGGAGGAGAGAGACTGGGCGGTGGAGCTGCGTGGTGGTGGGGTCTTGCTCTTCCTGGTCCGGGGGACTTCCTAATGGGGTCCTGTGTCTGCCTGTGCCTGGGGGAGGGTGTCCGGGGGCGAGGGGCACTCCCCTCTGTGTGGGTGGACTTCCTCTTCCCCCAATATGCTGGATCAGCAGGATTGGAGGGGAAGAGGCCGAGGTCAGACAGGAAGATCTGCTGTGTAGGTGGGGTAGCAGGCGAGGCAAGGGAAGGGGTCTTGGAGGGAGAGGATTTGGAGGACTGCGGAGTGAATGTGGATGCCTGTGTGTGTGTGTGTGTTCCCCATCCCCTGTGTCTGTGGTATCAGTCCCCTGAGGATGCTTGTGTGCACGTCTTGCCTTTCTCTTGGGTGTGTCTGTGCTGCGCGTGTCTGTGTGTTTGGGTGACTGTGCAGGTGTGCATGTGCTTTGGACAGGTAGGGGGCAGGAAGTGTGGATGGGGCAGAGGTGGGAGGGGTGAGGGACTGTTGGAGGAGGGACACTGCTGCCGTCAGGGAGGAGTCCATGGACTTATTGCTCCTCTGTAGGGCAGCAATACCCGTTGAGATGCCCTCCATGAACGACACCAGCTGTGTCAACAGAGTGGTGTGTGCACGGAGGACACTCAGCATTGCTGTCTGCCCTACATGGAGCTGCCGAAGGAGGTACACAGACTCCTCACTCAGGGCAGCAGGGGACACAGGGGCAGGGTGTGCGGTGCCTGGCACGAAGGAGACACGCTCCCGAGCACGGGAGCCTCCACGGACCTCAGGAATGGGAGCCAATGGGAGGGCGGTGGTGGTGGTGGCGGGACCAGACAGACTAGCTGGCCTTTGGTGGCTGCTGAGACCCGCCTCCACAAGGGAGTCATCCTCCGAGCTGCTGTGGTCCTCAGCTGAGGTGGATGGTGCTGAGGACTCCTCGGTGTGGCTCCCCTCGCCTTCCGTGCCACTGGGTCCCTCTGACCACTTGTCCGATGCTGACCCAGTCTGGCTCCGCTGCTCCTCCTGGTCCGTGGAGCTGTCCCCTCCTGTGGCCGTGGATGTATCTGCAAACAATTAGGGAAACAGACAAACATCAGTCACCTGCACTGGCCGCACACACCACAGTAAGTACAGCACATTACAGAGCAAGCCCTGGCATCCTTAGTTGAACATTGCCTAAAGTCCTCACACAGATTCGGGGAAGCCAATTGTCAGTCTGATGGTCAACCATGGGACTCACACCGCTCCTGCCCTTGCACCCATCTGTCTGGTGCCTGTCTGATGGTAAGACCCCAGTGTGGACACATGCACCACCTACACAGTTGTTGGACATTGCAGGGAACACGGTGAAGTATGTGAACATGCACACATCACATCTCTTGCCACTGAGTCAGTGCAGGTGTCCGGATAAAGGGATGGCAAGAGTCTAAATAGAAATGCATGTGATGCATACCAGCACCAGACACCATGATGCACCCATGTCTGGATAGTCAATGCCACAATGGGGTGCATGTTGCACATGTCACTCCCCTGCAGGATCAGTCTCAGGAAGTTTAATGCCATGACACAGGAATGCGTGCAAAGTCATACATTACTGTCTCAAGTCACATAGCCATGGCAGCCAGCCAACAACAGTCTGCACTGTGTCACAATCCGAGGGCATGGGGAATGCAAGTTATGTGACTGACAAGTGCACATGTCCATCCCCCAAAAACCACATCATCTGTACTACTATTTGTCCACGTCATACCAACTGGACATATGGGGGACATGAAACACAACTCTCTGAACATGAGCACCTCACAGTGTGCTGTGAATGAAAATACAGCTGCCTGAAAGTCACGGTCACAAACACCTGTGTGCACAGTCAAGTGATCAGACACCTATAAGTCACAGAAGTATCGTCTATCATGGTCACATCTCAGATGGCATGCTGAGCCCTAACCGATAAACATACCAGTAGTCCTGACAACGAAGACACAGCACAATGAGACAGAGGCAGACACCTGAGGGTACATTTCACTGATCACAACATGCCAGATGATACACGGGAGTGGGAGTACAGAGTGTATTGTATGCCCTGGAGTAGGCATGACTGTCCAGCTCCACCTGTAAGAGGGATGAGTCCTGGACAGTAGGAAGGTGGCTAAGCATGTGTGACACACTGGATACACATACTCCTGAGGCCCAAACATTGTTCCCACCAGCAGCATGGGTGTGTGCCAAATTCCCCAGGGACATGTGGTGAGTCAGAGCAGCAAGCGGACCACATATCAAAGTTACACCCAGATTACATGTCAGAACTTAGGCATTGTGTAAGCAATTGACCCACCCATGAATCGCACAACATAGTCACGGGAACAAATGCTGTCCCCCACCTTGAGGAAAGCTAAATGCAATGAAACAGTCCCCAAATGACACAATTTCCTGACTATAAGGGCCACACATATGCGTATCAGAGGAGAAGTGGGCATGTCACAAATGAGGGACATGGGTCCTGGACCACATGACTGATGTACTGTGGAAGTTTAACCAGGCCAGAGGAGGGCACATAGCATGTCAGACAAAGTGCACAGTGCAGTCATGGACTCACCCCCTCCTTGCTGCTGTCTGTCCTTCAGCTGCCCATCCAGGTCAGGGAAGACCACCGCCAGGATCCGGAGCATGTGGGGGTCAGGGTCCAGTGTCCGCCCCTCCTGCGAGGAGGTGACAGCTTCAGCTGGACCCTTGCGATCCTCCGGGTCCAGCCACGAAGGTCCTGCCACCTCTTCTGGCAGTTGCGGATCCTGCGCCTGTAGACCCCCACGGATCTTACTTTCCGGGAGATGGTCAGCCAGATTTCCTGCTTCTGGTGGGCATCAACCTGTGAGGATGACAAAGTGAAAAGGCCATTACTACACATGCAACATATACGTGCATCACACAGTTGGATTTACATGTCTCAATCACAGGGGCATATGATGTACACAGGCAGTGCAACAATGGCTATGAACAGTTTGCCAGCAGTCACTACATGGTATCATTGCATGGGAAGTAAATCTAGTTGGAATGCACTGTTACTGCACTGTACCAGTTCAGTGCATGTAACTACACACTTTGGGGTGTGACAACTACTCAGTGGGCATGCTAGCCAGTGGTGTGCACACTGAAAGTCCTGCTAGTCAGACAACATGCACAATTAGTGAGGCAGTGGACAGCACACTCACCTGCTCCCCTGGTTTCCCATACAGCTTGCTGTACTGTGGAAGGAGGCTGTCCAGCAGGGCCTGGTTCTCCTCAGTGCTGAAGGCTGGGGCTCTCTCCACAGTACGTACCATTGCAGGAGCCAGAGGATGCATAAACAGCAGCAGTGTTGGTGGCAGATGTCGTCCTGGAGCATGTAGTGCAGGCAAGTGAGCTCTGAGGGGAACAGCCAGCATTATATGTGTGCTGCAGAGGCAGATACTGTCCCATGTGTTCAAAGTGATAGGTCCAAGTCGTTTGCATCTTCTGAATCTGACCAATCCATGGAATAGCAGCACTAATACACGCCCACAGCATCCTTCAAATCTTCAACTTCATGACACCCATGATTTTGCAACATTGTTGTGGCTGGCCAACTGAATTCACTGCATCAGACTCGTTGGAGCCTCAAACGCGTCCGTTGCCATGCCAGGCCCCAGCCAATGTGTGCGCACCGATCGGTCCATTGCTGTACAACGCGTATTTCGGAATACAACAGATGCAATGGGCCGGCCGGGCACACCGATCGGTCCATTGCTGTACAATGAGTATTTCGTGATACAACGCGTACCCGCACACAACAGATGCAATGGGCCGGCCGGGCACACCGATCGGTCCATTGCTGTACAACGCGTACCTGTACAGGTCAGTCGCATATGTCACCATGC
This sequence comes from Calotriton arnoldi, assembly GCA_963921515.1. Lineage (NCBI taxonomy): Eukaryota > Metazoa > Chordata > Amphibia > Caudata > Salamandridae > Calotriton > Calotriton arnoldi. The sequence continues at coordinate 87,084 of CAWUFW010013655.1, read as the reverse complement.
TTGTCACTGGTGAACGTATGCCAGCCACATATACCTGCCAGAGACCCAGGGGCACACCTACAACACCACACCCAGTCCACACTGTTTCCTGAGGCATGTAAGGCTGCATTTCCTTCTCTGTGTATGGGGGTTAACATGTGGTTTTTGTGGTGGCACTTGTGGGCAGCCACACCCAGGCTGTGCATGTGTTCATGGGGACAGGGTCCTTGGTGTGTTGTGCACATGACCACTGTGATGTGCAACAGTTCATTTTGGAGCATGTGGCATGGTCACATTTCCAGGTTGTGTATGTGTATGACATGTCACATACCCCCAGAGTCCCATGTGGGAAGGCATGTACGTCACAGGGTGACCCATTGCCACAATAGTGATGGCCCTCCACAGTCTGTGTGCATGTTGTGTTTCCGATGTCACTGATTCCATGTGCACGATGGGAGACAGTCTCCACATCAACGTTGTTTGTGCATGGACTTTGATGTTGTGCACCACTGGCGTCCATGTCTGTCCTGCGGATGCGACAGGGGCCACTACCTGTGGGAGTCATGTTTGTTTTTCTGACGTGTACATGATACGCCATGTCATGCCAGTGGCCATGTGGCAAGACAGGGTCACTGGGAATCTACCTGTCAATGATCTGTGATGCCTGTGGCGCATCTGTCCAGACATGTCACTGTGGTGTGTGTGTGGAACGTGACAGCAGTAAATGGGTACTGTGACACAGCCTAATGGTTTCCCATAGCACAACCTGGTACCTGTAGTGCACACATGTTGTACTGAGAAGTTAGATGATGGCCATGTATGTGCGAGTTATGTCCGACAGAACGGCACACACATCAAGTACTTGTGTCACGTAATGATGTATCATGTGAAATTGAGTATGGTGAATGGCACATATGTGGGGTGACTGACAATCTTTCTTCCTTCAACCTATGCACTGCAGGGCTCCAGCTGTCCATAGACCATTCCCTGACCTGGCAACGATGGTGGAATGTGACAGCATCCGACGGTACCGCTTCACCAGGCAGCTGATTGAGGATTTGGCAGTGCGCTTGGCACCACATTTGCAACCTTGCCGGACGTACCCTACGGCGCTGACAAGGTGAAGGTAATGGCAGCTCTACACTTCTTTGCCACCGGTACCTTTCAACACACTGTTGCGACTGCCGGTGGGATGTCACAGACTATGTTCAGCCGTGTGCTTCGTGATGTTTTGGAGGCAATGTTGAGATGCCTGAACCAGTACATCTATTTCCCAACACGTCAACAACTCACTGACGTCAAGAGTGACTTCTATGCCCTGGGGAGGATGCCACATGTCATTGGCTCCATTGATGGGACACATGTGGCTTTGATACCACCACAGGCACATGAGCAGGCATACCGGAACCGTAAACATTACCATTCGATCAATGCTCTGGTGGTATGTTTAGCAGATATGAGCATCACACATGTGTGTGCCCGTTTCCCTGGTTCAGCACACGATGCCTACGTGATGACGAGTAGTCGCATCCTGAGGATGATGGCACAGATGCAGAACCAGCGTGCCTGGCTTGTCGGTGTGTACTGACTTTGTACCATTGTGTGTGTTCTGATCTGTAGTATTCCACCCACTTTTCCAAATCAGCTAATGTGCACTTGTCTGTCCGTAGGTGACTCCGGATACCCCAACATGCCGTGGTTGCTGACACCCCTCAGGAACCCTGTGACACCAGCAATGAGGCACATGGTCGGACCAGGAGAGTGATAGAGCGGACCTTTGGTCTCCTGAAGAGCCGCTTCCGCTGCCTGGACAAGACAGGAGGGGCCCTCCCATATGCCCCAGCAAAGGTGTGCAAGATTGTCATCGTCTGCTGCATGCTACACAACCTGGCAGTGCGGAAGGAGTTGCCTCTCATCCTGGATGACGATGACCAACGTCCGCCACCTGTGGAGGATCCTGGCCTGGACCACGATGCCAGTGATGATGATGATGATGATGTCCGCACACAGCTCATCACCAACGTCTTCAGCTGAATGTGAGTATCCAGGGAGATGTAATCTGAATGACGTGAGTTTGCATGATATGTGTGGGTGGTGCTCTGGTGCTGTTTGAGTGTGGCCATGTGCTACTTGACTGGATGCGTGCAGCAATGTGTCCTTCAAGGTAGTCTGAACTCCCCAACATTTTTGGAATGCTAACTTGGTTTTGTGTAGTTGTCTTGTGACATGTATTGGGCATGAGTATTGCAGTACTGTCCTGTTCTACAGTGATTTTAACTGTGTGTCATGTCTGTCCTTCACAGGGTGCTTACTGAGTACTTTGGTCAACTTGGATCCACTGACACCATGATTCAGCTTTCAGGGTGGCAGCAGTAGTTGGCCTACAAGTGATATGCCACACACCCCTGGACTTCATATCTTCTGCACTTGTTGACTGTGTGGCCACTGCCACGTGGGTAAACCTTGCATTTGTAGTGGAAACGACATGTTACAAATGTGTAATAAACCTGTGCTTCACTTTGGGATGTGCGTTGTCTGTGGTCACACATCTGACTGACATTTGCTTACTGCACCTGTGGGCTAGTTGACACAGACTCAGAATAGGTGTGGTGTCTGTGCATTCCACTGTATTTCCTGGCAACATCACTGTGGGCGATGAGTCCGATGGCCCTGGTGTCTGTGTTGTGTAGCCCTAGTGGTGTGTCTCCCTCATATGTGTCACGTCACCATGACTCACACGACGGTGTTGTACTTGCTGTAGCAGTTAGCATACACAGTGTAATTTAGCAGAACATCATCACCATAACAGTATCCACATTTGAATAACAACAGTGGCAAGTATGGTGTACTAGTGATTTTATTTACAGAAATGTGTGTGTGTATAGTGCACAGGATGGTGGGTGCTGTACATTGGGATTGTGATCCAAAGTTCCCAGATGAGTTGGAAGTCTTGGTAGCAGAAATGTCCTGAGTGAAGTCCACAGTCATATGATACATTAGTCCAACTTGAACTCCCCATGTCATGTGGGATAGTAGTGTTGCATTCGACAGGGTGAAACGTTTGCACACAAAGGAGAATTTCCGGAACAGGTGTTGGCTTCCTGGGGGATGTACGTGGCCATCAACATCTCAGTTTTCCTTCCTCGGACGACCCCTCTTCTTTGGGGGGGACCCTCACGTGCAGGCTGCGGCGGTGCAGGGGACTCTCCGCCAGAGTCCTCCTCCCTCCTTGTGGCGGTGTCAGTTGTTGCAGCACCAGATGTTGTGGGCACACAGGGAGGTGTGGCCATGTTGGTGCTAATCTGGCGGAGGCATGCCAATATGTCCCTATGCACCGCTGTCAGTTCTTGCAATGTGTCCCACTTGGACTCCATGCCCGACATGTGTGTCTCCACACGGGCCATGTGTGTCTCCACACGGGCCATGTGTGTCTCCACATGGGCCATGTGGGAGTCCAAGCGGGCATGATGGGCAGCCTGCTGCTGTTGTATGTCCTTGAGGATCCCCACTACCTGTCTGACCTCTCCGGTGCTATCCTGGTACGCATCAGCGATGCGTGCCAGTTGTGGGTCATCATGCAGTCCAGACCCCTCTGCAAGCAGCGACCTATGTCTACCACCCCTCCCACCACCCCTGGCGACACGTGCAGGTGACCCAAGGCCCACTTGGGGTTGTTAGTGGTGTTGTCATCCGTTGGTCCACGGTGGGCCTGGGGCCCTGTGCTGTTGTTAGCGGTGGTCCTTGGTCTGTCCGTGTCGGCGGGGGTGGTCTGTATGTTGGCAGTTGTTGGAGGGGTGGGTGCAGGGGGTGCAGATGTTGGTCCAGCTGGTGCTGCATGATGACTCACACCGGAGGTGCCAGGTAGGTCTTCACCATCCGAGGAGGGCAGAGGCTGTTCCACACCAGTGAGCTCTGTGTCCCCTGGAGCCTGGGACAGGGACTCCTCCTCGCCTGCTGCTGTGTCCCCATCATCGTCACCTGTATTTGGAAGAGACACACATTGTATGTAATGTTTCTACAGACATCAATGGTTCACACACCTGACAGTTGTGACTGTACCTCTGGATGCGGGCATGTACATTGCATTGTCCTAAGTAAGTAAGTAAGAGGTTGATATTGGTGTAGCACATTGTCATGCATACCTGGGGCATTTCAATATGAATGTTGAGGTGTGTGCATGGCCAGCATTGGTTGTATTTGGTGGACATCCGGCCATCCTTCTCCACCTGGTCCAGTTATCCCACCATGAAGCATGCCACCCTTGCAGTGGGTTCAGGTTGACTCTCAGGATGTCAGGCAGTGGTGTTGTGCTGTTTGTTGGTGCACAGTTCCCAGCAGGGCCTTGTGCTCCCCACAGCAGTAGCCAGTGTCAGCCATCTTGTCAGTCCTTAACCACTCCCTGTGATGTGAGCATGGTTCAGAGTGGTGTTGATGGGCCAATTGTGAGGGTGAGCAGTATCTGTGACTACAACTCCCATCATGCTATTGCCTACACCCGCCTTCCCAGCATGCCCGTACTTCCTTCCTTTGGACTGTGCTTCCCTGTGGGGTAGTGTGCCTGTGCTGACAGGAAGGCTGACAGTGTTGTCCTTGCGTTTGTTTGGCTACAAGTCCCAGGTGTGTCCCTGTGCTTCACACAGCATTACCCAGGGTGGTGGTTCTTTGTGGGAGCTTCATTTGGTATGTGAGGCATTGCATTCTCCCAGGTGGGTTATGTGGAGTTTGTGTTGAGGGGGTGTGTGAGGTGAGCTGCTTGTAACTATGGTCAGTGCTGTGAGTCCTCCTTCCCAGCCAGCCAGATATCCCACCATGCAACGTGCTTGCATTGCAGGGAGTGCAAGTTGGCTTTCAGGATGTCAGGCAGTGGTGTTGTGCTGTTTGTTGGTGCACAGTTCCCAGCAGGGCCTTGTGCTCCCCACAGCAGTAGCCAGTGTCAGCCATCTTGTCAGTCCTTATCCACTCCCTGTGATGTGAGCATGGTTCAGAGTGGTGTTGATGGGCCAATTGTGAGGGTGAGCAGTATCTGTGACTACAACTCCCATCATGCTATTGGCTACACTAACTTCACCAGCATACACAGAAATCCTTCCTTTAAGTGAGCTTCCCTGTGAGGTGGTGTTGTAGTGGTGGCAAAATATCAGGCAGTGTTTGTTGGTTATATTTGTGCCACTGCCTTGCTCTATTTGTTGTTGTGTTTGTACATGTCATGACACAGTTACATATCACTATGAGATGGCATGTATTGTGTTTATCTAACTGACATACACATCTTGGGATGATTATCTTTTGGTTGCTGTTGATTTGCTAGGGGTGGATGGTTTGACTGTCCCCTTGACAGTGATGTGTGTATATTGGCACACAATATTGTGTATATTAGTTGTGTACTCACCAGGCTCTGGGATGTCTGTTAATCCATATACGGTCACTGGTGGTAGGATGGCCCGCACCTTCTCCTCCCAGGGCCTGAGGTATAGTGGTTTTGCAGGAGGGCCACTGCCGGTGTGCTGGCTCAGGAGGTAATCCTTCTTGAGTAGGTCTCTGACCCTCCTGCGCACATCATACCACCTGTTCTGGATGTCTTCCGTTGTGCGCAAACATGGTGATTGGGCGTTCACCCTATCGACGATCCTCGCCCACATCTTGGTTTTCTGCGACATGGGGGTCTGTTGGACCAATGTGCCAAACAACTGTGGCTCTACCCTCAGGATCTCGTCTACCATGACTTCCAATTCACTATCTAGGAACTTTGGATTCTTCTTTAGGGGCATGGTGATGGGTGGTGGTGGTGGTGATTGATGTGTGTGTGTGCAAGTGAGGGTGTGTGTAGGTTTTGCTGTGTGTGTGAGGGTGCTATTTGTTGAGGTGCTAATGTTGTGTGGCTTTTGTGTTGGATGAGCTGTGTGTGTGTCTGTGTTTGCTGTGTGATGGTATCCTGTGCTGGCAGGTCAGTGGGATTTGCAAAGGATCATGGTAGGGATTTGTGGCCTTTATGTAGGTGGAGTTGGGGGTGTGTCCTTGTTCCATTTTTCCCCCCCTGTATTTATTGGCTTTGTCATTGCTTGTTTGGCCCTTTTTTTTTGTATTTTTTCATTTGTGATTATTGTGCATGTAGGAGTCGTTCTTCTGACCCAGTAGGACGTAGCAGTTGTCTCGTGCGCGCCTCTCCGAGTCGTTCCCGCTGTGTTTCAGCTCAGTTTCATATGCGGCGTACGCCTCGGTCGCTGAGTATTGTGTTTGTTCGGCTGGGTTTGGTATGCGTGTCGGTCGTACGGCTTGGGCTCCATACGAATCGGTCTGAATTTGCAACTATTGCATCGTACTGCGCGGGTCGGAGTTCGCGGGTACGTTTCGTTCGGATTATTTCCTGATGCGTGTCGGTTGGTTCGATTCGCGTGGTTTCCCGGCCGGATAGCTTGTTTCCGGCCGGGTCGGTCGTTCGCCTTGAGTTCCGTGCGAGTCGGTCGTGATTCCCATACATTTCATCGTACTTCCCAGGTCGGGCAACGCCGGTACGTGTCGGTCGAACTAATATCCCGTACCGAGTCGGTTGGTATTTTTTCCAGCCCGAATCGGAATCGGCCCCAGAATGCTTCTTAAAATACATCTCTTGGAAATATGACTATCTTCTGACAATGCAACTACAAAGGACACATTAAGCAGCGATCCAAATGATGCACTTGTATGTGCAGTTTAAAATGGTTTAAAAAAAGGTGAAAATTCAAGATAATTCGGTTGAAGATGGCACCTCTTATTTGTGAAAAGGCTTATCATATCACCTTTGCAAATTACAGTGGTAAATTCTGACATTTAACTTCAAATAATATATAAACCATAATAGGCAAAATGTGTATAATATTTACACAAATTATGCATATTATGCTTGGGATGTTTTTGCGCAGTGTCCCCCCACTCCGAGATGTGATGCTGCCCTTCTTGAATAGAAAGACATGTCTAGCATTGAGCATGTAGTAAACTTGGTTACTGTGGGTGTTATCACCTGTTTGGAGATTGAACCATTGCCCAGCCTGCTCTGGAGGTTGTGGTGGAGCATATTAGAACATACTTCTGCAAAACAAACTAGGCACCAGTGAGAAAAGTCAACAGTACCCGTCATTCAGCTGGTTAAAAAAAGGAATACCTGCAGTTTCTTAACATAATTAATTTCATTCAAAGGTTTTGAATAACCTTCAAAATAAAATTATATTGGGAGACGACTGGGAGACAAGATGGCGTACCTGTGAAAGACCGCTGCGGTCTTCCAATCTCCCGCTGCTCGATGCAGTTGATTAAGGCGGTGCTGAGCCTCCAAAACACCCCGCTTGCTCCTGTGAAAGAGCACAGTCTCCACCTCGCTTACCTGGAACGAAGAAGCGACTACGTGGTCCGTGTGGCGGCTGGTTCACGGACGGTCCTGGCGACGCTGAGGGCTTCCATTAAACGGATCTCTGTCTCTGCTCGAGCCACTGCTGAGCTCCTGACTGTGCTCGTAGTATGGCACGGGTGGCTCTCGGCGGGGAAAAGCACCAAATTGAACATGCCTCCCAAATCGGTTCATTCTACCCGGGATCGGAATGGAGATGCTGGGCAATCAGCTTCTGCAGCTGTCACCATGGCTTCCACACTGGTGTGCCCCCCCCTCACGCTCCAAGGGCCCAAAACCCATTCTCTCCGGGGGATCAAAAACTGCCCTTAAAGGAAGCAAGGGCATGGAGGCCAATCCTAACAAGATCAATGTCGGGGAAGAAAGAGGGGCGAAAATGGATCCCCCCCTCCAGCAGGCAATAACCGAGTTCTTCCCCTCTGCGGCGGTGGCCCCCAGTGGACGAAAGAGCACCATCACTGAGGTAGGAGGGGATGGGGAGGGAGAGCATCACCCCATAACTCAATGTAAGGATTTGATCCTCAATATTGGCGCTAATGATAAGAGGGACGGGCCGGAATTAGAACAATTGGACCACAATTTAGAGAATGAAATCCCTCTGACAGTCTCAGCTCACGAAGGCTCAGGGATTGGACAAGAGCAGGGTGCTACTCCATCGGAGGAAGTACCCCAGATTGTAGAGTGCAACATGGCCACACCAGAGGTTTCAGACCATCCACCATCAAACAGGACAGGGCTGGAGACAAAGGCTTTGATAAAACGGGTCGCAAGCCACCGGTCCTTTGAAGAATCCCTGGACCCAGGGGATATGTTTTTTTCTTTGACTGATGGGTCTGACACAAGTGCGGCAAGCGTGGTTGTTTCTGATGTGGAGAGTGCTTCTATATCTTCTAGCTCTGATCCTGGTAGTCAGACTGGTGGGCCTGATACGGTAGTTCATAGGAAAAGAAACCTCAGGCTAAGTAAGGAGCGGATGTCCCAGGGGCAGGCCAGGGAAGGCCTGAAGAAGCAAGGAAGCCTCGCCTTAAAGTGGGATTATTCTGCCATGCAAAAGGAATATGAGGAACCCTATTCGGCAGTCAGAAAGGGACATAGTAGTCAGGACTCTGAGGAACCGACCCTGAGATTGATCTATGAGTCGATCAAACAGCACCAGGAAGAGACATGGCAAGATGGTAAGAAAAATCGCCTGGCAACAAAAAAGCTACAAGGGGCGGTGAGAAAGATCGCAAAAGCCTGCTCCGAAATGGGCGAAAGGATTACAGCTGTTGAGGAACGCACTGCCGGATTAGAGAGTGATGTAGCGAAAAGACAAGATCAAACTGAAGCCCAGGGCGCACAGATAACAGACATCCAATGGAAATTGGAAGATTATGAAAACTGGCAAAGACGCAACAATTTAAGGTTTTTGAGCATAGAAGAAGGTGTAGAGGGAAGCGATATAAGAGCCTACGTCCTAAAACTGCTGAAGGGGGCCTTCCCCGAGCTCCAACAGTGGAACTGGGACACAGAAGTCCAACGAGTTCACCTCTATCCTCTTATGCTCAGAAATCCCAGGCAGATGCACACAGGGGGGGTGCAACAACCAAGAGCTATCATAGTGTATTTTGGGAATTTTGTATTGCGAGAGGCAGTACCTCTCAAAGCTCGCCCGGATTCCAAACGCTCATATGAAGGACAGACATTTTTTACTCGACCTGACTTCTGTCATGTGACTGTCTAAAGGCGTTGGCGCCTGAGACAGATGATCCAACCAATTCAAGTCAGGGGGTAGAGGCATATTTGTTATATCCACCACGTTTGAAAACGATATATAACAACAAAGTGAGAATCTTCACATCTGAAATTAAGACAAAAGAGTATTTGGATGAAATACGGAAGTATAGACCGAATGAGAGTAACAGAGCAAATGTATAATGAAGGGATATAATGAAGTAGTGAAGAGAGGCTCTGCTTAGAATGAGGAGAATGATGAGGGCATCGAGCAGGGGGGGGACACAGGCACCATCACTCAAGACCTCACAAGGTCTGTTTGTCTCACTAACTGGGTGGGGGGGAAGGGAGGGGCTCAGGGAGGGGAAAGGGTGAGTCTCCGGGGAGAGGGGAGGGGGGAAGTGGAGGGAAGGGGTAGGTAAGGGAGGTAATGGGGCACAACAAACACTAGGGAGAGTCCAGATAAAAGCTGAAACTAGATCTTGGAAAAAGAAGAATAAGAATGGTGTAATCAATGGAGAGAGGTGGTTTTTTCAAGAAGTAGAAATAATTAAAAGATCATCATGTCGAATTTAAGGATAACCTCGGTTAATATCTGTGGCTTAAACGATTCTGGGAAACGACGTAGGGTGGCGGAAGATTTGAAAATGCTGCGATCCGATATTGTGTGTCTCCAGGAGACGCACATTATGGGAACTGAAAAAAAAGTTCTAGATCAATTAGGGTATAACCTCATAGCACACACTACACAGGGCACTAGAACTAGGGGGGTCGCCATCTTAACCCGGGGAAAAGAGATTGTCTGCAGGAAGCAATTGGCCGATAAATATGGGTGTTGGGTTATTGCAGAGTTACATATGTCTACTTTTTCATTTACATTGTGCTCATTATGCGGGTCAACGGGGGATGACCCCGAGGTTTTTGACTTTTTAAATCTAGAATTAGCAGGATGGGTGACCCCCATCATAATGTGTGGGGACTTGAACATCAACGGGATTGGGGTGTGCTGAGGTGGCAGCCCGGGATAATATAAAGACCGAAAGCCCAGGGTGTATAGGGCTCTGTCCCACTTAGTAGAAGGGAATGGGTTATTAGATACGTGGAGAGAGTTAAAAACGGTAAAATCTGACTCTGGAAGTACTTATTTTTCGGCCCCTCACGGAATACTGGCCCGACTGGATTATTTTTTTGTTTCTCAGGGTTTAATCGCGAAATGCCGCATCGAAAAATTTCTCCGAATAATGTCAGACCATAGTCCTCTAGTCTTGGAGATATCACAGATTAGGGGGGAGAGGGCACAACAGAACTGGACTTTCGAAAGGGGACTGTTAGTGGATGAGGGGTATATTACCCATATGAAAAAATAGATAGAAGAGTTCCTGGGATATAATAGAGGGAGTGCCCGAATTGGTAGTGTCTGGGATGCTCTTAAGGCAGGTATCCGGGGTGAGACAATAAGGTTTAGTTTACACCGCTCTAAAAATGAACATCAACATTTAATTGAATTATACCAAAGATTAAGAGCAGTGGAAGAGGATTTAGTCAGGGCAATAGAGTCCGGAGAGAATATTGAGGGTATACTGAATAAGCTTGCTTTAGCTAAAGCAGCAATAGGAGATGTGGTTGTAGCCAAGGTCACTGAGAAATATTTGACACGAAAGGAGGAATGTTATGAGTGTAGCGAACGATCAGGGCTCATATTAGCAATTCGCACTAGACAGAAGAACGTACAGAATGATATAATATCAATAAAGAATGAGTATGGAAATTTGGTGACGACAGCTCAGGGAATCCGAGAGGAATTCCGTAGGTTTTATATGAAACTATACGATTCTGAGAAAATTAGTGAGGATATTGGTGATGGTGCAATTAGGGAGTATCTAGCTGCTGGCAGTCTGGAGGAATTCTCCTCGGAGGATCGAGAAGCTCTGGCTACTGCTTTTTCTTTTGAGGAAATATTTAAAGCACTCAGTGAGCTCGCAGCAGAGAAGGCCGCAGGTCCAGATCGAATCCCGCTCGAGTTTTACAAAATTTTCTGGCCCTCTCTTGGGGAAGACTTTTCAAACATGCTCTATCAGGTACAAATGGGGGAGTCACCCCCAGAATCCTGGGCACAAGCCAGTATAGTGGTATTTCTGAAGAAGGGGAAGCCAGCCACAGACCCAGGTTCATATCGGCCGATCACACTGATGAACACGGACACCAAAATATACTCAAAGGTCCTAGCAAATCGCCTCAGCCCTGTCATCGGTCGAGTTATCTCGCCTAGACAGCACGGATTCATACCTGGGAGGGGTACTACAGATCACGTCAGAAGAGTCATCACGCTCTTCGAAGCGGCGTCAGTCACAGGAGACCCTATGGCACTTATTCTTTTGGATGCAGAGAAAGCATTTGATAGGGTCTCCTGGGACTTTCTGTGGGCGGTCCTCGAACAGCTGGGGGTTGGAGTGGCTTTTATAAAAGCGCTACGGGTACTATATACTACTCCCACAGCCAAACTGGTGCAGGCGGGAGGACAAACGGAGGAATTCAAGATAAAAAGAGGGACTAGGCAGGGCTGCCCCTGCTCTCCGTTATTATTTGCTTGCTATATTGACCCTTTAATCCGTAGAATCGATGCTAACCCTAGGATAAAGCCTATAAGTCGTTATGGGATGGATATCAAGATCCTGGGCTATGCAGACGATCTAGCGGTTATCACATCAATACCGGAGTCAGCATTGGTTGAAATAATGAAAGAAACATTGGCCTTCGGGGAAATATCAGGGTATGCTCTTAATCAACATAAAACCCAAATCGTAATTAATGAATATCTTAGGCTGAATGACCCTCGGTCGCGCAGTCGGCAATATATCTAGGAGTAAATATCTCATCCAATATAGGGGAAATCGTGAAGTTGAATCTTGCCCCGGTCATTCAGAAGGGATCACAGGATTTCGCCCGGCTGAATAATCTTCACCTATCATTGATAGGGCGTTGTAATGTGGGTAATGTGGTGAAAATGATTTTTTTACCTAAAGGTTTATTTTTTTTTAGATCAATACCTTTGATATTTGAGACAGTATGGTTTAAAAAGTTAGATGGGTTGGTAAATAGATTCATATGGGCATATGGTAAGACAAGACGGTCCATGAAGTTTATGTCTCTCCCTCAGGAGAGAGCAGGATTATCGGTCCCAGACTTTAGACTATATTACTTAGCATCAGCTTTACAATACATGTGTGCGTTAGTGGGGGGAAACCCCTTTGACCCCTGGAATCAGGGGAGGGTACCAGATATTTATGAGTTATTGGTGGGGAAGGACGCTAAAAAATCTGTTTTTAAGGTTCACTCAACCTAGTTTCTATAAGAAGGTGAGATTTAAGACCCTATTAGCAGCAGGCCAGGTGTGGAAGATGATAAATAGAAAGACGGGGATAGGTAGAATAAATTGCTATACCCCCTATATAAGAACTCAGCATTATCAATAGTTTTTCATGATGGTATAACGAAACGATGGAAAGATTTAGGGGTTGTAGTGGTGGGGGACTTAGTTAATGTAGCTGGGTTTAGGTCATTTTCAGAGCTACAGGACGGATATGGGGTAGATAGGAAAGATTTTTTTTAAATATTTGCAGGTACGCAGCTAGTTAAGAACACCACGATTGATAGTTTGAGGGAGGAAGCTGGATGCACTATTAGTAGAATTTATAGGGAGCTGATCGCCATGCAGCCAGACGACCTAGAGAGACAGGCCGAGAAATGGGATCAAAGGCTTGGGATAAAAGGATCTGGCTTTATTGATTCCTTAGACAAAGGACATAGTATACTCTGCTCATCAAAGCTACAGCCGCAGCACTTTAAAACGATTTTAGACTTGTATTATACACCGGATAAAATAGCAAAGTGGGGTGGGTCTGTGGGTATTTGTTGTCCCCGTTGTCAAGCCGCTCGGGTGGATGTGGTTCATATGTTTTCAACTTGCCCGCAGTTGGATGCTCTTAGAAAAGGTATAGAACAGTTCTTAGAGTTAATCTTGAAGGTTAATGTGGTTTTAACCCCAGAAGTGATGTTACTGGGGGTTAGTAGCACAGGATCTGATGGGGCTCAACCGTACTTTATTTTCTTGGCAATGGCAGTGGTTAAAATTTGTATTGCTACAGCTTGGCTAGACCCGGTGGCTCCATCTTTCTCGCAATGGCTTGCTCGGCTTCTCGCCACCTTCAATCTAGAGAAAGGAATTTATGAAAGAAAAGGCCGAAAGGCCCAAAAGCTGGGCAAAACAATATGGGACCCAATCTATCGGTGGAAGGTGGAGGTTGGGGGTCTCTGAAATAATAGCGAATTGAAATTTTGTACATAAAAACAATGCTGCTATCAGTCTATAGGGGTTTTTCCCCTATTCTTTCCATCCCCCCTCCTTTTTTTTTCTTCCCCTTTTTTCTTCTCGCTCCCAATGTAATAATTATCTCTCAAAAAAGCAATAATGCAATGAAAAATGTCTTGTATACATGAAAGTAATGCTGGTACAAAATGTATAAGTTCCGATTCCATTGTTTAGTTTTCTGGAATCTCTCGGATTAATTGTTTGAATATGAATTTATGTATGTGCCCCAATAAAAAAAAAAGATTTAAAAAAAAAGGGAGACGACTGTTGTAGAGGCGATTCACACTTTTGAGGGAGCTATGATGGGCAGAGTGCTTGCGTACAACTATCAGTCTAGGATCTTTAAACATGTAAAGATTTGATGCACTCTGTTACTCCTTGGATTATGTATTAAAGCTCCTCCCCTAACATGCATTTGCTTTGATTTAACAAAATGCTAGTGTTAGCAAAAGTGATATCATGCACCCTTTGACCTCACTGGTTTAACTCACTATTCTTTTTCGCTTCGTAGTTTTATATAACGGAAACTTGACCCGAAGGTATCGGAGCGCTTTACATGAGCACCAGTTCGTTACAGACAGGCACATTCATTTTTTTTGGGTTAGGCAAGGGGAGATTAACTGATTTGCCCAGAATCACAGAATGTTGAGCGTCCCTGCCGAGACTCGAACCCAGTTACCCAGATTTGAGATTGACCCCCCCACCTAGCAGTTAGGCTACATCCTTTCCTCAAACGCCCCACCGTTAGCTAGTTAAGGAAAGGGCAAAAGCTACAGGAAGTAAAAAGAGCTCCTAAATTGTTGTTTACTTTCTCTTCCAGTCACTGCCTTCATGACCCAGGAGACCATGAGTAGAAAAGGATAAGCTAGGACAGTGGTTCCCAAACTGTGCGCCGCGGCGCCCCGGTGCGCCGTTATCAGTAGCCAGGGGCGCCGCGCACGATGTGGGAAAGATAGCATCTGGCCGTGTGTAGGCAGTAAAATATTATGCTTCTTTTTGAGGCCCTACCAGGGCCTGAATGCAGGATGAAAGTATTCCAGCTTAGCGCAAGATACGCAACATACGGGGGAGTTACAAATGCCACCTGCATAATGCGGGTACAATGGTTTGGCCCAAGAGCGTACGTGCCTACGTACGTGTTTTCGCAGATGTAGCCTCTGTGCCATTACTGGCATACGCAGCTCGCCCGCCTCGTGGGACCCTCTTCAGAAGTTACAAATAGGTATGTGGTCAAGACAGAGAATAATAAAGTTTATTAATATGTGTGTTTATATCCTCTACGCTAGCCTTCCTCTGTCTGACCAAAGAGACCAGGTTTTAACGTCCGGGCACCTCCGCCATCGTACTAACATGCTGTGCGTGCGGCCTCCCCCCTTCACGATCTACGTGTCTCTTCTCCGAGAGTCCTTGCCAAGTGCTTTTGACTTTTTAGAGTTATTTTATCTGGTGTTTCTCCCTCCATGACAGATCGATTAAGAAGACCCTTGTCTCGGTCCACAGAGCCCTTACCAGACGGGCGCCGGATATCTCAGGGCACAGATGGATTTCTATGTTCCCTCCAGATGCCTTTGCTCTGCCAGTGCTTTTTGGCCAAAATTCCTAGGATCCGGCATGCTAGCATCGGAGGCAGATCTTTTTCCTTTCTGGGATCATCTGCTTAAAATAAATTGCCCCCTGAACTCTGGACCATCACAGTCACCTTGTTCAAAAAGAAACTAAAAACATCGCTTTTCAATCAAGTCTAAACTGCCTA
Source organism: Calotriton arnoldi (assembly GCA_963921515.1). NCBI lineage: Eukaryota > Metazoa > Chordata > Amphibia > Caudata > Salamandridae > Calotriton > Calotriton arnoldi. The sequence goes on along the minus strand of CAWUFW010013655.1, from coordinate 71,889 downwards.
GGTCCCCTGTGCAGCGATGTCAGAAGTGCAGAGCGCCAGAACACTCTCCAGAGTAATAGTGCGCTATAAACAAACAAACACATTATCACACGCACACTCATGCATGAGTAAACACAAAAACGCCGCGCACAGGCTTCATTTCTAACAAGCCCCATTTTCTTTCTTTTCCTACATGGGGAGACCGGAATCAATCAGGTGTCCCAAACATGCTTATGAATCGCCTCGCTGCTATTATTGAAGTTGACACATCTCATCTGAGCAGAAGAAGGATTATGTATAATTCTGTTTTATTTGAAGGGCCTTTATTGTAGACAAAAGTCATATTGTCAGGCATGTGAATGAAAAAAGTGTACTGCGTGTTTTTGTTAAGGGATACTAAATAAAAAGAGAGCTATATGCAAGAAAGATTCTAGAGATAAATGCTAAAACTACAGGTGGAAAGCTCGCGTTCCTCCCAGAGCCTGTCACATAAAGATGGTTCTTTCCCACTACAATTGTTATTTTCCAGTTGCAGGACGCATCCTCCCGGGAGTTCCACTCCTCTTCTCCGACAGTTTTATGACCATGATGATCGCTTACAAATGCCCTTTCATTCATTCATAGAGTATCTCTCCCTGCACACCTGCAATATTTCTTATTTTTGCAATTTGTGCTGCAGCTCCCGCTCCTCTTCTTGCAACATCTATTGCTAACACCCCATGTGTAGTTCTTGGCACAACACACATACCTTCATTCTTCATTGCATCCCAATTAATTTACGGAAGATAACAGGAAGTACTCCCGAGGTCGGGCTTACATCACCCGCCCACCGGTAAAAAAATGGTGGGGAGCCACGGCCAACTGCCAATTAGGTCAAGGGAGCCACAGGTCAAAAAAGTTTGGGAACCACTGAGCTAGGAGTAGCTTCTCCTACACCTACACCCACGTCCTAGCTGACGTCCACGCTAATGGTGCTAGGTCAAATATATTATTCCAATAAAAACGAAATGGCATTCCTAAACTGAAATCCGTAACTGATTTACTACTTATTTCCATATTGCACTGCTAGATTTATCCCCAGGATACACACAACCTTATTCATTACGCTATCTGCATGTGTAAGTCTGGCTTATATGTGCACATACACGTTTTACAATTAAAAAACAACTTTTGTAATTCACAACAGTCTGTTTCCCACTGGTAAAAATATTTGTCCACCATGAGCTTTCTGTGTGAGTAATTCTACTCCTGCATAGCAAATGTATGCATTCCAGGCCAAGAAACCCATGGAAGTTTGTGAACGCACACAAAAGTATGTTTAGGGAAGTTCAGAATCGATTTTCTGACACCTTGCCACACTGGAAATGGTTGAAAATTCGGAAAAAATCATGAGAATCAATAAGGATTTTGGGGACACCGTTTCTTCATGGGGAAAATATCGTCCAGAGGAGAAAAAAAGTTGGAAAATGGGTTTGTTCTTGCTCGCCAGGTAAGGTGTAGCACAGGCTTACTTACAATACTAAGACAACTTTTGTGAATACCACACTGCTTAACTATGTACCCATCTGAGATCAGACACTTGTAGGAAACGATTTCAAGCAGTTAGAATTTGAAGTGCATATAACAATTATTGCCTAGATCAGAAAAGCTCCCACTACAGACTAAAGCATTTGAAAATATTACTAAGAAAATGAAAACAGAGGTATTGTTAATGGAAACAGATACAGCTACAGTGAATGTAAGGAAACAGGCTTTTTGCAGTGTCTTGTGATTCCTACAAATCTATATAGGATCTGCTCATTTAGACAACATAAACTAAGGGATTGGTGTCCAGACTGATTCCAGACACCCCCAAAGGATATGTTAGTCTCTAGACCAGCTAGCTCACAGTGCCACTATGAGCCCCTCTTACCAAAGAGCGAATAGTTTCTGGCAACTATCGAACATGACAACCCTGATCCCTCAGGGATCGTGGAAACAGTACAGTACTTTTCGCTCAGTCACTCGTGCTCACGTGGTCTCAGAGAGATACATAGAATAAACGATGGGGATGTTTTCAAAGAGTATTTATTGAACCAGCATCATTCTAGTATAAAATATGTGTGCTGCAACAACCATGAGACAGAAACAGATATATTCAGTTATAAGCACCAGTAGCGTAAAGAAAAGGTAGAATTCTACCATAGTGCTAAAACAATGAATATATGCAGGCTTATGAATACAGGACAGTAATAATGCGTACTCCTACGATGCCAACCCTAGCTAGATGTACCTAAGTGTACCTAGCATGTATGTAGGTGTATAGCCAAGAATCCCCTTAGGATAAAGCCAACCCCGTTACCTGATTTTGGAGAGTGAAGGACCCCGTCTTGGTCCCAAGAAGGACACCCCGCGAGGGATGTCAGACCACCGCGTGCTGGAGTGTCTGAACCTCAGCGTCTCACGTCAGCGTGTCAGCATGGAAGGCTTTTTCTCCTCTGGTTTGCCCAGCGAAGATGTAGTGCTTATATACCCGAAAGGTATCCTCAGGGGGTCTACCTAGAAGTGTACTATGGGCATGTTGGGCTAAGATGACGATAGAGGGGACTCCTATACAGAGTTATTATGCATAAGATGGTAATCCTGCTGTGATACTGAGAATCCTCATGCATAATACATGAGGCTAGTTTTCGGAGAAAACCACACAACAGTCATGTAGCACCTAACTAGGTAAAAGGTCAGCGTCTGACCCGTTATGTAGAACAATGGTAGGACAGATGTAGGTAAAAGGTTGTGTAACTACCTAGGCCTATAGTGGGGTACATTGGGGTTCATAACAGCAGGTTTCCCCCCACTTTTTGCCACTATTTGGACTGTTAACTGCTGGTTTTTAGACTCTGAGATTGCCTGCTAACCAGACCTCAGAGCCAGTGTTCTGACCCATTACCAAAGTTATATATCGAATTGGCTATACCCAATTGCTGACTTACTGATAATTCCCTAGTATATGGTGCCCAGGGTACTACAGGCATGTAAGGCAGAGTGTCCACCGAGGGCTGCAACACTGTTTGTGCCACTCTGAGTTTGACAAATGACAAAATGGCCAGCAGCCTGCCACTGCAGACTGGAAGACCAGTGTGTTCACTGCTAGTTTGACTTTGCAATTAAAACCAATGGCAAAACCACCCTTAACTTAGCAATATATGTAGTTGTCCCCTAAGGAAGGCCTATAGATACCTATGGCACGGAGCTGTATATTGTTCAGATAGGAATATAGGTCTTTCTATGTCTTAGCAGCAAAATGCTGAGGAAAGTTTGCAGCCCCATTGGCTAACACAAGGTTAACGGCAAGAATCATAGCCTGGCTAACTTCTAAATGGGACTATCTAACTGGGTACTGTAAGGAATCAAATTAATCATGGCATCAAATCTGACTTGATGCCCAAGTCGAGATTTATGTCACTTTTTAAGTTTAGCAACCTTTAGAAAGTTGCCACTTTGTGCCCCAGCTAGTCCAATGGCCTCACAAAGGCTCTACGACACAGACATCTTTCTGCCCACCTGGGGAGACGTGTGAATGACTTCCAGGCTCAGAAATAAAGGCAAATGTGCAGAGTGAGGTGTGACCTCCTCTCCCAGGAAGGCTGCAACGGGTGCTAGCCCAAAAGGCGAGCTTCAAAGGGAAGCCTCCATTGAAGGCAGCCCCTGTAACAAAACACCCGATCAGGCTGCCTTTTGTTCTTGTAGGCAAGTTGGAGACAGTGCAGAGAGGGAAAATCCACCTCCAAACTGTTTTTCCCGTGGGCATGTAGCCCTTAGGTAGGGTAGCCACACTTCTGGGGTGGGCAACCAAGCACCTCACAGTCGAGGAAGAGTTCAGACATCTTGAGAGTGGCAAGAATATTGCACTCTGGGATTGCCAAATGCCACACATAGCCGGAACTTTGTCACCAAAGAGGAGGGGACCTACTAGCCCATTGGCTAGTAACCGCGTTGTCCCCTCGGTGCACTTTCCCGGGATATAATGAGCACCTTTGGCACCCTGATCTTCAGAACATGGTGGATTTGTAGGGAGGACCAACAGAAGAATGGCCTGCTGCCTTTGAAGCTGCACAAAGAGAGACTGCTACATCGGAAGGCTTGCACTGTTGCACTTTGGGCTTTTGAGATTGGACTGTGCCTGTGGCTCCTGGGTCGGGAAAAACTTGATTGCCAGCACAGACCAAAGCAGTTGCTCCAAGGGTCAGTAGGCTGGCCCACTGGAACAGAACCACGGACATCAAAGCTTTGGAAGTCCAAACTGACAAAGCAGTAGCCACTCCTGAGGGATCACCATTTGTCACCGCTGTGCACGCCATGAAACAAATCAGATATTGCCAAAAGTTGCACCTGTGTCTGCTGGATCCAGGAGTGCTATCAGAGACTGGATTCATCACCCAAGAGGGACACTAGCCCCCACCAAGGATATCCGCTGTGTCGCGAGATCGGAAGCTCTGCCACAGCTGGCCTTCTACTGTTTCAGAGAGGACATCATGGGACCCACAGTGCCGTGGTCAAAGTCATCTCAAATCTGCCTGTGGTCTGAGGGATCAACCACACTTCACCCCATCAGGAGCATCTTTGAGCATCTTTTCTGCTTGCATCGCAAGCATCAGGACCACTCCATTATCGTCTATGGGGGTCAGATACTATAGGCTGGAACTTGAATGGAAAAGGCTCTGGTGGCCAGGTAACTATCCAAAGTAACCTTACTGGACTCCAAGACCTCTGCCCTGTCAGGTTTGGTCACCCAACCCAGATAAAAGTCACCAAACTAATTGTTTCAAACTATTCAAAAATTTGCAAAGTTTGTTGCTGACCAATGCTTGTTTATGTTTGGATTTAAAAGTATTTTTTTCTTCTAAAATCTGTAACTTCAGAACCCTCAGGGGGATTTAGATGATTAAAAATATGCTCTATTTTTATAAATTATTGTGTCTCATTCTTGTTGTGTGACTTTCTTATTCTATTGTTAAATGCTTTACATATTGTTTCTTTGCTAAGCCTTGCTGCTCGAAGACACAGCTACCTTAAGGTTTACAAATGAGCCTGACTGGACCCAAGACAGTTTTTGCAAGTGTAATGCACGATAAGGCCCCATAGATATATCATATAATGCACCCAAATCCTCACAGTGAACATACGGGATTCTGATACAGAGGTTAAAAAATAGAAGAGAGCACCACCACTGTTAATGAAAGATAGCAGTTATAGCACAAGTTCACCCTCTAAAATGAGCGCTAATTGATCTTGAAAATCATATTCACCATTGTAACTAAAGAACTGTTAAAAAATTAGAATGAATGGAAAGTGGTGGTTGTCAATCTGATCTTGAAATGCATGCATTGCAATGCATTTTGAAAACCAAATTTACATGTACATTTTAAACTTCGGAAAAACTGCCTTAATCAAATAATGTTCGCAAAGCTGATGGGATTGCAGACAAAATAATCACACCCCAAATGGTCCTCTCTCTCTCTCGCTCTCTTTCTCTCTCTCTCTCGGACTTCCAATTATAGGCTTTGCGCCCATAAGTTCTAATCCTTCAATCACTTACTACGCTGCTGCCCGGCGCTTCTGCACGTGTGGTGCACCTTGTTAAAACCGCTCTTTCTAGCATACGGAACTCGAACCTGTAATGAGGCAAGGAACTTTGTGTTCACCATCACTCAGCTTACTGAACTGCCCAAAAACAGCAAGTACATCAGCCTTGCACAAGTTTGCATTAAAGAGGCGAATAAGATCTGACAAACCATATGGGAATGGACTACCCCGTGCCGGACTTGACACCCTGAGAATGACGTGGAAAACATTTCAGTCCACACAGAAGGTAAAGGCATAATCACATCATGAAATGTCTTAGTATTACTTAAGCCTAGCATTCTATCAATAACTAGCACTTTATTGCCTCGTATGCATGTGTCTTGCGGCTTCTACCATTTCTAGGTCTATCTTGAACAAACTGTTGCTTTTATTCTATTTTAAAGTTCTCGTCCACTTGTGATCAATGTATTTGCTTTTATGACTCGAACACTGTAAGGATCCTGCAACATTCAAGCCTATTATCTGATTAACAACTGAGCACTTTATTGCCTCGTAGAGTGGCGGCTCCTCCGCTAAGGCGGTTTCTGGCTTACAGCCGTCATCAGCCAGGCTATCTTGAGTCCAGTGGCAAAGTGAGCAAGGGACCCACGTCTGGGCATACCCTGCCAACTTAGGGCGAACATAGCAAAACCAAAGGGGATGATGGACGGAGTGTTGAACATTGCAAGCACTCACCCCCAGTCAACTGATCTGGGTTTAATCCATCATCATTCTTTAGCTCACTCCGCCACCCCAGTTCAGACATGGCCATATGCAAATCAGTCTTGACCCTGTGCCTCATGGGAACAGTCCAGCCCGAACTGCCAAGCCATATCTTCCCTGGACCGGAAACAAGCATCCTGGGACCGGTTTCTGGCTTACAGCCGTCATCAGCCAGGCTATCTTGAGTCCAGTGGCAAAGTGAGCAAGGGACCCACGTCTGGGCATACCCTGCCAACTTAGGGCGAACATAGCAAAACCAAAGGGGATGATGGACGGAGTGTTGAACATTGCAAGCACTCACCCCCAGTCAACTGATCTGGGTTTAATCCATCATCATTCTTTTTTAAGTAGTCATACAATAAACCATACGACTACTACGTTTTAAATTGATGTCACATAGAAATCCATTTGGAACAGCACATAACTAGAAAAACACTAGACAAAATAGTCTCCGACGCATTTAGTTCAGATCACAGACGCTATTAATGAAACTCCTATTCTAGTAGTAAATTGACCAGTTACGTATGTACATTAATACTTTCGTGTAGGAATGATTTCTAATGATAAAAATTGCACTCCCTTGCAATCTTGTGATTTAGATTAAAGTTATGTTACTTTTCTGATGTTCCGGTGGCGCAATGTGCCCCAGCATATTTAGAAGGCCACGTCATGGCCTTGTAAATATGTGCCCCTTTCACGCAGAACTCTGCATGAAAGGGGCATTCCATGGGTGTTGCTGTGGGTGTTCCAACGCAACAATCATGGAACCTGAAGCATTCCCAGATTTACGAGAATTCGTAAACCTGGGAATGCGTCAGACTCTAGCGCCACCCCACGGGTGGCATTAGGGAGACGCAACGAGGAGAAATGTTTTCATTTCTCCTCGTTTTTTTCATTTTCTATGTGTGCTGCATTCTGCAGCACACATAGAGGAAATCGCCTAAATAGATTGATGTTGTGCAGGAAGGAGTCCCTTCCTGCACAAAATCAATCAGCCCGCAACGCAGTCACCTTTGCACCATGGTGCAAGGGTGCCTGTATTGGCGCATGGAAGCCCATTGTGCGCCGGCGCTGGGGAAAAGGACAGGAATGCACCATATCACATAGATACGGCACATTCCTGCCCTTCTGTTTTGACATAGGGCAGCGCAGCAAGATTCCTATATATAAATCCTATATATAAATTAGGCCCCATGGTTTCCTGTGGGTGTGATCTTGCTTTGCATCAAGTTGGCCACATGAACATGGCTTTCCAGCACAAGGGGAAAATAAATGGCAGCAATTTACCCTCTCTCCGGCCCCAAATGCTACATCCTGACAGGGGCTGGAGACATGGGTGTTCGGTGCTGCAGATGGAGGAGCTCCTGGTTGCCAGCATATGAATTTGTTCTGCGTGCTGGCCTTAAGGGCTGGTGATGGCTGCACGGAGTGGAGGCAGTTGAGGAGAGCACATTGGGGCCCCACAGCGGTGCAGTGGCCCCCAGGTCCGCATGACTCCTTCCACCAGATCCTCGTCTTTGCTGACGCAGCCCCACTATGCTGTGTGTGGGGGCTGCATGGTGACCTTCGCACCACATCAATGACAGTGGTACTTGGCCTAGTAGAAAATATACCTGTGCCCTGCCCTCTACTGGTCTGAGCGGGAAGGGCAACACTGCTAATGCATTACTGTTCAGGAAATTGGCCCCACATCTGACAGGCATCATAAACAGAGTGGCAGAAGTGGAGTGGTGGTGCATCCCTTGAGTTGGAGTGGGCCAACTTGAGACATTTGCTCCTAGCTCACCACTGTCAGCTGGGACCGGAGTATGGCGAGCAGCGTTCAGTCGAGATCATTGCACTGTCATAGGGCAACCAAAGTTGAGCTGAAGCAGTGCAAGCTGTCTTTGAGCAGCAGAAAAGCACAAGAGACCACTCAGGCAACCATGATCCTTAGCTACCTGACGCCCGGATGTCGGATGATGAGGCCAAACTTCTGCTCCTGGACTTAATAGCAAGCCTCAAAACAAACAAGTGAACATCTCAAGAGGCAAAAGGTGTAGATTGATGGTGTGGAGCATCGACTGTCAGATCTCGAAGATGACAGCACTAGCCACACCAACGAGATTAAGAAACTTGTGGCAGTGTCAGCAAAATGCAGGCCTAAAGGCACAGTCAAGTTGAATAACATTATAATTCTGGGATTGGAAGAGCCAACACACATGAAGGAACTTGAAATATTTGTTGAGGCCATGTTATCTGAACTGATTGGGTGTGACAGCTTTACAGCCATGTTTGTGGTTGAAGATGCACGCCACTTGTTTGAGCTGAGACCTCTGCCTGGGGATCATTACCCACCTTCTCAGTTACCGGGACAGGGATGGTGTGCTGAGGTTGGTGAGAGAGAGTGTACCAGGGTTGCAGATGTAGCTGTATACTCTGACTTCACCTTTATGATACAAGATGAAAATTCCTCAACACAAAAAGCTCCTGTGTGCAAAAGATGTTCGCTACACTATGCAGTACCCAGATAAGCTAAAGGTTAAAACAGGTAGTAAGCAAAGGCTCTTTACGGATCACAAAGCCACACTGAAATATATAAAGCAGTGTCCACAGATGGGAGGCACTATCAACTCAACATGACTGCTTTGGTTGGAGGAGATGGACATCAGGACCAAAATGCTAAGAGTGATGTTCAATGATGGTAATGACTGGCGACACAGGAGCAAGATATCAGACACATTGCTATTCTTTGCTGTTATAACAACAGACATTTATAATTACTAATGGGCCTGTCCTGCATCCTGAAGCCGTATAGGATTTATTGAGAATACCCAGCTATCACATCCCCCAGAAGCAAAGTAGAATTTCATGTCCACAGGCTTGAAGCAAAACGTGATCCCTGGTTAGACTTTGGGTTGTGTCGGATACTTGGGATATGTTCACTGACAATTGGGGTCATTAGTGTGGGTGGGACCCTGGAAGTTGGGGTCTCCAGTTTAGGGTGGGATGGGCTGGATTGGGAGTTGTAATGAATTCTAAATGTGTTGCTGATAAGGTATTGACACCTGAGAAAGCAGTGAAGCCACGCACTCACGTCCCCATCAGACTTGTGATATGGAATGTAAGGTGGCTGAACAAACCCCAACAATCACAGAATTGTGCAGGCCTACCTGAGACATGAGATTCTAATTCCACTTCTCCAGGAAATACATGTGCAGGATTCTGTTTCCAAGAGGTTTTCCCAGCAATGGGGATAAACATGCCACGTCGCAGCATGCAGCTCCTATTCAAGTGCTGACTATAAACACCATAGTACTCTCTGTGACTCTGAAGGCAGGTTTGTTTTGGTAATGGAATCCTCAATGACTCCTGATGACTATTATCAATGTCTATGACCCTAATGCTGGAACGTTTGATAAGTTTTACAACATTGTGGATCTCTGCCAGCAAACCATGAATCTTAATATTATCTGGGTTGGGAATTTAAATTTTGTGTTAGACTCTCAGAAGGGCAGAATCCGACACACTCAATCCCACTTTAAAGAATTTTCTGAGGAATTGTAATACGATATGGAATTGTTAGACTTACATGATAAGTGGAGAGAAAATTATGGGAAAAGACTCGACAGTGTATGATTTGTCCTCTAGAATACAATTTTATCTATGTAGCTCTTCTATTCTACATTGGATCGAGGCACATGCATCCCACTCCGCATGCTACCAGACCATTCACCAGTGATATTGCACGTTAAGCCCCCATGTGGCGTGAGAAGTGGTATTCCATGGAGATTTCCCTCCTGTGCTCTGGAAGATACTGCATTTAGAGCAAAACTTGCTACATCAATTAGTGAATATTTCACACTAAATGTAGGCTCAGTAGCAACACGCTCCATGCTATAGGAAGCATTTAAACCTGTATTGAAAAGGGTCTCTGTGTCCGAACATGCTGGTATTCGGAAGGCCATAGCACCAAGTTGAACAAGCTGGAGAAAAAGCTGAAAGCCTTGAAAGCCCAGATGGTTAGCAATCTGGACTCAGAGGCTAAAGTTGAAATAAATCTGACTCTACTGGTTTTCTGCAAGGCTGAGGAGAGAAGTCAATTTTTTAAGGAAAGAAGCATGGGCCAGACAATATCTGAAGAGTAAGCGTACAAACAAAACCCTGACTTTCCTTTTCAAAGACCCCACCTAAGCCGGTCTGGTGGCTTACTAAGGGGCCTATTACGATGTCGGGCGGAGGATGTCTGACACCGTTTCTGTCATGGGACCGACCGACACCCGGTCGGCGGTCCTGACCGACTAATTAGGATGCGAGCGAACACTGTTCAGTCGCATTCCTATGCTTTACAATGGGAACATGTATTCCGGCTGGAATGCATGCTCCCATTGTAAAATAGGAGGTGCAGTTCATCCCTGCACCTGTGGCAGGCACCTCAAGGTGCCTGCCAAAAGGGGCAGGGATGAACAGGGGGGCACTATAGATGCCCCCTCGGCCACCAACCGGAGGCAGTGCACCCAAGGGGGCCCTGCTGGGGGGCCCCAAAGTCGAGTTCCGACAGCCTTTCTGTCTCGGAAAGGCTGACATGGAAAGGCTGCCGAAACCCGACATTGCAATCCCTAGGGCAGAAAGAGACACCCTAGGGATTACTGGCCACATTCCGACTGGCGGACGGGCTCTCCGAGCCCATAGGAAGCCAGTCGGAATGACCGTTTGGATTCCTTTCCGACCGCCTCCATCGTAATGAGGCAGTCGGAAAGGAATCCGACCGGCATATTACGATGCGGTCAGAAAGGCTCCGACCAATGGTCGGAGCCGTTTCCGACTGCAGCATAATCGGCCCCTAAGTGTCCACTGTAGGGGCATGTGTTTGACCTCATGGTCACAGGTTCGAATACGGGCGGATCCACTCAGCCTTTCACCTTTCTGAGGTCCATAAAAGGAGTACCATTGAGTTGGGTAACAATAAACATTTGATATTCAGCTGCAAGATACCCTTTTGGGTAAACGTGCACTTTACAAATACACATTTTAAGTAATGTTAAAGCAACATAACCCCTAGGGTCATAGACTAGAATGGAATGCTTAAGCTAACTACACCTGATATATTGGCGATGTTTAATAAGTACTACTCATGCCTCTATACACCTCACACACAATTTATTAAAATACGAATAACTGAAAACTTAAAGTCACCATGGCCTGGCTTCAGCAGGGCAATAAATTACCATCAAATTAACCGCTGACCACGGACGAGATCCAGAAAGCAATCACTAGCTTGTCCAATGGGAGGGTCCCCCAGTCTGACAGCCACATGGCTGAATTTTGCAAAGTATCTCAGGGCGTACTCAGTTTGCAACTCCTGGAAGTCTATAATGAACAATCCACATGAAGTTGGAGTCCCCAGAAGAACCCGTTATTACCTTACTGAAGCCAGCTAAAGACCCATTACTTACCAAATCCTATTGACCCCTGCCCTTTTTTAATTTAGATCGTAAAATAGTGGCCTGTGTAATTGCCAGTAGGTTATCAAGTTCAATAAAGGGCTTGGTCCTACCCAATTAGATGGGATTCAAAGCCACCAGATCTACCACCCATAATATATGTACATTATTTGCAATACTGTATCAGATAGACCCTGGTATTTCTAGATGTTGAAAGGGACTCTATTTCCTGGAGTAGCCATTTATATCACAGTCCTGAAACAAATGGGCATAGAGGCATATCTACTCAACCTGATACAGCCACTATATGCTCACCCGGCAGCCCGTATAAAAATCAAGAATTCGATGTCAGATCCAATACCTCTTACCAAAGGCATGTGACAGGATTGCCCCTTGTTGCCACTTTTATTTGACATGGTGGTGGAGCCATTGCCATGCAAACTCGGGCAGCATCACACGCATAAATGCATAACCTTCACTAATAGGTACCTGGTGCTAATCACATACGTGGATTACATCACGTTGTTCATAAAAAACTAGGGGACCAATCTCACGCCAGTCCTCCAGGAAATTACAAAGTTTGAGGCTTACTCGGGGATTATGATGAACTGGAGATAATCTGAAATGTGTCCAATAGTACCCGCTGATTGGGAAAGATGGCTTGACACATGGTACATGGGTCTCATGATACACATAGATTAGGGAAAAGTTATTCGGGATAATTATAGACCAGTGGTCTCTAGACTGTGCATACAGATAGACTGATGGATAGGTCTCCCACTGTAGATGGCCAACAGGACAGAGATATATATAAAATGGTAGGCATGCTCAAGTTTTTATTTTTATTTCAGTAACATTTTGATCCTGATGTCTCAGAGTTTCTTCAGTGCTATCAGCACTGAATTCGGTAGATTAATGTGGGCAGGCAATCAGGTGAGACTAGGTTTGGAGATTATGACAGTATCGCTCATCAAACGGGGAATGACAATTCTAGATCCTGAAACATAGTATCTATCTGCACAATCCTTTTATGCAATTTATGGGTACCGCCCTCGGACACTAATGCCACACTCTGTTACAAAAACTAGTAAGTGAGCGTCAAGCATACTTCAGACCCAAGCTTGGTACTACCACCATCGCAGCCACGCAGGGCCGGCCTTAGGGCTGTTGACGCCGTGTACAACAACCTTTTTTGGCGCCCCACCATTATCTCCTCCTTAGATTCCTTCGCTACTAACCAGAAAAAGGGCCCATCATCTCTCCATAGCACTTTGCTCGAAATACATTTCATTTGTTTTAAAGCACTGGTAAAGGCTGGCTTTACGAATCCACTAAAATACAGATCTGTTCTTTGCAGCAGGCATATGAACCATCTGTGTTACTTTATGGCGAGTCAAAATTGCCACTAAACAAAACTTCAGACTCTCTCTTTAGCAGGAACATTAATCACAAGAGTAATCTTAACAATTTTATTGCTGGAGGCACAAGGAACTCTGCAGCAGGTGCTTTTAAATGATAGGTTATTGCTAAACAACCCCCTCCCCCAGTCAGTGCTCCCCCCAAGGTCAGCACCCAGTGCGACTGTACCAATCGCACTGCCCTAAAGCCGGCCCTGCAGCCACGAACAGGACAGGGCATAGAATGTTCTACCGGGCTAAGTTGCTTCATCAATATTCACCAAAGACTCCCCTCCTAGGAAATCTGGTGATACCCCTGACCCCAGAGAGAGCAGTAAAGATCTCCTTACATCAGCACCAGCACACTGAGAAGGGACATTTATACATTGATGGGCTACTTCTGACCCTTGCACAATTTATAGACAGATGTCCCACCAAAGACTTAGAGATATTTATATACTACAGATTGAGGCATGTGATGAGACTTCACTTCACCACATTGCCAAAGGCACTAGGCGAATTTTCTCCACTTACAAAGTTAATTAATACAGTGTACAGCGGGGGCTAGGTCTCGCAGCTTTATCAGCTGGCCAATGCAGCTAAAACAACTTACTGCATGCAAATGTGGGAGGCAGATTTGGGCAATCTCTGGGATGTTCATGAATGGTCTGCTACGCTACATAGGTCTGATAGTGCCAGACAGAAGAGTGCCATTGCTGTGGTCAACTTCAAGCGGATCTGTTCCACATGGCATAGTCATGTTGTTACTTTGCCAGCTACTGGGTATAGATATTAAACATATTGGGGCCGATTCCGATCTCGGTCGGAGGCGCACCCAATACCATTCGGTCGGGAAAAAAGCCATGCGAATGCCTGTTTCCCGACCGATCCGTACATCATACCGAACGAGTAAGTACGATGCGCACAACAGCACAGAATCCGGCCGAGTCGTACTCACCCAATCCAGGTCCTGTTCTCCGACCGAGGCGAATCCGGAAACGCAGAATCGAGTCGCACGGAAGGGAAAATGCAGCCCCGTCCGGCCGAACAAGTACGATGCGCTTTCCGTACGCGCCGAACCCGTCGCTACGCACGGCACGTCAAAGCATCCGGGAGAGGCGCACATAAGCTCCGATTCGCGCCACAACACGATCCACGGCTACGAGGCGAACACGCCAGCGACGAGGACGACGCGAAGCAACGAGAAAGACGAACGACACGAACCAACCATGAATCCCTTCGTCCCGATCCTACCAATATTCTACATTTACTACCGGAACAGGCACGGACGCGTACGGCGCAGAAGGTAAGTCAGACACCAACCACAAAACACATACAACACGTACACAACACATCACACACACACAGAGGGATGCAGAATTTACTTACACCAGCAACAGCAGCACCATAGGGGCGGGATGCCCATCACCAATGCCACATATGCACACAGGGGCCTGGATGTGCACCACCACCACCACCCCTACCCAGGGGGGGCCGGATGCCAACCACTACTACCACCCTTAGCCAGGGGGGGTGCCAGATGCCCACCACCACTACCACCCTTACCCAGGGGGCTGGATGCCTACCACTACTACCACCCTTAGCCAGGGGGTGCCAGATGCCCACCACCACTACCACCCTTACCCAGGGGGCTGGATGCCTGCCACCACTACCACCCTTAGCCAGGGGGCTGGATGCCTACCACTACTACCACCCTTACCCAGGGGGGCTGGATGCCTACCACTACTATCACCCTAAGCCAGGGGGCTGGATGCCCACCACTACTACCACCCTTACCCAGGGGGCTGGATGCCTACCACTACTACCACCCTTATCCAGGGGGCTGGATGCCTACCACAACTACCACCCTTACCCAGGGGGCTGGATGCCTACCACTACTACCACCCTTAGCCAGGGGGTGCCAGATGCCCACCACCACTACCACCCTTACCCAGGGGGCTGGATGCCTACCACTACTACCACCCTTACCCAGGGGGGCTGGATGCCTACCACTACTATCACCCTAAGCCAGGGGGCCAGATGCCTACCACTACTACCACCCTTACCCAGGGGGCTGGATGCCTATCACTACTACCACCCTTAGCCAGGGGGTGCCAGATGCCCACCACCACTACCACCCTTACCCAGGGGGGGCTGGATGCCTACCACTACTACCACCCTTAGCCAGGGGGGTGCCAGATGCCCACCACCACTACCACCCTTGCCCAGGGGTGCTGGATGCCTACCACAACTACCACCCTTACCCAAGGGGGTGCCAGATGCCCACCACCACTACCACCCTTACCCAGGGGGGTGCCAGATGCCCACCACCACTACCACCCTTACCCAGGGGGCTGGATGCCTACCACTACTATCACCCTAAGCCAGGGGGCTGGATGCCTACCACTACTACCACCCTTAGCCATGGGGGTGCCAGATGCCCACCACCACCACCACCCTTATCCAGGGGGGCTGGATGCCTACCACTACTACCACCCTTACCCAGGGGGGCTGGATGCCTACCACTACTATCACCCTAAGCCAGGGGGCTGGATGCCCACCACTACTACCACCCTTACCCAGGGGGCTGGATGCCTACCACTACTACCACCCTTACCCAGGGGGCTGGATGCCTGTCACTACTACCACCTCTACCCATGGGGGGCTGGATGCCTACCACCAACACCACCCCCACTCATAGGATGGACAATGCATGACACAACCAGCACACCACAACCTAGGGAATGCAAGAAAAAGACATCCCCCCAACACCATGACAAGCGTGTGTAGACTGTGTCAAATGCCTACAACACTGAACATGACTTTGAACATACAATGTGACCCCCTAACACATGTGCCACACATATATGTGTGTGGCCCCCACAATGCAAGCAGGCCATGACCATTGTGGCAATGGGGTCCAAAACCCATCATCACAGTGACCAAAATGTAAGTGTGGGGTCCATAGCTGAAGCACATTTTGAACAGTGTGACAATGGGGTCCAAACCCCCATCATCACAGTGACCAAAATGTAAGTGTGGGGTCCATAGCTGAAGCACATTTTGAACATTGTGGCAATGGGGTCCAAACCCCCATCATCACAGTGACCAAAAGGTAAGTGTGGGGTCCATAGCTGAAGCACATTTTGAACAGTGTGGCAATGGGGTCCAAACCCCCATCATCACAGTGACCAAAAGGTAAGTGTGGGGTCCATAGCTGAAGCACATTTTGAACAGTGTGGCAATGGGGTCCAAACCCCCATCATCACAGTGACCAAAATGTAAGTGTGGGGTCCATATCTGAAGCACATTTTGAACATTGTGGCAATGGGGTCCAAACCCCCATCATCACAGTGACCAAAATGTAAGTGTTGACAAAGAAAAAGCTGCAACTGCCAAACTGCATGGATGATTCCTGGTCACAGAACATAAAACACATCAGTGGCAAAGTAGTGCATGTGTCCCATTGCAACATAGATTGGGGGAGGCAAATACTGCAGTGCAAATAAGACATCCCTTTGGCCATGTGCAGACAAACAACACCCATGGGGGCTGACACTGTCAACATTCATCAATGACACAATGACAGAAGTGACCATCAGAATGCAGACCCACATATTTGCACCAATGGGCACACAAATGCAGATACCCTGTGGAGACTGTAGATGTGAGGTGAACAGATACCATACCATGGCAGCAATGGGACACACAAACCAAGATCATTGTGCTGACTGATGACCTAGGAGTCCCAGGGACAGCAGGGGAAACCCACCAAACTACATACAGCCAATGGCACACCTAAGATATGCCAATGCAGTGGTGCAGATGCACAAACACAAACAGGCAGACCCACACTGCACATCAAACACAACAGGTGAGGGGGGGGGGGTGCCAGTGTCCCCAGGCAACCACACACCACATGAGGAGGCCTGAATACCAATTATACAGATGTGCATACAGTGCCACACAAAGGTAACTCATGGATCCAAATCCCCTATGTGGGCAATCAGGCATTGTCAGATGAGAGGGAGCACAAATCACACATGTCACACAGGCACGTAGGAACAGCAACTGACACAGCAAGACACAGACACACCACAGCACTACCCCCAGGGCCCCCACAATGTGGTGACCCTGGGCTGCATTACAATCCAACTGTGATGACAAAGCTAAATGTCGTTCACACTGTGAACCACAGTCATGTGTCCTGAGCAACAAACTACCATCACACCTACACAAGCACAAATCAATCAGCACGGCCAGTAAGCCAAGGCCAACATGGAGACAGGGGTCTAGCCGGGCAACAACTCTCATCTGCACACACTCAACACCACACACCTCGACCTCCAACAATGTGCAGCAGTGAAGCACACATGCACTGGTGACATTGCACATGCACCCATGACAATTCCAGGGTGGTGGGTGGGAACCAAGGTGCAGAAACACATCACACATGGCCACTCAACAAGACTCCTGAATGTCTGACACACTGCACACTACGCTGTACATGGACATGACGGCAATACCACACCAACCAATGGGATCCCAGCCACAGTCACACACCAATGAAGAAGCCAAGGTCACCCACAAAGAACACACATAGACAACAACCAACATTGCAGCCCGGACCCTGAGGAGTGCCAGCAGTCACACACACAACGTGTCACAATCACTGAAAGATAACACAAACTGGAAATCACATGACAGGTGCAAACAACAAGTGCCAAGGGGAAACCTGACTGTGACCCATCTGCGTCTGCACACAAACTCAGCCCTGACAGCAAACACACCTATGGGTGACACCCTGATGACCAGTAATGTGCCATGCACCCACATCACAGAGAACCCAGGGAGAAGACTTTGGGGGAACATAGGTCAACTCAGCAAGCATCACAAACAGGTACAACACTAGGGATCACAGCATGCACAGCAAAACGGAAGTGAACACACAGACATGCTCATACAACACACACCTTGGGCGCAGGCAATGTCACAGGAGTACACACTGCCATGAGGGGACTCCACTCCTGTGTGAGGAAAGCTGTGCCATATGTTGCCTCAGTAGGGCCCCATCATGTCAGCTGAGCACTTGGTCACACAATCAACAATTAGCACCAAATGAAGGCTCCCGTCACATCAGCCTTGTCATGGAAGTGCCAACGAAATCATCAGCACAGATCCAACACACTTGTATAGCAATGTTGCACTGACAACACAGATGAGTCCTTCCCCATTGATGCCCAAACCTGCATGTCCAGTGGAGATGGCCACACGGTCAGGGAAGTAGACGAATTGAACAATGGCAGGCACAACAGATGTGCAGGGGTGGAAGCCACAGATGTGAAATTGCTAATGTAAGTAGGAAATCCCATTGCCAAATACTGAACACATGACACCCTCAGATGCTGCTATGGATGACATGGATACACCACAGGATAGGACACATTCCCCCTGGACCACATGTGTTCCTGCACAGTAACACTTCATTATCATGAGACCAAATATCACCATCACTGCAGCAAGGGCATGGTTAGCATCATCAACAACATGTACATCAGAAGCATAAGCACTAGAGAACAGAAAGTTGCTTTATTCAGCATATGTGTGTTTAAAAGTGATGAAAGTCCAGAAAAAACACAAAGGCCAATGGCCAGTCCAATGTCAAAGTCCAAACAGGGTGACAGTGGCAGATGTCACCCTACGCATGCCTGCACTGCACAAAACCAGGGACAATCCACTAGGAGGGGCAACCGGGGGCAGGCCAGGCACCGCAGGGACAGGATCAGGGCTCACCAGGAGGAGGCAGGGAAGGGGTGGTGGGTGCTGGAGAGCCACTGATAACTGCAGTGGAGGTGTCTGACATGGTGTGTGCCGGCACAACTGGGGGCATGACTCAGATGTTGTGGGTGCCGGCACGACTGCAGTGGACCCTGCAGATGGAGTGGACAGGTCCGCCACTGCAGTGCCCAAGTCAGACAGGGTGGTAGTGGACTCCACTGCAGTGCCTACCACCAGGGGAGGAGAATGGGGAACAGGCAAGGTGGGCTGGACAGAGGGGGAGGACACCCTCACCACATCAGTGGCACAGACAAGCGCAGCGGGGGGTGTGGTGCCGGGAGAGCAAGTGGCAGGGGGAGAAGGCCAGATCCTCTTGGGGATGGTATATCTGTGGGTGGGGGAACCTGGGGCAGGGTGTGGTGGGGGCACCTGTGGAGTGGGGGCCTGAGGGTTAGAGGAAGGAGACCTGGTGCCTGAGCTGCAGGGCGGAGGTGGGGTCTTGCTCTTACGACTCCGGGGGGACTTGCGGGTGGTGGCCTCAGTCTGTCTGCACCTGGGGGAGGGTGTCCGGGGGCGAGGGGCACTCTGCTCCGTGTGGGTGGGCTTCCTCTTCCCCCTAAATGCTGTATCAGCTGGATCGGAGGGGAAGAGGCCGAGGTCACTGAGGAAGAGCCGCTGGGTCTTTGGGGTTGCAGGTGAGGCAATGGAGGGTGCTTTGGAGGGAGAGGCAACTGAGGACTGCGCAGTGCTCGTGGATGCGTGTGTGTGTTCCAGGGCCCCATCCCCTGTGAGTCTGGTTTCAGTCCCCTGACTGTGCGTGCATGTGCGTTTTGTTTGTGGCATGTGTGTCTGTGTCTGTGTGCTGGACGTGTGTGTGCTGGTGTGTGCCTGTGCCGGTGTGTGTACTTGGGACGGGTAAGGTGCTGGGGAGTGTGGATGGAGCAGAGGCAGGAGGGGTGAGGGACTGTCTGAGGAGGGACACTGTTGCCGTCAGGGAGGAGTCCATGGACCTATTGCCCCTCTGTAGGTCAGACATGCCCGATGAGATGCCCTCCATGAACGACACCAGCTGAGTCAACAGAGCGGTGTGCGCATGGAGGACACTCAGCATGGCTGTCTGCCCTACATGGAGCTGGCGAAGGAGGTACACAGACTCCTCACTCAGGGCAGCAGGGGACACAGGGGCAGGGGGTGCGGTGCCTGGCCCAAAGGAGACACGCTCCCGAACATGGGAGCCTCCACGGACCTGGGGAATGGGAGCCGATGGGAGAGCGGTGGTGGTGCTGGTGGTGGCGGGGACAGCAACACTAGCTGGGGTGTGGTGGCTGCTGACACCCGCCTCATAAGGGAGTCATCCTCCGAGCCGCTGTGGTCCTCAGCTGAGGTGGATGCTGCTGAGCACTCCTCGGTGTGGCTCCCCTCGCCCTCTGTGCCACTGGGTCCCTCCGACCACTCCTCGGCTGCTGACCCAGTCTGGCTCTCCGGCTCCTCCTGGTCCGTGGAGCTGTCCCCTTCCATGGCCGTGGATGTATCTGCAAACAATGGGGAAACAGACAGACATCAGTCACCTGCACCAAACGCACACACCACTGTGAGCACAGCACATTACAGAGCAAGCCCTGGCATCATTAGTTGAACATTGCTAAAAGTGCCCTAACTGAACAGGAGAAGCCAATTGTCAGTCTGATGCCAACCATGGCACTCACATCCCACATGGCCTTGCACCCATCTGTCTGGTGTCTGTTGGATAGCAACACCCCAGTGTGGACACATGCACCACCTACACAGTAGTTGGACAGTGCAGAGGACACGGTGTAGCATGTGGACATGCACACATCACAACTCTTGCCACTGAGTCAGTACAGGTTTCCGGATGAAAGGGATGCCCAGAGTCAAATAGGAAATGCATGTGATGCATACCAGCGACAGACACCATGATGCACCCATGTCCTGATAGCCATCGCCACAATGGTGTGCATGTAGCACATGTCACTCCCCTGCAGGATCACCAATAAGTAGACACATGCCATGGCGGAGGCATGACTGCTAAGTCATACATCACTGTCTCAGTGATGTATGACTTGGCAGCCAGACAACAACACTCTGCACTATGTCACAATAGTAGGTCATGGGGAATGCAAGTCCTGGAGCTGCACAAGTGCACATGTACATCCCCCACACAACACATCATCTTAACCCTCATCTGTCCAGGTCATACCGATTGGACATATGGGAGACCTGTGACACTACCCTCTGAACCTGAGCCCCTCACAATCTGCTGTGAATGGGAAACAGCTGCCTGAACTTCACATTCGCATTCCCCAGTCTGCACGGGCAGCTGATCAAACACCTATGTGACACACAAGTATCGTCTCCTATGGTCACATCTCCAGTGGCATGCTGAGCCCCTACCGAGAAACACCCCAGCAGTCCTGGCAACAAATCCACAGCATACTGACACAGAGGCAGACACCTGAGGGGTCAAATCACTGCGCACAACGTGTCAGCTGATACACGGGAGTGGGAGTACAGGTGTATTGGATGGGCTGGAGTAGGCATGACTGTCCTGCCCCACATGAATGAGGGATGAGCCCTGGACAGTGGATAGCTGGCTATGTATGTGTGACACACGTAATCTGCACACTCCTGGGGCCCAAACATTGTTCCCACCCGCTGCATGGGTGTGTGCCAGATGCCCCAGGCACATGTGGTGGCTCAGCTCAGCAAGTGGACCGCATATCAAAGCAACACGCAGATTACATGTCCGAACACAGGCGTTGTGTGAACAATGGACCCACCCATGATGCCCACAACAGAGTTAGGGAAACAGATGCTGTCCCCCACCTTTAGTGAAGCAAACTGCAAGGACACAGTCCCAAGTGACACAATTCCCTGAATGTAAGGGCCACACCTGGGTATCAGATGAGGAGTGGGCAGTGCACAATAGAGGGACATGGCTCCTGGACAACATGACTGCTGCACTGTGGCAGTTGAACCAGGCCAGAGGAGGGCACAAAGCATGTAATACAGAGTTCACAGTGCAGTCTTTGACTCACCCCCTCCTTGCTGCTGTCTGGCCTTCAGCTGCCCATCCAGGTCTGGAAACACCACCGCCAGGATCTGGAGCATGTGGGTGGTCAGGGTCCGTGTTCCGCCCCTCCTGCGAGGAGGAGACAGCTTCAGCTGGACCCGTGCAATCCTCCGGGTCCAGCCCCGAAGGTCCTGCCACCTCTTCTGGCAGTTGCGGATCCGGCGCTTGTAGACCCCCACGGACCGGACAGCCCGGACGATGTCCTTCCAGATCTCCTGCTTCCGATGGGCATTAACCTGTCAGGATGACAAAGTGAAAAGGCCATTACTACACATGCAACATATCCGTGCATGACACAGTTGTAAATACATGTCTCAATCACAGGGGCACATGATGTACACAGGCAGTGCAACGCTGCCCATGGACAGTTTGCCAGAAGTCACTACATGGTATCATTGCATGGGAAGTAAAACCTTGTTCAAATGCACTGTCACTGCACCATACCTGTCCAGTGCATGTCACTACACACTATGGGGGTGACAACTACTCAGTGAGCCTGCTAGCCAGTGGCGTTCAGACTTTCAGCCTTGCTAGTCAGACAAAATGCACATTCAGAAAGGTAGTGCACAGAACACTCACCTGCTCCCCTGGTGTCCCATACAGCTTGCTGTACTGTGGAAGTAGGCTGTCCAGCAGGGCCTGGTTCTCCTCAAGGCTGAAGGCTGGGGCTCTCTCCACAGTACGTGCCATTGCAGGGTCCAGAGGGGGCAGAGACAGCAGCAGTGCAGTGGCAGATGTCGTCCTGGAGCATGTAGTGCAGGCAAGTGAGCTCTCAGGGGAACAGCCAGCAATACATATGTGCTGCAGAGGCAGATACTGTCCCATGTGTCCAAAGTGATAGGTCCAAGTCGTTTGCATCTTCTGAATCTGGCCAATCCATGGAATAGCAGCACCAATACACGCCCAGAGCATCCTTCAAATCTTCAACTTCATGACATACATGATTTTGCAACATTGTTGTGGGTGACCAACTGAATTTCCAGCAACAGACTCGTTCGAATTTCGAAAACGCGTCCGTTGCCAGGCTAGGCCATTGACAATGGGTGCGCACCGATCGGTCCATTGCTGTTCAACGCGTACAGGGGTACAACGCGTACCCGCACACATTGAATGCAATGGGCTGGCCGGGTGCACCGATCGGTCCATTGCTGTTCAACGCGTACAGGGGTACAACGCGTACCCGCACACATTGAATGCAATGGGCCGGCGGGGTGCACCGATCGGTCCATTGCTGTTCAACGCGTACAGGGGTACAACGCGTACCCGCACACATTAAATGCAATGAGCCGGCCGGGTGCACCGATCGGTCCATTGCTGTTCAACGCGTACAGGGGTACAACGCGTACCCGCACACATTGAATGCAATGGGCCGGCCGGGTGCACCGATCGGTCCATTGCTGTTCAACGCGTACAGGGGTACAACGCGCACTCGCGCACATTGAATGCAATGGGCCGGCCGGGCGCACCGATCGGTCCATTGCTGTTCAACGCGTACAGGGGTACAACGCGTACCCGCACACATTGAATGCAATGGGCCGGCCGGGCGCACCGATCGGTCCATTGCTGTTCAACGCGTACAGAGGTACAACGTGTACCCGCACACATTGAATGCAATGGGCCGGCCGGGCGCACCGATCGGTCCATTGCTGTTCAACGCGTACAGGGGTACAACGCGTACCCGCACACATTGAATGCAATGGGCCGGCCGGGCGCACCGATCGGTCCATTGCTGTTCAACGCGTACAGGGGTACAACGCGTACCCGCACACATTGAATGCAATGGGCCGGCCGGGTGCACCGATCGGTCCATTGCTGTTCAACGCATACAGGGGTACAACGCGTACCCGCACACATTGAATGCAATGGGCCGGCCGGGCGCACCGATCGGTCCATTGCTGTTCAACGCGTACAGGGGTACAACGCGTACCCGCACACATTGAATGCAATGGGCCTGCCGGGTGCACCGATCGGTCCATTGCTGTTCAACGCGTACAGGGGTACAACGCGTACCCGCACACATTGAATGCAATGGGCCGGCCGGGTGCACCGATCGGTCCATTGCTGTTCAACGCGTACAGGGGTACAACGCGTACCCGCACACATTGAATGCAATGGGCCGGCCGGGTGCACCGATCGGTCCATTGCTGTTCAACGCATCCCTGTACAAGTGACTGGCATATGTCACCATGCCTGTCTCAGATGAACATATGCCAGCCACAGATAGCTCCCAGGGAGTGAGGGGCACACCTACAACACGACAGCCTGTCCAAACTGTATCATAAGGCATGTAAGGCTGCATTTCCTATTGTGTGTATGTTGGTGTACATGTTGTCCTGTGGGTGTCACCTGGGGGCAGCCACCCCCAGGCTGTGCACGTGTTAATGGGGACAGGATCCTGGGTGTTACGTGTACATGACCACTGTGATGTGCAACTGTTCATATCTGTGCATGTGCCATGGTCACATTTCACGGTGGTGTATGTGTATGTCATGTCACATACCCCGTGAGTCCCATGTGGGACGGTATGTTTGAGCCAGGGTGTCCCAGTGGCACAATAGTGATGGTCCTCCACAGTCTGTGTGCATGTAGTGTTTACAATGTCTCTGATTTCATGTGCACAATGGGAGACAGTCTCCACATCCACGTTGTGTGTGCATGGACTTTGATGTTGTGCGTGTGTGTGTCACAGACGTCCATGTCTGTCCTGCAGTGGCAAGTGGGACCACTACATGTGGGGGTCATGGTTGTTTTGCTGTGGTGTATACATGATACTCCATGTAATGCCAGTGTCCATGTGGCAATACAGGGTCCCTGGGAATGTACCTGTCGTTGAGCTGTGATGCCTGGGGCACATCTGTCCTCACATGTCACTGTGGGGGTGATTGTGACATGGCAGCAGGAGATGGGAACTGTGACACGGCCTCATGATATCCAATGGGCCAACCTGGGACTTATTGATGCCACTTGTTGAACCGTGATGACAGATGTTGGCCATGTATGTACCATACATGTCCTTACGGAACTGCACACTTCATGTAGTTGTGCCTCATAATGATGTATGATGTGATATTGAATGTGTTCAATGCCGCATATTTGGGGTGACTGACAATCTTGCTTTCTTCTCCTCTGCACTGCAGGGCTCCTGCTGTCCATAGACCATTCCCAGACCTGGCAACGATGGTGGAACGGGACAGCATCCGACGGTACCGCTTCACCAGGCAGCTGATTGAGGATTTGGCAGTGCAGTTGGCCCCACATTTGCAGCCTGTCCGGCTGTATCCTACAGCGCTGACCCCCAAGGTGAAGGTGATGGCAGCCCTACACTTCTTTGCCACCGGTACCTTCCAACATACTGTGGCGACTGCTGGTGGGAGGTCACAGACCATGTTGAGCCGTGTGCTCCGCGATGTTTTGGAGGCAATGTTGCTATACCTGAACCGGTACATCTATTTCCCTAGACTGCAACGACTCACTGACGTGAAGAGTGACTTCTATGCCCTGGGGAGGATGCCGCATGTCATTGGCTCCATTGATGGGACACATGTGGCTTTGGTACCACCACAGGCCCAGGAGCAGGCCTACCGTAACCGCAAGCACTACCACTCGGTCAATGCACTGGTGGTGTGTCTTGCAGATATGACCATCTCACACGTGTGTGCCCGTTTCCCTGGTTCAGCACACGATGCCTTTGTGATGAGGAGTAGTCGCATCCCCAGGATGATGGCACAGATGCAGAACCAGCGTGCCTGGCTTGTCGGTGTGTACTGACTTTGTGCCATTGTGTGTGATCTGATCTGTAGTATTCCGCCCACTTTTCCAAGTCAGCTAATGTGCACTTGTCTGTCCGTAGGTGACTCGGGATACCCCAACATGCCGTGGTTGCTGACACCCCTCAGGAACCCTGTGACACCAGCCCAGATGCGCTACAATGAGGCACATGGTCGGACCAGGAGAGTGATTGAGAGGACATTTGGTCTCCTGAAGAGCCGCTTCCGCTGCCTCGACAAGACAGGAGGGTCCGTCCCATATGCCCCAGCGAAGGTGTGCAAGATTATCATCGTCTGCTGCATGCTCCACAACCTGGCAGTGCGGAAAGAGTTGCCTCTCATCCAGGATGACAATGACCAACATCCGCCACCTGTGGAGGATCCTGGCCTGGACCACGATGCCAGTGATGATGATGATGATGAGGGTGATGTCCACACACAGCTCATCACCAACTTCTTTAGCTGAATGTGAGTATCCTGAGGTGTCATGTCAATGATGTGAGTTGGCATGATATGTGTAGGTGGTGCTCTGGTGCTGTTGGAGTGTGTCCATGGGCTACTTGACTGGATGTGTGTAGCGATGTGTGCTTACAGGTGGTATGTACTCCCCAACAGTGTTGACATGCTAACTTGGTTCTGGGTGGGTATCTTGTAACATGTATTGTGCATGAGTTTTGCTGTTCTGTCCTGTTCTCCATTGCTTTTGACTGTGTGTCATTTCTGTCCTTCACAGGGTACTTTCAGATTCGTTTGGTCAACTGTGTCCACCGACGACGTGATTGTACTTCCAGGGTGGTAGCTGTTGTGTCCCTACAGGTGATGTGCGCCACACCCATGGACTTCCTTCCTTCTACAGTTGTTGACTGTGTGCCCGCTGCCAGGTGGGATTACCTTGCATCTGTAGTGGTTACGACATGTTGCAACTGTGTAATAAACCTGTGCTTCACTTTGTGATGTGCGTTGTCTGTGGTCACACATTTGACTGCCATTTGCTTACTGCACCTGTGGGCTACTTGACTACAACTGGGAATAGGTGTGTTGTCTGTGCATTGCACCGTCTTTCCTGGCAACATCAGTGTAGGCAATGAGTCAGATGGCCTAGTTGTGTATGTGTTGTGTAGCCCTGGTGGTGTGTCTCCCTCATATGTGTCACATTGCCTTTACTCACATGCCTGTGTTGTACTTGCTGTTGCAGTTCGCATACACAGTGTAATTTTGCAGTTCATCATCCCCATGACAGCACCCACGTTGGAATCACAACAGAGGCAAGTATGGTGTATTAGTGTGTTTATTGTGATACATTTGTGTGAATAGTGCATAGGATGGTTAGTGCTGTACATTTATATTGCAATCAGACGTTCCTAGGTGAATTGAAAGTCCTGGTAGACAAAATCCCCAGTATCAGGGCCACAGTTGTCTGAGACATTGGTCCAACTTGTACTCCACATGTCATGTGTGGGAGTTGTGTTGCCGTCAACAGGGTGAACAGTTTGTGCACAAAGGTGAACATCCAGAACAGGTTCAGGCTTCCTGGGGTTGCACTTGGCCATCGGCCTCTCACTTGCCCCTCCTCGGACGACCCCTCTTCTTTGGGGGGCCCTCAAGTACAGGCTGCTGCGGTGCAGGGGACTCTCCGCCAGAGTCATCCTCCCTCCCTGTGGCAGTTGCAGTTTGATCAGCACCAGATGTTGTTGGCACACAGGGAGGTGTAGACTGGTTGCTGTTCATCTGGCGGAGGCATTGTAATATGTCCCTGTGCACCGCCGTCATCTCTTGCAGTGCGTCCCACTTGGACTCCATGCGGGACATGTGTGAGTCCAAGCGGGCATGATGGGCAGCCTGCTGCTGTTTCATGTCTCTGAGGAGCCCCACCACCTGGCTGAGATCTCCGGTGCTGGACTGGTACTCATCAGCTATGCGTACCAGTTGTGGGTCATCATGTACACCAGCAACCTCTGCAAGCAGCGACCTCTGTCTCCCACCACTCCCACCACCCCTGCCGACATGTGCAGTGCGTGAAGTGGCACGCACAGATGACCCTGGTCCCCCTTGGGGGTTGGTGGTGGTGTCCATGGCCCCACGTTGGTCCAGGGTCCCTGTGCTGGTGGTGCTCCTTGTTCTGTCCATGTCGGCAGGGATGGTATTTGTGGTGACAGTCGTTGGAGGGGTGGGTGCAGGGGGTGCAGCTGGTGGTCCTGCTGGTGCTGCAGCTGGTGGTCCTGCTGGTGCTGCATGTTGACTTGCACCGAAGGTGCCAGGTTGGTCTTCTTCGTCCGAGGAGGGCAGAGGCTGTACGACACCAGTGAGCTCCGTAACCTCTTGAGCCTGGGACTGGGACTCCTCAGCGTCTGCTGCTGTGTCCCCATCATCACCTGTTTTTGGGAGACACACACAATGTATGTTATGTTTCTGCAGGCATCAATGGTTGACACACCTGACAGTTGTGACTGTGCCTCTGGGTGCGGGCCTGTACATTGCATTGTCCTAAGTTGTCACAGTCAGGGGTTGATATTGGTGTAGCACATTGTCCTGCATTATTTGGGCATTTCTATGTATTTGTTGGGGTGTGAACATGGTCTGCATTGGTTGTATTTGGTTGACAGCCGGCCCTCCTTCCCACCCAGCCAGTCAGTTATCCCACCATGGACTGTGCTTGCATTGCAGGGAGTGAAAGTTGTCTTTCAGGATGTCAGTCAGTGGTGTCCTGCTGTTGGTTGTTGCACAGTTGCCAGCAGGGCCTTGTGCTCCCCACAGCAGTAGCCAGTGTCAGCCATCTTGTCAGTTGTTTTCCACTCCCTGTGATGTGAGCATGGTTCAGGGTGGTGTTGATGGGACAGTTGTGGGGGTGAGCTATGTCTGTGACTATGACTCCCATCATGCTATTGCCTCCACCCCACTTCCCAGCATTCCCATACTTACTTGCTTTTGTGGGGAGTTCAGTGTGTGTGGGTGTGAGAGCAATGGCAAGATGGCTGACAGTGGTGTCCTGCTGTTGGTTGGTGTGCAGTTCCCAGCATGCCCTTGTGCTCCCCACGACACAGCAACAGTGTCAGACATCTTTGATGGGCCTTTCCACTCTCTGTGGGATGTGCATGCGTGAGTGTGAGCTTGCTGGGCCATGTGGTGGGGGATGTAGAGCTGTGACTACGACTCCCATCATGCTATTGCCTCCACCCCCTTCCCAGCATGCCCATCCTTCCTTCCTTTTGACTCTGCTTCCCTGTGGGGTGGGCTGCCTGTGCTGACAGGATGGCTGGGAGTGTTGTCCTGGCAGTTGTTTGGCTAAAAGTCCAAAGAGTGTCCCTGTGCTTCACACAACATAACCCAGGGTGGAGGTTCTTTGTGGGATCTTGAGTTAGGATGTGAGGCATTGCATTCTCCCAGGTGGGTTATGTGGAGTATGTGTTGAGGGGGTGTGTGAGGGGAGGTGCTTGTGACTATGGTCAGTGCTGCAAGTCCTCCTTCCCACCCAGCCAGATATCCCACCATGGAACGTGCTTGCATTGCAGGGAGTGGAAGTTGTCTTTCAGGATGTCAGTCAGTGGTGTCCTGCTGTTTGTTGGTGCACAGTTGCCAGCAGGGCCTTGTGCTCCCCACAGCAGTAGCCAGTGTCAGCCATCTTGTCAGTCCTTATCCACTCCCTGTGATGTGAGCATGGTTCAGGGTGGTGTTGATGGGCCAGTTGTGAGGCTGAGCAATATCTGTGCCTACTACTCCCATCATGCTATTGCCTCCACCCCCCTTCCCAGCATGCCCATGCTTCCTTCCTTTTGACTCTGCTTCCCTGCGGGGTGGGCTGCCTGTGCTGACAGGATGGCTGGGAGTGTTGTCCTGGCAGTTGTTTGGCTAAAAGTCCCAAGAGTGTCCCTGTGCTTCACACAACATAACCCAGGGTGGTGGTTCTTTGAGGGATCTTGAGTTAGGATGTGAGGCATTGCATTCTCCCAGGTGGGTTATGTGGAGTATGTGTTGAGGGTGTGTGTGAGGGGAGGTGCTTGTGACTATGGTCAGTGCTGCAAGTCCTCCTTCCCACCCAGCCAGATATCCCACCATGGAACGTGCTTGCATTGCAGAGAGTGCAAGTTGGCTTTCAGGATGTCAGGCAGTGGTGTTGTGCTGTTTGTTGGTGCACAGTTCCCAGCAGGGCCTTGTGCTCCCCACAGCAGTAGCCAGTGTCAGCCATCTTGTCAGTCCTTATCCACTCCCTGTGATGTGAGCATGGTTCAGGGTGGTGTTGATGGGCCAGTTGTGAGGCTGAGCAATATCTGTGCCTACTACTCCCATCATGCTATTGCCTCCACCCCCCTTCCCAGCATGCCCATGCTTCCTTCCTTTTGACTCTGCTTCCCTGTGGGGTGGGCTGCCTGTGCTGACAGTATGGCTGGGAGTGTTGTCCTGGCAGTTGTTTGGCTAAAAGTCCCAAGAGTGTCCCTGTGCTTCACACAACATAACCCAGGGTGGTGGTTCTTTGTGGGATCTTGAGTTAGGATGTGAGGCATTGCATTCTCCCAGGTGGGTTATGTGGAGTATGTGTTGAGGGGGTGTGTGAGGGGAGGTGCTTGTGACTATGGTCAGTGCTGCAAGTCCTCCTTCCCACCCAGCCAGATATCCCACCATGGAACGTGCTTGCATTGCAGAGAGTGCAAGTTGGCTTTCAGGATGTCAGGCAGTGGTGTTGTGCTGTTTGCTGGTGCACAGTTCCCAGCAGGGCCTTGTGCTCCCCACAGCAGTAGCCAGTGTCAGCCATCTTGTCAGTCCTTATCCACTCCCTGTGATGTGAGCATGGTTCAGGGTGGTGTTGATGGGCCAGTTGTGAGGCTGAGCAATATCTGTGCCTACTACTCCCATCATGCTATTGCCTCCACCCCCCTTCCCAGCATGCCCATGCTTCCTTCCTTTTGACTCTGCTTCCCTGTGGGGTGGGCTGCCTGTGCTGACAAGGTGGCTGGGAGTGTTGTCCTGGCAGTTGTTTGGCTAAAAGTCCCAAGAGTGTCCCTGTGCTTCACACAACATAACCCAGGGTGGAGGTTCTTTGTGGGATCTTGAGTTAGGATGTGAGGCATTGCATTCTCCCAGGTGGGTTCTGTGGAGTTTGTGTTGAGGGGGTGTGTGAGGGGAGGTGCTTGTGACTATGGTCAGTGCTGCGAGTCCTCCTTCCTACCCAGCCAGATATCCCACCATGGAACGTGCTTCCATTGCAGGGAGTGGAAGTTGTCTCTCAGGATGTCAGTCAGTGGTGTCCTGCTGTTGGTTGTTGCACAGTTGCCAGCAGGGCCTTGTGCTCCCCACAGCAGTAGCCAGTGTCAGCCATCTTGTGAGTCCTTTTCCACTCCCTGTGATGTGCGCATGGTTCATGGTGGTGTTGATGGGACAGTTGTGGGGGTGAGCAATATCTGTGACTACGACTCCCATGATGCTATTGGCTACACTGACTTGCCCAGCATACACAGAATTCCTTTTTTTCAGTGGTCTTCACTGTGTGTTGGTGTTGTAGTGGTGGCTACATGTCTGGATGTGTTTGTTAGTTATATTTGTGCCACTGCCTAGCTGTAGTTGTAGTTGTGTTTGTACATGTGATGACACGGTTAAATGTAACTTTGAGATGGCATGTGTTGTGTTTATCTGACTGACATACACATTTTGGGATGATTCTGTTCTGGTTGCTGTGTAATTGCTATGAGTGCATGGTTTGACTCTCCCCTTGACAGTGATGTGTGTGTGTATTGTGGCAGAATATTGTGTACATTTGTTGTGTACTCACCAGGCTCTGGGATGTTCTCTAGTCCATAGACGCTCACTGGTGGAAGGATGGCCCGCACCTTCTCCTCCCAGGGCCTGAGGTATACTGGCTTGGCAGGAGGGCCACTGCCGGTGTATTGGCTCAGGAGGTAGTCCTTCTTGAGCAGCTCCCGTACCCTCCTGCGCACGTCATACCACCTGTTCTGGATGTCAGTCTTTGTGTGCAGACATGGTGATTGTGCGTTCACCCTGTTGATGATCCTCTCCCACATCTTGGTTTTCTGGGAGATGGGTGTCTGTTGGACCAGTGTGCCAAACAGCTGTGGCTCTACCCTGAGGATCTCGTCTACCAAAACTTCCAATTCACAATCTAGGAACTTGTGATTCTTCTTTGGGGGCATGGTGATGGGTGGTGATGGTGAGTGATGTGTGTGTTGGTGTGCAGGTGAGGGTGTGTGAGTGTGTGTTTTGCTGGGTGTATGTGAGGTAGCTATTTGTTGGTGTGCTGATGGTGTGTGGCTTGTGTGAGGGATGAGCTGTGGGTGTGTGGTTGCTGTCTGTTGAGTGCTGGCAGTAGAATAGCATTTGCAAAGGATCATGGTTGGGATTTGTGTCCTTTATATGGGTGGAGTTGTGGGTGTGTCTTTGTTCTCTGTCCCCACCCCCCAGTATTTATTGGCTTTGTAATTGCTTGTTTGGCCTTTTTTGTGTATTTTTCCTTAGTACTTTCTGTGCATGTTGGAAACGTTCTTGTGACCGAGTCGGACCCTGCAGTTGTCTCGTACGGTCTTCTCCGTTTCGTTCACGCTCTGTTTGTGCAGTTTTCTATGCTGCGTACGCGTCGGTCGCGGTGTTTTGTGTTACTTCGGCTCGCAGTTTTGTATGCGTGTCGGTCGTACGGCTTGTCCTCCGTACGACTCGGTCGTGGTTTTCGCGCCTTGCATCGTACTTTGCGGTTTGGAGTTCGCGAGTACGTTTCGGTTGGATTTGTTCCGGGTGCGTGTCGGTCGGTTCGATTTGCGTGTTTTTCCGGCCGGATTGCTGTTTTCCGTGCGGCTCGGTCGTTCGGCTTGGGTTCAGTACGTGTCGGTCGGATTTTGCACGCTTTGCATCGTACTTGGCGTGTCGGGCGCCACAGGTACGTGTCGGTCGGAATTAATTCCGGCTCCGAGTCGGTCGGTGCTTTTTCCGGCCCGAATCGGAATCGACCCCATTGTCTCATATAGTGGAGTATGTAGTATTCAAATTTCCAGATGTTGGACTATTGGTCTGTGTGGCGGATGTACCTAAGAATGTGAGACGATTAACTGCAATATAATTAATGCTTGCTAAAAGGCAAACAGGCATCCATTGGACGAGGGGTCTGGTGCTGACACTGAAACAGCGGCTTAGAAGTGCGATCTATTGCAATGTCAATGGAGAGACATACTCCATTAAGCTTCCAAGCATCTTCAAGGCTGAAGGGCTCTTGGGTCTCACTCAGGACATATCTTGAACATCTGAAGGACCCTGAGGTTGCTGAGTCGCCCGATATTGTGGGTTTGCCTACCCGATGACTTGTGCAATAAGTTGGAGTCCTATTGCTGTGCCTGTAGCGGTCTGTGCAGAAGTCTATGCTGTCCATGTTGCAGTGTACATAGTAACATGGGGTTCCCAGTTCCCAGTGTATATCATAGATAATCTACTCGCTTGGAGGATAATGGTCTTTTAAAGCATATGCTATTGGTGCTATGTACATGTTTAATGAATACATT
Organism: Calotriton arnoldi; assembly: GCA_963921515.1. Taxonomy (NCBI): domain Eukaryota; kingdom Metazoa; phylum Chordata; class Amphibia; order Caudata; family Salamandridae; genus Calotriton; species Calotriton arnoldi. The sequence goes on along the minus strand of CAWUFW010013655.1, from coordinate 38,637 downwards.
TAGCTTTTAAAAAATAAGTAGCTCAGGAATCAAACTTAGTCGAGTGGAATAAAAAGGTAATCAGTCACAATATCGAATTTTAAATATCGATATGGCAAAATATCGAGTTTAAAATATAGAATGGACATAATATCGACTTACAAAAATATAGTGGTGCAGAATATCGAAATGCAGGTAAGAAATATTGTTTTTCATAATATCGAAGTTAGTAATATCGACAGTCATAATATAGTTGTTAAAAATATCCAATTTTTTTATAGTGTTTTAAGTGTTAGTATATGTGTTAAAAGTATGTATTATTTTTGTAATGTATGTTTGAATTTTTAAAAGTAATGAATTTTAATTAAATTAATTTTTCCGTAATTTAATTATGTAGCGGGTTGTGGGTTTATAGGGGAATAGGGTGGGAAGTAATTTAATTATAATATATTTTTTAGAATTATTTAGAAATAATTAATTATATGTTAATTATTTTTTGCGCAATTTAATTCTGTAGCGGGTTGTGGGTTTATAGGGGAATAGGGTGGGAAGTAATTTAATTGAAATGAATTAATTATTTAGTTAATTAATAATTGAGTATTTAATAATTTATATTGTTAATTAAGTTAATTAATTTATTATTAACTGATTATAAATTGATTAATCACAATTAATAATTAATTGGTAATTATGTTAAATGTGTTAATTATTTTTATTAATTAGTAATTAATTAGATATTGATTATTAATAATTAATATGTAAATATGTTATTTGTGTACTTTTTTTAGGAGTGGGATGAGGGTTGATAGGGGAGTAGGGTAGGAAGTTATTTAGTTTTAATGTAATTTTTATTATTTTTTATATTATATTTATTAAAAGTTATTTTATAGTGTTAATTTTGTGAATTAATTTCGATTTGATAGTTATTAATTTTATTGTTAATTGTAATTAGTTAATTAATTAATTTTTAATTCATTATGTTAATTTATTAATATTTTACAATATTGTAGGTGATGTTTATAGGGGAAAATGGTGGGAGGTAAATTAATTTTGAAAAAATAATTACTTGTTAATTAATGTTAATTATATTGCAGGAGTGGGTATACTAAATTATTCCCCTACGCTATCCAACACTTTCCCTACTGTTACACTTGGTGGAGTGGGAATATAAAATTATTCCCACCCGCTATCCAACACTTTCCCTACTGTTGCATTCGCTGGAGTGGGAATAGTAATTTTTACCCTCCCGCTATCCAACACTTTCCCTACTGTTGCACTCACTGGAGTGGGAATAGTAATTTTTACCCTCCTGCTATCGAACACTTTCCCTACTGGTGCACTCACTGGAGTGGGAATAGTAATTTTTACCCACCCGCTATCCAACACTTTCCCTACTGTTGCACTCACTGGAGTGGGAATAGTAATTTTTACCCACCCGCTATCCAACACTTTCCCTACTGTTGCACTCACTGCAGTGGGAATAGTAATTTTACCCTCCCGCTATCCAACACTTTCCCTACTGTTGCACTCACTGGAGTGGGAATAGTAATTTTTACCCACCTGCTATCCAACACTTTCCCTACTGTTGCACTCACTGGAGTGGCAATAGTAATTTTTACCCTCCCGCTATCCAACACTTTCCCTACTGTTGCACTCGGTGGAGTGGGAATAGTAATTTTACCCACCCGCTATCCAACACTTTCCCTATTTTTTCACTCACTGGAGTGGGAATAGTAATTTTTATCCACCCGCTATCCAACACTTTCCCTACTGTTACACTTGGTGGAGTGGGAATAGTACATTATTCCCACCCGCTATCCAATACTTTCCCTACTGTTGCACTCACTGGAGTGGGAATAGTAATTTTTACCCACCCGCTATCCAACACTTTCCCTACTGTTGCACTCACTGGAGTGGGAATAGTAATTTTTACCCTCCCGCTATCCAACACTTTCCCTACTGTACCACTTGTTGGAGTGGAAATAGTTATTTTATCCCCTACACTATGCAATGTTTCCAGTAATGTTATATTTAATGTAGTGTAAAATATTATTTTTAAAAAAAATATTTATTTTAATGTTTTAACTTATTATATATAATTTATATTTATAATATAGGTTTATTTATATATATGTAATTATATTTTAAATTATGTTTTTAACATTTTATAATTAAAAATATTAATTATGTGTATTATTATTAAGTTATAAATTATTAAAAATAAAAATGCATGTTTATTTTTATTTTTACATTATATTTATTATTTATTAATTTTAACGTTTTTTAATTATTTTTAAGTATGTTTTACTTAATTATATTGATTATTTAATTAATTTTATATTACTTTTACGACATTTAAAAAAGTCGATATTTTAGCAAACTATATTATTGACAACGATATTTAGGATTCGATATTTTTGTACTTACCTGTTTGTAGATAGGAAGTCGATATTCTGTTATTCTATATTTTTTCATCGATATTCTGGCATCTCGATATTCTGCTCCTCGATATTCTGTCAGTGATCCGAATAAAAAAATAGCTAATTTGGCTAAATAAGTACTGTAAGTCAACAAAAATTAAATGCATTAATTTAATTTTCTTCAACATTTCCAATTGTAACTTTTGGGTGCAGATTTATAAAGGTGACCAAAAGTTAAAAAAAACGATGAAGAGTCTTGATAAACTGTTTTCTTTCCAGTGGTAAACTCCTTTTGTGCTAAAAAGTTGTTTAAAAGGAGACATTCCATAAGTAGTACATGTGTGTTCCCATGCTACCACCTATGTTTTTCAATGCAAAGCCCCGTCTACTAATATTTGTAGACAGGGCTTTGCACCACAAAAATAAGCCTCCTTGAGGCAGGCGCAAAGTAGGAGAAAAGTTATTTTTGTCCAAACTTTGCATGTGTGCTGCACTGTTCAGCACACATACAAAGTGGGAAAAGTTTTAAAATGTCTGAGCATAGTATTTTCTACTGCAATAATGCCCATCCAGTACAAACCCTATGCTAGACATCACCCACACACCTTTTACACTATGCTGCAAAAACATGTTTTCTTTAAACTAAACTATGTATTTAGCTTTTAATTTCTTCATTCAGCAATGGTCGATGGGGGTGTACCGAAGCAAGATCCCGTTTCATCATAAATAGTACGCTTATTTTAAACTTAGATTTTGCATAAAGTAAAGGTTTTGGTCAGGAGGGGTATATACTCTATGTAAATGTGTTTAGGTGTGTATATAGTGAGTAGTAATTCTTTTGTTTTTGGTTTTTGTTTTGTCTTATCTTGTCAAAACCGTCTTTAAAAGAAGAAGCAACCAAGAGGACTTCATTTCGCATCACCCATTAGCACAGGAAGTGACACCACTGGATCTCCCATCATCCACCTGCACAGGAAGTGATACCAGTGAATTTCTCATCATCTATCTATACAGGAAGTAACATTACATCGCTACAGCAATCCCAGCTGGCTACACGATCTCTTGACAGGACTACCTTCACAAGCCAGGAGGAGGTCTTGCTATCATCTACAAGGAATCCATCAAATACACAACATCCACAGAGAACGCCCTCCCATTCATGGAACACCTGCACTTCAAGCTGAAAATCTCAGAAAAATTCTCCCTGAATGGAACCCTTGCCTACCGACCAACTGGACCCCAAGTCACCTTTAGCAACCTCAACACCAACTTTGTCGCTCCGCTCAACATCGACTCCAGAGTCTACATTCTCCTCTGTGGCCTCAACTTTCATCTGAAAGACTGAAACGACCCATGCTCCAAAGCACTCCTCGAAAGCTTGAGTGAAATCGGACTCACCCAGCTCGTCACAGAACCAACACGCACCGCAGGACACACACTGGACCCGATCTTCACCATGACCCACAGCATCAAATACAACTCCACCACCCAGCTCACATTGACTGACCACTCCATCATCCACTTCCAAACCAACATACCTCAAATCAACACCCCTTCCAGGTTTAGCACTACAAGCTGCTGCTGGAGCAAGATCATTGAAGCAGACTGGCTCATTGCCCTCAGTACTGATCAGTCTAGCCCCACAGACAACCTAGACAAGGACATCAACAACTTCAACTACTGGATCAAGAACTGTGTGGACTCCCTCGCACCCATCAAACCCAATAAGCATAGCAGATCAAACAAGCAAGCCAGCTGGTACTGAGAAGGCCTCAGAGACAACAAACGACACTGTAAACAGCTAGAAAGGAAAAAGAGAGCCAGCCATGACACCACCGACAGAACTACCAACAAGGCTGCACTCAGACGCTATCACCAGCAAATTAGAGAGACCAAGAAAAAAGCACTAGTGTACCGCATTGAAGGAATCTCCAACAGCTGCAATGAGATCTTCTCAATGATCAAGGATTTCACATTGCCATCAGCCACTGTCAAGAACATTGCTACCTCCCAACGACTCTGCGACAACCTATCCAACTTCTTCCACATCAAAATTGCATACATCTACAGCAACTTTGCACACCAACACAACCCCAGGGAACTCACAGCTAACCTACCCACCACCAATCAAGATGGCCTCCTGACTGAATGGACAACCATCACCAGAAACAACACAGTAGCAATCATGCGGACCTTCCACTCAGGGGCCCCAATGGACCCATGCTCTCACCAGATCTGCAACCTGGGAACATCACTAATCAGCACCACCCTGACCTCCATCAACATCTCCATCATGTCCACCACTTTCCAGGATGAATGGTAACTTGCAGAAATCAACGTCCTTCCCAAGAATCCCACAGATGACATGAATCATCTGAGTAACTTCTGAGCTGTTTCCCCGCTCCACAGCCAAAGTGATTGAGAAGGCCCATAAATAAAAAAAAAAAGGCAAGTGTGGTGTGAGTATCGCACATCCCCACCTTTATACCATAGTGATTATAATAATTTTGGTGCTCACACGCTATACCCACATCTGTTCCCACAACGTGTATTGGCAAGATCCTGGACGGAACTGTTGAACCTAGCCCAAGCTATATCACAAAATTGATAATGGAGCGCTCGTTGTGTGTATTTACAGATTAGTTTGTAAAATGGGCACCCGGCTTCATATCAATACAACAAATAATTTAGAACAATTGCTCAATCCTTATGTATTCCTTCAATAATCAAGAGTCCAGACTTCATGTAATGTGGTAAGTGGTTCTTTTACTTCTTCTTGATACAGTCACAAAATCAATACAGTTGTTCCAGCAGTGACAAATTACAGATGATTCAGCTAGTAATAACAGATTACAGATGAATCAGCCGACACATGTTTCGTCCAACCTGTGGACTTCTTCAATGCTATGTCTGGGAGAGTATTGATATCCCAAATTTAAAGTAGTAAAAAGTAGAAAACCATGATTCTTCCAAAAAGTAAGCCAAATTGTACTTGGACCAAAGTAGACCTGCTGTAAGCGTGATTTTCAGCCATTTAAATAAACAAAACGCTGAGCATCATGACAAAACAAGGTATCCCTTCCTGCACAACAACAATCTCCCCGCAATGCAGGCACCCTTGCACCATGGTGCAAGGGTGCCTGCGTCAGCGTATGGCAGCCAATTGTGCGCCAGCGCAGGGGGGAGCACAGGGATTTGTCATATTGTTGTAGATATGACGCATCCCTGTGCTTTGTAAGTGACTCAGTGAGGCGCAGCAAAATGGCTTGCGGCACTGCGCCACTTTATTGTAAATAAGGCCCTCAATATTTAAGGTAGATAATTTATTCCAGATTAGGGTAAACACAAACACAGATTTTCAATTTTATTGAGGAAGTATAAATACAAATATAATCCATTTTTAGGGAAACTATGTTGACTTCATTGACTCTGACAGAGGATACTACAGTTTCAAATAGATGGAGTGGACGTTTGACTGATATAAAAAATGTTTATGGTAGGTTTTTGCCTTTTCTCCCGTTGCCTGAAGATATGATACTTTCTCTGTAGATAATTGCAGACTTAACATTTGCTGTTCTAATTTATATAATGATTTCGACATTTCAATTCAATTCTCAATCCAAGTCGAATCTGGGTTTTAAATGGTAAGATTTCTGATAGCAATTCCAGACTGTTTGTTCATATGAGTTTTCTTGCAAATGGTATTTTTGCTTTTGATTCAGAGAAAACATTTGATGAAATAGTGTCTTTTTGAATAGTCTCTTCAATAGTATAGAATGATATGTTTTGGCACCTAGATATAAAAATAATCATATCACTGTGTACACTTCCAAATTCAAATATATTTGTCAACTGCACACTGTCTAAATCCTTTATTATTTTATAGGGGCCAGGCAGGAATTCCTGATTTCTTTTCTTCCTTTTCTGTTTCTCCCTGAATCCGAACTATGTGATTCAAGAATGCAAAAGATGTTAGGGGTAGCAAATGTAAAGATGTGGAAACTCTTTACTTATGCTAATCATGCTATGCTATACATTTGCAATCTAAAAAGTTTCCTTTCGTAAAGGCAAGTTTTTCCAGATATTCTGAGGAACAGATATTCATTTGTGTTCTTCACACACTATGGGGTCGATTACGATGCTGGCCGGAAAGCATTCCGACTGAATCGGTCTCGGAATGGTTTCCAACCGAATCGGATCCGGGGAGTCCGACCGACCAATTACGATGCTTCCGGATACGATTCGGTCAGACTCCCATTGACTTCAATGGGAGCCTGTGTTCCAACCGAATACACAGGCTCCCATTGAAGAAAGGGGTGGTTGGGGAAACTCGTGCACCCTGTGGCGGGCACCCCTTGGTGCCGGGTGCCTGCCACATTGTTCATGGTTGGAAAGGGGGGTCCCTTGGGTACCCCCATGGGCCCCATTCGGAAGGCTCCAGGTGAAGGGGGGCCTGCTACAGGCCCCCAAAGTCAGATTCCGACAGCCGTTCCGAGTCGGAACAACTGATTCAGAAAGGCTGTCCGAATCTGACATCATAATCGCTCGGTCAGAGACGCGGTCCGTAGACCTGTACGAGTCCGAACCGACTCAAAAAGTCCGAACGCTTTACGAACATCGTAATCAGTCGTTAGAAAACCTTTCCGAATCGGTCAGAAAGACGGGTTCTGAATCGTATTCGGCAGTCCCGAATCCGATTCGGAGCCTTTCCGAAGGGCATCATAATCGACCCCTATATATTTAAGGGTAAAATTTGCAAGGGATGTACAAGTATTTATTGAACAACTATAACATGCATATTATGGGGATGATCCCTAATGTATTTTATTTAGTGGAACCAAAGTGTAAACACAAGAATTATATCACTCAAAGTCTTTATCTTATCATTCATTAACATAAATACTTTCCTCTTTCTTTTTGCAAAGGGTGAGGAAAAGCTTAAGATAAATATTATCTGGAACAATAAAATGTTATACATTGATAAGAAACTGAAAGTCAATAAGGATGAGGCAGTGAGTGGATTTTGTTTATATACCATAAATTATTATTTATTAAGTTATGTTATGGAAAGACAGTGGGAACAAATAGTTTCTCTGACAATGGTTAGGGAAAGGAAAATGTTACTATTTAGGAGTCTTGTTTGTGGTTTCCGTGGTCGCCCTGCAGTCTTGGGAGCTTCAGTTTCTAGGCATGCTGCATAGATACTTGGATTCCAAGGCCTCACCCTAGAGCCTAGCATTGCTGGTCCTTCCCATGAGCCACGGCAGGCAGATTCCATCCTGCCTCAAGTATTTGTAATCCCCTTCTTTGAGGGAGCATTTTTATTGTGCAAAGACAATTCCAACTCCCCACCTAAGCAGACAGTCAACTCCTTCCTTCAAGGCAGGTTCAAGCTCCAACTGGTATGCTGAAGAATTACCCAGATTTTTGGTTCAAAATCTGGTGAAGGGGAATTGGTAGTCAATACCCTAACCATGGATCACAAAAGAGTTTTCATTCACCAGTGAAACTTGGCCCCCTGATTATGGCAAACATCTTGCAATAGTGGATGGTAGTTTCCGTCCCATATTAAACTTCATTGGCTGACAGAGCTTGTGCATTCCACATGTCCAACTCTGGGATCAGGTTAGGCAGTTCCTCCCTTTTACTCTTTATTCCAGGCTGCCTCAGCAATGGTGCTCTTTGTCTTGCAGTGTCAGCAGGAAGTTGGGGTATTTGAGAACTCTAGAACAAAGGCACAAAAGAGAGAGAGGCGTCCCCACTTAACAACATGTTGGTAACACTTCTGGGAAATGATAAAGGGTGGGGGGGTTGGGGGGTAGGGTTTTTCCCACACCACAAAAAGGATCCTCAGTCTCCTGCTTTCCACATCCTCAAGTTTGGTCCATTTCAAAAAGGCCTCAAGGTATCAAGGCCTCAGTAGTGCTGGGGAGAAGTCCTACAGTTCACATTGCTGTCTGGGGCTCTCTCCAAACCTCAATCCTAGGTTTCACTCTAGTGCAGAAAATAAAAAATTGATTCCTGTGTAGCCACCTGTGAGAGGCTGGCCTGGTATATGATGTCCACTAATGTAAGTGGGCACCTTGCACCAGTCCAGACAACCCTTATGATGATTTAAGAAGTCTTAGACAACCTTAGAAAGCTTTCTAAGTGGTAGCTGTGGAGAGGAGCCTTCAGGCTTAGTCCAGAAGCAGTGTAAAGCAGCTTGTTTTACCAGAATGCAATCTTATAGTATAGATTAAGTGAAAAGAACCACACCAAGTATTTATATAAATATGTATTTATTATATAATACTCTCTAGAATGTTCAAGTATCTCCAACACGGAGATAAACACAATGCACACAATACTTTAGCAAAGAAACACAGTAAATAGCATGAGATACACAGTGGCCCCAGGGGGGGAACAAACCATATACTAAGAAAGTGGTATAAGAACCACAACTCAAGTTAGGACGATGTTGAGAGGACGTAGAATTGCTGGGGACCCGCAGAACCACCCAAAGTAAGTAGAAAGGGACCCCACGGAGAGCATGTGCAGTGTGGGAACACAACAGCATGCTCCGTACAAGTCTATGTGCAAGTCGCAGTTGGATTTTTAAAGATTTAGGACCCTTCCTAGTTGACCCTCAAGAAACCCCATGGAAGACAGAAGGTTGGAGAGCCACTCCACCCGTGGATACCCTAGTACACATGTTACCTACACCAGGGAAGCCAGGTGCATACGTGTGAAGTGGTGTCGGAAACCGCCTTCGAACCAAATGGAGGACTTCAGGAAAGTGCCGCTGCTGGAAGAGGAGTAAGTGTCCGTGGGAATCCAAACGTGGATTCTTGAAGAGGAGTACCTGAAAGCAGAGGGGACAGAGTCTATCTCACTCAGGAGTGACCAGGAGACTTGGAAGACGAATGCCCTCCGATGTCGGGTGCTTCAGGAAAGATGACGAGGACCTTGACTTTGCAGCTGTGAGGACCAGGGGACGCTGAGGAAGACCAGGACCTGAATACAAGCTGTCCCACAAAGGATGTCGAGTGCTGAGGGGTCGGTGTCCGGCAGGAGCACCAACAAGCCTTGGCAAATGCAGCCCACGCAGGAAGTCTTGGACCAGCAAGGTCCAGGGGACTTACCACAAGCAGGGGAGTCAGGGCAAGCCCCTAGCAATCAAGGGAGCCCAAGAGAAACAAAGGTGACCCTCAAATGGACCCACAGGCCAGAGGCACAGGAGTCGCAAGAGGACCTTGAGCAGCTCAACAAAGGAGCAGGCCACAGTGCACACGAGGTGGTGTGGCTGAAGATCTTGGTGGAAGAAGTTGCGGGAGGTTGGGGCTACTTGGAGCCCAATGCATTTGTTGTAAAGTTGCCAACAAGCCTTTGCACTTGCAAAAGAATGCCGTGCACAGGGGTTCAGTTATTGCAGCCCCCACAAGGGATACTGGCCTCAAACTCGGTGAGAGGGCAGCTCAGGCCTCGAGGGACGTAGACAACTACAACCTGTGTTGTTGAACCCTTTGGAGTATGCAGGAGCTTGGGATCAGCAGACCGGTCAGCAGTGTTGAGGGGTCTGCGAATGCAGGGAAGTGACTTCTTCACTTCAAGGGAGATTCCTTCAAGTGTCTTTGATGCTCCACAGGCCTTGGAGGGTTTCTGTACAAAGCACAGACACAGACGATGCAGCAGACAAGCAGGGAGACGAAGTCAGGCCCTTACGAAGTCCAGCGAAGTCAAGAGTGTCCAGACGGTAGCAGTGCAGTGGTGTCGGATCTGAATCTTATCCCACGATGAATCTAGGGACCTACACCCAGGTAAGCCCTTAAGTACCCTAGGGAAAGGGTTGGGAAGATTCAGGGGACCTTCCCGGGGAAGGGTCTGGGCAGGGGGGAGGTTACTCCCATGTCCTTTGTCCAGTTTCGCGCCAGAGCAGGAGCCAACCGCTCACAGAACTGGTTTGAACTGGACTATGCACAGGGACACCAAATGTGCCCCTCATGCAGACTTTCAGGTGCTGGCAAGCACACCCACCCGGTCCCAATACACTAAATCCTGTCTGGGAGGTAGTCACACCTTCCTGTGACAGGATGCCTATTGTTCCACCTTCCTCTGCTCGAGCTTGGCTCAGCAGCAGGAGGGCAGAAATGTGTCTCTGGTCGGCAGCAACCATTTTGTGCTGTGTGGGACTAGAAGGTTGGCACTGGGAACACTGAGAGCCTAACGGAGAGCTCTTCCAGTGCTTGGAATCATAGCTCCCACACCATTTGCGGTGTGGGGGTATGATTCCAACATGTTTGATAGCAAACATGATAAGTTTCTTTGCAGCCATTTTCGAGATGGTCATCGTGTAATTACGTAGTTCCTCTCTACATAGTATATGGCTGCTTCACTGACAACCCTGGGAGAATGGACTTCGTAGGCTGCAGGGGTGTCCTGCTCATGCAGGGGCACCCTCTCACTTAGAACCAAGCACCCTGCCTTCAGGATTGCAAAGGCCTGCTATATGGGCGACTTATAGGTTTTAAGTGCAGTGACCCTTAGATATAGTAAACCTATATCTTTAGTACGTGGTGCATGCATCAACATACACAGGCTGCAATGGCAGGCCTGTAGTTTTAATATGAATGGCCTCTCATGGGTGGCATAATACATGCTTCAGCCCATGGGAGACCTCTGGGGTACCTATGCCCTGGGTACATGGGTACCATATATTAAGGACTGACAAGGGTAACCCAGTATCCAATCTGGGATGTACCTAAGTACTGAACACAACAATTTAGGGAGAAAGCAGATAGACTGGGGTCCTGATTAGCAGGATCCCAGTCAGACTAGTCAAAAACAGCATCACATCAAGCAAAAAGTAGGGGTAACCATTGAAGTAGATCCTACTTTCCTACACAACCACTCCAAACGTAAGGAGATGAGACTAATCTTGCCCGGTTGAGTCTTCATTTTCTAAGTGGAAATATCTGGAAAGTCCATCTGCATTGGCATGGTTACTCCCAGGTCTATTTTCCCCTTTATAGTCCATCCCCTGTAGGGAATTGGACCACCTCAAAAGTTTCGGGTTTTCACCCTTCATCTGTTTAAGCCATAAGAGGGGCTTATGGTCTGTCTGAACAATGAAGTGAGTGCCAAACAAGTATGGTCTCAGCTTCTTCAGGGCCCAGACCACAGCAAAGGCCTCCCTCTCAATGGCTGACCAACGTTTTTCTCGGGGGGTCAACCTTCTGCTAATAAAAGCTACTGGTTGACCTGTCCCTCTGCATTAAGTTGTGACAACACAGCCCCTACCCCCAACTCAGATGCATCTGTTTGGACAATGAATTGCTTACAGTAGTCAGGACTCTGCAGAATGGGAGCAGTGCACATGGCCTGCTTGAGGTCATCAAATGCCTTCTGACAGCTAACTGTCCACTGAACTTTCTTGGGCATTTTCTTAGATGTCAGATCATTCAAATGAGTCACTATGAACTCATACTCTTTGACAAATCTTCTGTAGTACCCAGTCAGGCCCAAGAAAGCTCTGACCTGAGTCTGTGTAGTTGGAGCAACCCATTCCCTTATGGTCTGGGTTTTGCTCTGAAGGGGTTGAACCTGGCCTCTACCCACAAGGTGGCCCAGGTACACAATCTTACTCTGCCCTATCTGGCACTTAGTGGCCTAGATAGTGAGACCTACTTTCTGCAGAGCCTCCTAAACATTATTTAGGTGGACCAGGTGATCCTCCCAGGTAGAGCTAAAGACAGCCATATCATCAAGATATGCTGCACTATAGGCTTCCAGGCCTCTGAGAACTTTATTCACCAACCTTTGGAATGTGGCAGGTGCGTTCTTCAAGCCAAAGGGCATCACAATACATTGATAATGCCCACTAGGGGTTGAAAATGCTGTTTTTGGTTTGGCATCCTCAGCTAGTCTGATTTGCCAATAGCCAGCAGCAAGGTCAAATGTGCTTAAGAACTTGGCTGAGGCCAAAGTGCCAATAAGTTCATCTGCCGTTGGAATTGGATGAGCATCAGTCCTAGTGACTGCATTAAGACACCCTGTAGTCAACATAGAACCTCATCTCTCTCTTTCCACCCTTGGTGTGAGGTTTTGGTACCAGGACTACTGGACTAGCCCAAGGGCTATCTGAGGGCTAAATTACTCCCAATTCAAGCATCTTTTGGACCTCTGTCCTGATGCAATCTCTGACCTGGTCAGGCTGCCTGTAGATCTTATTCTTCACAGGTAGACTCTCACCTGCGTCCACTTCATGGGTACACCAGGTGGTTTGACTTGGAGTCAGAGAGAACATATGCCTAAATTGATTGAGGACCTTCCTGCAATCAATCTGCTGTTGATCAATGAGGCTGCCTGCCAAGGCTACTCCATCAACTGATCCATCATCAGGGTTTTGTGAGAGGAGATCAGGGAGAGGATCACTCATCAGTTGCCATGAGCAAGCCCATGTCAGCCCTGTCCACAAAAGCTTTTAGCCTGTTCACATGGAGCACCCTATGAGGGCTCCTGGGAATGCCAAGGTCCACTAGGTAGGTGACCTCACCCTTTTGTTCAATGATAGTGTGGGGTCCACTCCACTTGTCTTGGAGAGCTGCTGGAGCTACAGGTTCCAACACCCATACTTTCTGGCCTGGCTGGTACACAGTCAGGACAGCCTTTTGGTCATGCCAAGCTTTTTGCAATTCTTGACTGACCTCCAGGTTTTTACCTGCCTTATTCATGTACTCAGCCATCCTGGAGCAGAGACCAGGTACATAGTCCACTATGTCTTGTTTGGGAGGTTTGAGAGGTAACTCCCATCCCTCCTTCACCAGACACAAGGGCCCCCTGACTGGATGCCCAAATAGAAGTTCAAAAGGGCTGAAGCCACCCCCCTTCTGAGGGACCTCTCTGTAGGCAAAGAGAAGACAGGGCAGAAGGACATCCCATTTTTGCCTATGCTTTTCTGGGAGGCCCATGATCATGCCCTTCAGTGTTTTGTTGAATCTTTCAACTAACCCATTGCATTGAGGATGATAGGGTGTGGTGAATTTGTAATTCACACCACACTCCTTCCACATTGCAGTAATATAACTGGACATGAAGTTTGTATCTCTGTCAGTTAAGACCTCCTTAGGGAAGCCCACCCTGGAAAAACTCCCAAGAGGGCCCTTGCCATCACAGGAGCTGTTGTGGTCCTAAGGGGAATGGCTTCTGGGTACCTGGTGGCATAGTCCACCACCACTAGAATGTAACTGTGCCCAGATGCTGTAGGAGGGTTCATGGGACCAATGATATCAATCCCAACCCTCTCAAAGGGAACCCCCACCACTGGAAGTGGGATCAGGGGGGCCTTTGTGGTGCCACCTGCCTTACCACTGGCATGGCAAGTGGCACAGGAGCAACAAAACTCCTTTGTGTCCTCAGACATGTGAGGCCAGTGAAAGTGAGGGACATGCCTGTCCCAGGTTTTACTTTGGCCTAAGTTGTCCTGCCAGGGGAATGTCATGTGCTAGGGTGAGTAGGAAGCCCCTAAACTTCAGAGGTATAACCAACCTCCTGGGGGCACCAGGCTTTGGGTCTCTACCCTCTGAGTAAAGCAGTCCATCATCCCAGTAAATCCTGTGGGACCACTGACATTCCCAGCAGCCTCAGCAACAGCTTGCTGTCTGAGGGGTTCAAGAGAGGGGCAGGTTAGCTGCTCCAAACTCATGTCTGCCCTGGAAGGGCCCCCTGCCCCCAAGAACTCAACCTGATCAGGCTTAAGTTCATCTGGGGCAGTTCCTTCACAGGGGCTAAGATCATCTCCCTCAGGAGACTGATCCTCACTTTGAGTCTGGGGAGAAGACACAGCCTTACCCCTCCTGCTCCTTCTCTTGGAGGGCACCTGGTCCATTGTTCCAGGATCCAGGGCCTGTTCAGTGGATGTCAGTTTGGCTGGTGACCTAGTCACAGCAAACACATCTGCAGAGATGCCCAACATTGCTGCATGAGTCCTAAATTCAACTTCAGCCCAGGATGAATTCTTCAAATTATTGCCCAACAATCTACTGGTAGGTCTGAACTTACCACAACCTTTGTAGGGCCAGTTACCCCTCCCCAGCTGAAATTAACAACTGCCAAGGAATGGTGTGTCCTAACATTGTTTACATTGGTCACTTGATACATTTCACTAAGTATGATTTGTCCAGGAGAAACAAGTTTTTCTGTCACCATTGTGACACTGGCCCCTGTGTCCCTGTAGGCCATTGCCTCTGTTCCATTGATCAAAGGTTGTTGTCTGTACTTGCCCAGGTTACTGGTACTGACAAGTAAGGTGGCAAGATCTATGCCACCATCACAAACTAGAAGAGCCTGAGCTGGAGTTCTGACTAAGCCAGAGCCCAACTCAGATTCCAAGGTTAACCCTACTAATCCCTTGTTCGCTGTACTACCACTTGCACCTGTGCTAGAGGAATAGGTGCCTTAGGGGCAGTGGTAGGAGGTGTATTCTCCTTGGCTTTTGGACAATCAGCATCCTTTGTCCAATGGGTTTTCACCTTACAAAAGTAACACCAAGGTTTCTTCTTGCCTTTTTTGTTGGATTGTGATCCCCCCCCCAGATGCAGGTTTCTTGGGGCCTTTGAGAAGACTCTTTTTTGTCTTTACCCTTGTCCCCACCCTTATCTTGAGTCTTAGAAGAATCTTGCTTCTTCTGGTCACCACCACTGTTCTGGTTTTTCTGATTCACCCTGGTTCTTACCCACTTATATGCCTTCTTTCCACCAGGTATTGATGCAAAAGCTGATTTTGACAATTATTTAGGATCTGCTCCCTCATAATCAAATTGTACAATCCATGATAGTCATGCACTTTGCTGCCAAGCAACCAACCTTCCATAGCCTTAATGGCACTATCCACACCGTCTACCCAATCCTGATTCTGTGCCTTCTGGGTGTCTCTGAACTTAATCCTATACTGTTCAGTGGTTAAGCCAAACCCATCAATGAGAGCACTCTTCAAGATTGAGTAGTCAGCATCCTGTTCTCTAACAGTGAGGAGCTTATCTCTACCTTTGTCAGCAAAGGAGAGCCACAAGATAGCTGCCCACTGCTCTTGAGGGACCTTCTGAACTTTACAGGCCCTCTCTAAAGCAGTTATCCATTTGTGGATGCCATCCACAACATGGTAGGAAGGGACAATATTGTTCAGGTTCCTATGTTCAAGGGAATGTTCCTTAACTCTATGGACACTATTGCTGGCACAATGGGACTCTAGTCCCAACTTTTTCCTAGCTCTCTGGACTTCTAGGGACTCTCTGTCAAGGGCCAACTGCTCTTGCCTGAGTCTAAGTCTTGCTTTCTCAAGCTCCAGAAGTTGGTACTCCCCATCAAAAGAGTTCCACCTTCTCTAAGAAATGGAGGTCCCTGCTGACTGTCCTGAGTCATTGGATTCTGCAGAGGAGGATCTAGACCTCCTTGGTCTACTCTCCACCTTCCCAGGAGGACCAAAGGGGGCATCCTCTAAGCCACCTGTGTTCTCCTCTGGGAGGTCTGAATTGTCCAGGTGGGAGTCATCAGGCTCCCCCTGGTCAGGGTTAGATTCTAGGTCAAAGAGGGGTCCCCCTCCAGGCCTATCTTCTGTCCCTGCCCCACGCACTCTTTCCTGCTCATCTGACCCTGAAGTTTTCCTGAGGTCATCCAACAGTAACACCTCTAAGAGGCGTTGAGTAGTGACTCCTTTTCCTGTCTTCAACTTTCTAGAGGCACACAGTGCTTTCAGTTCTTGGAACACAAGTTCACTGTATCTAGCAGTCAGAGAGCCACTGGCATCTCCTTTGTAAGACATACTAAGTGTGGTGTGGTGTTGCACCTACCTAACCTAGTGGCAACTAAACTTTCTTAGGTTGGAGAAAGGGTGTGCTAGACCCTTGACTTACCCAACCCCAGGTTCAGTAGAACTTACTTATTCTAAGCTTATATTATATGTACCTAGCAGTAGTGATAGTTTTTCAATTAATCAATACAAAGATTTATCCGGTAAAACGATGCAAGCTTGAATCCCAACCGCTGCACACCAATGTGAGAGGCTGGCCTGGTATATGATGTCCACTAATGTAAGTGGGCACCTTGCACCAGTCCAGACAACCCTTATGGTGATTTAAGAAGTCTTAGACAACCTTAGAAAGCTCTCTAAGTGGTAGCTGTGGAGAGCAGCCTTCAGGCTTAGTCCAGAAGGAGTGTAAGGCAGCTTGTTTTACCAGAATGCAATCTTATAGTAAAGATTAAGTGAAAAGAACCACACCAAGTATTTATATAAATATGTATTTATTATATAATACTCTCTAGAATGTTCAAGTATCTCCATCACAGACATAAACACAATGCACACAATACTTTAGCAAAGAAACACAGTAAATAGCACGAAATACACAATGGCCCCGGGGGGGACCAACCCATATACTAAGAAAGTGGTATAAGAACTGACTCGAGTCAGGACAATGTCAAGAGGACGTAGAATTGCTGGGGACCCACAGAACCACCCAAGGTAAGTCGATGGGGACCCCACGGAGAGCGTGTTCAGTGTGGGAACACGGCAGCGTGCTCCGTACAAGTCTATGTGCAAGTCGCAGTTGGATTTTTAAAGATTAAGGACCCTTCCCAGTGAACCCTGAAGAAACCCCGTGGAAGACAGAAGGTTGGAGAGCCACCCCACCCGTGGACAACCTAGTACTCACGTTACCTACACCAGGGAAGCCGGGTGCATACGTGTGAAGTGGTGTCGGAAACCGCTGTCGAACCCAATGGAGGACTTCAGGAAAGTGCCACTGTTGGAAGAGGAGAAAGTGTCCGTGGAAATCCAAATGTGGATTCTTGAAGAGGAGTACCTGAAAGCAGAGGGGACAGAGTCTATGTCAATCGGGAGTGACCAGGAGACTTGGATGGCGAATGCCCTCCGATGTTGGGTGCTTCAGGAAAGATGACGATGATCTTGACTCTGCAGCTGTGAGGACCAGGCGATGCTGAGGAAGACCAGGACCCAGATACGAGCTGTCCCATGAAGGATGTCGAGTTCTGAGGGGTCGGTGTCCGGCGGGAGCACCAAGAAGCCTTGGCAAATGCAGCCCACGCAGGAAGTCAAGAAGGTGCAAGGTTGGGATCAGCAAGGTCCAGGGGACTCACCACAAGCAGGGGAGTCAAGGCAGGCCCCAAGCAATCAGGGAAGTCCAAGAGAAACAAAGGTGACCCTCAAATGGACCCACAGGCTGGAGGCACAGGAGTCGCGAAAGGACCTTGAGCAGGTCACCAAAGGAGCAGGCCACGGTACACACGAGTCGGTGTGGCTGAAGATCTTGGTGGAAGAAGTTGCCGGAGGTTGGGGCTACTTGGAACCCAATGCACTTGTTGCAAAGTTGCCAATAAGCCTTTGCACTTGCTAAAGAACATTGTGCACAGGGGTTCAGTTATTGCAGCCCCCACAAGGGATACTGGCCTCAAGCTCAGTGAGAGGGCAGCTCAGGCCTCAAGGAACGTAGAACACCACCACCTGTGTTGTTGAACCCTTCGGAGTCCGCAGGAGCTTGGGATCAGCAGACCGGTCAGCAGTGTTGAGGTGCCTGCGAATGCAGGGAAGAAACTCCTTCACTTCTAAGGAGATTCCTTCAAGTGTCTTTGATGCTCCACAGGCCTTGGAGGGTTTCTGTATGAAGCACGGACACAGACAATGCAGCAGACAAGAAGGGAGACAAAGTCGGGCCCTTACGAAGTCCAGCGAAGTCCAGAGTGTCCAGACAGTAGAAGTGCAGTGGTGTCTGATCTGAATCTTATCCCACGATGAATCTAGGGACCTATACCCAGGTAAGCCCTTAAGTACCCTAGGGAAAGGGTTGGGAAGATTCAGGGGACCTTCCCGGGGAAGGGTCTGGGCGGGGGGAGGTCACTTCCATGTCCTTTGTCCAGTTTCGCGCCAGAGCATGGGGCCAACGGCTCCCAGAACTGGTTTGAACTGGACTATGCACAGGGACACCAAATGTGCCCCTCATGCAGACTTTCAAGCACTGGCAAGCACACCTACCTGGTCCAAATACACTAAATCCTGTCTGGGAGGTGGTCACACCTCCCTGTGACAGGATGCCTATTGTTCCACCTTCCTCTGCTCGGGCTTGGCTCAGCAGCAGGAGTGCAGAAATGTGTCTCTGGTCGGCAGTAACCATTTTGTGCTGTCCGGGACTAGAAGGTTGGCACCGGAAACACTGAGAGCCTAACGGAGGGCTATTCCTGTGCTTGGAATCATACCTCAAAACACACAAGATGATGGACGGAATGTTGCACATTGGCAAAACATTCACCCCCAGTCACAGATCTGGGTTTAATCCATCGTTATTTTGCTCACCACGCCACCCCAGTTCAGACATGGCCATATGCAAATCAGTCTTGACCCTGTGCCTCATGGGAACAGTCCAGCCCGAACTGCCAAGCCATGTCTTCCCTGGACCGGAATCAAGCATCCTAGAACCGGTTTCTGGCTATCAGCCGTCATCAGCCAGGATAGCTTGACTCCAGTGGCGTAGTGAGCACGGGACCCACGTCTGGGCATTCCCTTCCCACATAGGGCGAACAGCAAAACACACAAGATGATGGACAGAATGTTGCACATTGGCAAAACATTTACCCCCAGTCACAGATTTGGGTTTAATCCATCGTTATTATGCTCACCACGCCACCCCAGTTCAGACATGGCCATATGCAAATCAGTCTTGACCCTGTGCCTCATGGGAACAGTCCAGCCCGAACTGCCAAGCCATGTCTTCCCTGGACCGGAATCAAGCATCCTAGGACCGGTTTCTGGCTATCAGCCGTCATCAGCCAGGATAGCTTGACTCCAGTGGCGTAGTGAGCACGGGACCACGTCTGGGCATACCCTTCCCACATAGGGCGAACAGCAAAACACACAAGATGATGGACGGAATGTTGCACATTGGCAAAACATTCACCCCCAGTAACAGATCTGGGTTTAATCCATCGTTATTTTGCTCACCACGCCACCCCAGTTCAGACATGGCCATATGCAAATCAGTCTTGACCCTGTGCCTCATGGGAACAGTCCAGCCCGAACTGCCAAGCCATGTCTTCCCTGGACCGGAATCAAGCATCCTAGGACCGGTTTCTGGCTATCAGCCGTCATCAGCCAGGATAGCTTAACTCCAGTGGCGTAGTGAGCACAGGACCCACGTCTGGGCATACCCTTCCCACATAGGGCGAACAGCAAAACACACAAGATGATGGACGGAATGTTGCACATTGGCAAAACATTCACCCCCAGTCACAGATCTGGGTTTAATCCATCGTTATTTTGCTCACCACGCCACCCCAGTTCAGACATGGCCATATGCAAATCAGTCTTGACCCTGTGCCTCATGGGAACAGTCCAGCCCGAACTGCCAAGCCATGTCTTCCCTGGACCGGAATCAAGCATCCTAGGACCGGTTTCTGGCTATCAGCCGTCATCAGCCAGGATAGCTTGACTCCAGTGGCGTAGTGAGCATGGGACCCACGTCTGGGCATACCGTTCCCACATAGGGCGAACAGCAAAACACACAAGATGATGGACGGAATGTTGCACATTGGCAAAACATTTACCCCCAGTCACAGATCTGGGTTTAATCCATCGTTATTATGCTCACCACGCCACCCCAGTTCAGACATGGCCATATGCAAATCAGTCTTGACCCTGTGCCTCATGGGAACAGTCCAGCCCGAACTGCCAAGCCATGTCTTCCCTGGACCGGAATCAAGCATCCTAGGACCGGTTTCTGGCTATCAGCCGTCATCAGCCAGGATAGCTTGACTCCAGTGGCGTAGTGAGCACGGGACCCACGTCTGGGCATACCCTTCCCACATAGGGCGAACAGCAAAACACACAAGATGATGGACGGAATGTTGCACATTGGCAAAGCATTCACCCCCAGTCACAGATCTGGGTTTAATCCATCGTTATTTTGCTCACCACGCCACCCCAGTTCAGACATGGCCATATGCAAATCAGTCTTGACCCTGTGCCTCATGGGAACAGTCCAGCCCGAACTGCCAAGCCATGTCTTCCCGGGACCGGAATCAAGCATTCTAGGACCGGTTTCTGGCTATCAGCCGTCATCAGCCAGGATAGCTTGACTCCAGTGGCGTAGTGAGCACGGGACCCACGTCTGGGCATACCCTTCCCACATAGGGCGAACAGCAAAACACACAAGATGATGGACGGAATGTTGCACATTGGCAAAACATTCACCCCCAGTCACAGATCTGGGTTTAATCCATCGTTATTTTGCTCACCACGCCACCCCAGTTCAGACATGGCCATATGCAAATCAGTCTTGACCCTGTGCCTCATGGGAACAGTCCAGCCCGAACTGCCAAGCCATGTCTTCCCTGGACCGGAATCAAGCATCCTAGGACCGGTTTCTGGCTATCAGCCGTCATCAGCCAGGATAGCTTGACTCCAGTGGCGTAGTGAGCACGGGACCCACGTCTGGGCATACCCTTCCCACATAGGGCGAACAGCAAAACACACAAGATGATGGACGGAATGTTGCACATTGGCAAAACATTCACCCCCAGTCACAGATCTGGGTTTAATCCATCGTTATTTTGCTCACCACGCCACCCCAGTTCAGACATGGCCATATGCAAATCAGTCTTGACCCTGTGCCTCATGGGAACAGTCCAGCCCGAACTGCCTGATCTGTGACTGGGGGTGAATGTTTGCCAATGTGCAGCATTCCGTCCATCATCTTGTGTGTTTTGCATTTCGCCCTAAGTGGGAAGGGTATGCCCAGGCGTGGGTCCCGTGCTCACTACGCCACTGGAGTCAAGCTATCCTGGCTGATGAAGGCTGATAGCCTGAAACCGGTCCTAGGATGCTTGATTCCGGTCCAGGGAAGACATGGCTTGGCAGTTCGGTCTGGACTGTTCCCATGAGGCACAGGGTCGAGACTGATTTGCATATGGCTATGTCTGAACTGGGGTGGCGTGGTGAAGCAAAATAACGATGGATTAAACCCAGATCTGTGACTGAGGGTGAATGTTTGCCAATGTGCAGCATTCCGTCCATCATCTTGTGTGTTTTGCATTTCGCCCTAAGTGGGAAGGGTATGCCCAGACGTGGGTCCCGTGCTCACTACGCCACTGGAGTCAAGCTATCCTGGCTGATGAAGGCTGATAGCCTGAAACCGGTCCTAGGATGCTTGATTCCGGTCCAGGGAAGACATGGCTTGGCAGTTTGGTCTGGACTGTTCCCATGAGGCACAGGGTCAATACTGATTTGCATATGGCTATGTCTGAACTGGGGTGGCGTGGTGAAGCAAAATAACGATGGATTAAACCCAGATCTGTGACTGGGGGTGAATGTTTGCCAATGTGCAGCATTCCGTCCATCATCTTGTGTGGCTTGGAATCATACCTCCCACACCGTGGGGGTATGATTCCAACATGTTTGATACCAAACATGATAGGATTCATTGCAGCCGTTTTCGAGATGGTCATCGCGTAATTACGCGGTGCCCCTATATATAGTATATGGCCGCTTCACTGACAAACCGAGAGAATGGACTCCGTAGGCTGCAGGGGTGTCCTGCTCATACAGGGCCACCCTCTCACTTAGAACCAAGCACCCTGCCTTCAGGATTGCCAAGGCCTGCTATAGGGGTGACTTATAGGTTTTAAGACCCTTAAATATAGTAAACCTATATCTTTAGTAAGTGGTGCATGCAGCAACTTACACAGGCTGCAATGGCAGGCCTGTAGTTCTATTTTGAATGGTCTCTCATGGGTGGCATAATGCATGCTTCAGCCCATGGGAGACCTCTGGGGTACTTATGCCCTGGGTACATGGGTACCATATACTAGGGACTGACAAGGGTAGCCCAGTATCCAATCTGGGATGTACCTAAGTACTGAACACAACAATTTAGGGAGAAAGCAGATAGACTTGGGTCCTGATTAGCAGGATCCCAGTCAGACTAGTCAAAAACAGCATCACATCAAGCAAAAAGTGGGGGTAACCATAGAAGTAGAGCCTACTTTCCTACACCACCCTATAGGCCAAAGCAGCCTCCACACACAGACTTCTGTGCACACCTAAGTTGTAGTGTAGTTCCTATTTCCCTAATAGGCTCTGCGCATTGGAATAATATACCCTATAGATTCGACATAGGACTGAGGTCAGTATGTCCCTATCGAGTATATTAAACTTAATTACTTTGTGCCAGCTAACTCAGAGGCCACTAGAAACTCCTTGTAAACAAGAAGGGAGTAGTTTCTGGCAACCGCATAAACATGACAACTTTGTTTCCCTTTAGAATCGGAACACTCTCAGAATCGTGGAAACAATAGATAACAGTTTCACTCAGCTAATCGTGCATGCTTAGGGGCAGATTTACAAGCCCCTTACGCCACTTTTGCGCCGCCGTTGCGTCACTTTTGTGATGCAGCGGCGGCGCACATCATGCGCCATGCTGCGGGGGATTTACAACGTGACGCATCTAGGGAGATGCGTCACGTTGTAAGCCCTGCGCCACATGAAACCTGCGTCAGGTTTCATGTGGGCGTGCCGGCGCAGGGGGCGTTCCTGCGCAGGAAGCCCCGTAAAAGTGACGCAGTGAAATCTACAAGATTTCACGGAGTCACTTTACGTCCCTGCTGCGTCAAATCCTTACGCCTGCTTCAAGCAGGCGTAAGGAATGACGCAGCATGTTAGGTATAGGGCACCCCGAGCAGTACTGGAGTTACGTCGCACTTGCGACACGACTCCAGTACTGCGCCACCCTTCCGCCGACAGATGCGTCACGCATCTGTTTATCCTTGCGCCATGATGCGCCGCATTGTAAATGCGGCGCATCTGTGGTGGCGCAAGGGTAAACTTGCGTCACGCATCTTCCCTGGCGCATCCCTGCTGATTTGCAGGGATACGCCAGGGAACGTAAATCTGCCCCTTAGTTTCTTCAGAGTTACACAGAAAGAATAGACGTGCATTTCAATAAAAGGATTTATTGAACAGTCTTGTTTCTCGTGTAAGAGATATGAGCTGTTATGATCACAAGACAGTATGGGAGATATATAATGTACAGCGTAAGCAGTAGAAAGAAATAATACTGCGCTAGCATTATCTTTTAGCTATGACACATATATTCATATACATAAATAACATAAGCTAAAAATGCGAGTACTCATAAGAGGCTTCTCTAAGCTAGTTCTACCCCAGTGTACCTAACCTATCCTAGGTGTAGGGCAAGGTAAGAAGTAGGTGAAGTATTCTATAGTATGGTATGCTATAGTCTAGTATGCCAAGTCTAGTATGCCAAGAGTCCCTCTAGGTTCTAGTCAGCTCCATACCTTGTGAATGAGAGAGGTGGGAATCTCCTTCCGAGTCTCGAACTCTAACACCCCGCGAAGGGAGTCAGAACACTGGGAGCTGGATTCTCTGCGAGCAGGGATGACAGCATCTCTTGTCAGTGCGTCAGGCCGGGACACGGGCTCCTCTAAAGTCGAGGTCTCCTCCTACTTGCTTGGGCAAGGGAAGGTATATTTATACCCGGTAGGTGCCTTGGAATGTTAGCATTGACGTAAAGTCGGGCAGAGGAAGATGTCAGGAATGAACCCTTAACCCCTTCGGTGCTCATGACGAGCTGGACTCGTCATGGCACACAGTGCTCGTGTGCTCATGACGAGTCCAGCTCGTCATAAGACCCACCCACGGGGGAAGCGCTGGCGCTCCCCCGTGGGGATCCGATCATTGGGTTTTTTCGGGGAAGGGCTTCCCCTGCCTCCCCCGCCCCCCCTTCAATGAGCGTCAGCGCGCGGGCGCGCTGGCGTCATTGGGGATTCCCCTTGTTTCCCCGACGCGCTGGAAGCCATTTGCTTCCAGCGCGTCGGCAGGCTCGTCAGTTTTGGCTCGGGGAGGGGGTTTGAAAAAAGAGGCATTGAGGGAAAGGAAAACCCTTTCCTTTCCCTCGATGCCTCTTTTGTGCATTCCTGCTGCACGATCATGCGATCGTGCAGCAGGAATGCCCACTAGACACCAGGGAATTTTTTTTTTTTTTTTTAAATGTATAAATACTGTTTCGGGGAGCGGCCCCTTGGGCAAGGGTCGCTCCCCCTTTGAGGGCCATATGTATTTGGTGTTCTGCCCCCTGGGGGGGCAGTTTTCCTGTTGTAGCCCACTAGACCACCAGGGATGGGGAGTGGCCCCTTGGGCAAGGGTCGCTCCCCTTTTGGGGGCCATCTGTATTTGGTGCTCTGCCCCCCCTGGGGGGGCAGTTTTTCCTATTGTAGCCCACTAGACCACCAGGGAGAAACGGTGGGGAGTGGCCCCTTGGGCAAGGGTCACTCCCCTTTGGGGGCATTGTAATATGTAATGCGTTTTTATATAGCGCAGACTTTACCCGAAGGTGTCAGAGCGCTTCACAATAGGGAGAATGTTTCGGGGAGCGGCCCCTTGGGCAAGGGTCGCTCCCCCTTTGGGGGCCATATGTATTTGGTGTTCTGCCCCCCTGGGGGGGGGCAGTTTTTCCTGTTGTAGCCCACTAGACCACCAGGGATGGGGAGTGGCCCCTTGGGCAAGGGTCGCTCCCCTTTTGGGGGCCAAGTGTATTTGGTGCTCTGCCCCCCTGGGGGGGGCAGTTTTTCCTATTGTAGCCCACTAGACCACCAGGGAGAAACGGTGGGGAGTGGCCCCTTGGGCAAGGGTCACTCCCCTTTGGGGGCATTGTAATATGTAATGCGTTTTTATATAGCGCAGACTTTACCCGAAGGTGTCAGAGCGCTTCACAATAGGGAGAATGGCAGTGCAAACACCACCCCCCGTGTGAAACAAAAGAGGCATCGATGTGCATTCCTGTCTAAATACTGTTTTGGGGAGCGGCCCCTTGGGCAAGGGTCGCTCCCCTTTTGGGGGCCATATGCTTTTGGTGCTCTGCCCTGGCCTTGAATCGGGCAAGTATTGTGCACTGGCCTTGCAGGTTGCTGGCAGTGCATACACCACCCCCCGTGTGTGGCAGCCCGGGCTGAAACAGCTTCCGGGCACACACACATGTGCATGATATAGAGGTATATTGCAATAAGTGGCACTCAGAACACAATGAAGAGCGAACTAGAGGGGCTGAGAGTGAAAGTATAGTGTGTTTGGAAGAGAAGAGATTTGAGGTCAGCTTTGAAGATCCGGGTAGAGGAGGTGGCACGGAGCAATGGGGAAGCGATTCTCACCGGATTGCGCCATCGATCTTTCCCTTTTGAAGAGGGGGGGTGCGCAAGCAGAAGCTTTTCCGCATTGCGAGCCACCGGACAATTTCAATTTATTCGCCAGGTAACGAGGGAGGACGTGTGTAAGGCTTTGTGTGTGATGCAGGCAGTTTTGTAAATAGATCTTGCCTCGATCGGAAGCCATCGAAGAGAGGACAGGATAGGAGTGACGTGGTAGCTTCGTTTAGACCCTGAAATGAAGCGAGCTGCTGAATGGAGGATGGATTTGAGAGGGGAGAGGTGGGATTTGGGTAGGCCCTTCAGAAGAGAATTGCAATAATCCAGTCTTGAGAGAACCATAGATTGTACTAAGGTTTTTAAGTCTTTCTCCGGGAAGAACCGACGGATCCCCCATAGAAGGCGCAACTGGTAACGTGCGTTCTTAGCAATAGAGTTGATGTGGGAGATTAGGTTGAGTCTTTTGTCAAGAATGACACCAAGGTATTTAGCGCTGTAGACAATGATGGGTTTGTTGTTGAGTAGGTTCAGCTGATCCATCCAAGATTGAACAGGAGGAGGTGAGAGAGAGGTAGAGAGGAGGAGGAATTCAGTTTTGGCGGGATTCAGAATGAGTTGGTGAGCTAACATCCAGTTGTGAATAGAGTAGAGTTGAGTAGTGAGAGATCGTGTGCGGAAGATAAAGGTATCTTCCCACTAGTCCACCAGGCATTTATTTGTGGAGAGTGACCCCTTGGGTGGCAGAATAGCAGTATGTTTTTAGGCCCATCTGCCCCCAAGGAGGGCAGAAGCCACTAGACACCAGGGTTTTTTTAATTTTTGTGTTGGGGAGTGGCCAAAAGGGCAAGGGTTGCTCCCCTTTTACGGGGTGAATATTTTATTTATACTCTTTGGCCCACCTACCCCTTAGCTTGGCTGGTGGATTGTGTGTGGACTGGTGCATTATTTGCATATGTGATTGTAATGTTTTTTTTCTCCTTTTTATTCTAGTGTAAAGCTTTTGATTCCTGTTTGCGGTTTCGGCAGTGGTTGTTCTGCAGTTTTGCGTAATTGCATTTATTTGGTAAGAAAAATATTTTTGTTCTGTGTACTCCAAATGAGTATTATTGTCATGCATGAATGAATTTTTTTGTAAGTTGTGTCATAATGGCAGCATATTTGTTAGTGTTCAGAGCATGAAATTCTTTGCGATGTTTTGCATTGTCTTATGTGTAATTTTTTTCTTCTTCTTTTTTAGTGGGATATTGTTGATCCTTACTGTGTCTGTGCAGAGTAGGTGGTGGTGAGTCTAGCTGCTTCTGTCACGTGAGTGGTATAGTGTTGGAGTATATAGGTCTTTGTGATAAAGCTACATTTTGTTTATTTCTTTTTTTTACAAAGGGTTTGTTGTTGTTGACTTGTTTGACAAGTAACCTTTATTAGTAAGCATTATGGCTAGCCGTAGAATTACTGCTCAGCAGGTGGTTGGTTTGCTTCTTGAATCTTCCTCTGAGCAGGATTATGAGACTGACAGTGCGTCTGAGGGAGAGGAGGGAGGGGAAGATTCAGGCAGTGAGTTTTCTCTCCACATGGAATCATCGGATGATGAAGGTACTCTCAGTGCAGATGAAGTGCCTGATTTAGAGGAGGATACCACTGTGCTGATGGTGCAAGAGGCATCTGGATTGCAGCCTGGGGCTGCTAGGCTTCCTACTGGAAGTGCTGGACTCTGGGTTGATCCAAACATGGTGCAGCCGGTGTTGCCTGCCTTTAGTGGTTATGCAGGGTGTAGAGTGGATTGTGAACATTATTTGCCTATTTAGTATTTTCAGTTGTTTATGGATGATGTATTTTTGGGTGAGATTGTTGAGCAGACTAATTTGTATGCTGAACAGTTTTTGAGGGACAACAGTGCCAGACTTAGGCCCTATTCTAGAGCTACCCGGTGGAGTCCCACCAATCTGGAAGAGATGAAGAAGTTTTTGGGTTTGACTTTTTTGATGGGTTTGATAAGGAAGCCGTCCATGGGTTCATATTGGTCTACCAGTCCCTTGATGGCAACGGCCATAATTCCTGCAGTTATGACTCGTGATCGGTATTTACTTTTGCTTCGGATGCTGCATTTTGTTGATAATGGTTTGGCGTTGCCACGAGATCACCCTGAATGTGACCGTCTTTTTAAGATTCGGCCTGTTCTTGATCACTTTGTAGATCGATTTTCAGAGATCTATACTCCAGGGAAAGAAATATCTATTGATGAGTCTTTGGTCCTGTTCAAGGGCCGTTTGGTTTTAGGCAGTACATTCCTAGCAAGAGGGCACGCTATGGAATTAAGCTGTATATGTTGTCTGAGAGTAGGACAGGATATGTTTTTAATTTGCGTGTGTACACTGGTAGGGATTCCACTATTGACCCCCTGGTTGTCCGTCCACTTTTGGAGTTTCAGAGAAAATTGTGTGGGATCTTGCTAGAGGACTGTTTAACAGAGGCCACCATTTGTACCTTGATAACTTCTACACTGCTGTGCAATTGTTTAAGGAATTGTTCAAAGTGGACACTTTTGCTTGTGGCACAATCCGCTCTAACCGTAAAGGTTATCCAAAAGAGCTTGTTTGCAAAAAACTTCATAGGGGACAGTGCAGTGCCTTGCGTAGTGAGGAACTGCTAGCTGTGAAATTTGTGGACAGGAGGGATGTGTACATGCTGACTACCATCCATGATGAGAGTACTTCACCTGTGGCTGTTTGGGGTCAGATTGCTGAAGTGCGCAAACCTGTGTGCATTTTAGACTACAATAAGCACATGGGTGGTGTTGATAGAGTAGATCAGAGGTTGGAACCTTACACTGCTATTCGTAAGTCTTACATTTGGTATAAGAAGTTGGCCATCCATCTCTTCAATTTAGCAACTTTCAATGCTTTTGTTGTGTTCAAGGAGTGTTCTCCTGCGTCAAAGTTGACTTTTGTTCAGTTTCAGGAGTCTGTCATAGGCAGCCTTGTTGTTGTGGAACAGGCAAGTGTTCCTAGAGTTGGAGTGGTGGAGGATGTGGCTCGATTGAAAGATCGCCACTTTCCTGATCACATTCCTCCTACACCCTCAAAAGACTTTCCCACTAGGAGATGTAGAGTCTGTTGGCGAAGAGGTACGCGGAAGGAGACTCGTATGTACTGCCCTGAGTGTCCTTCTAACCCTGGGCTGTGTGTGCCTGCTTGTTATAGAGCATACCACAAGCAAAATAATTATTGGGAGCAACCATGAGTGGTAAAGTGAACTGCCTGGTCTGTAATGTTTAAGAATTGTTGTTCTGTTTCAAGGTTGGCATTAGTGCAATGTATTTAGTTTCTGATTTTGTGTTAGTAGATTTGTATCTATTTGCAATTTGTTTGTGTATTCTTTTTTGTATAAAAAAATCCTAAATGTGATGGTGGTGTGTGTAGGCTGGTGCTTGGCTGGCGGTGGGCGTGGAGTGGCGCTTGGCTGGCAGTGTGCGTGGAGTGGCTCTTGGCTGGCGGTGTGCGTGGAGTGGTGCTTGGCTGGCGGTGTGCGTGGAGTGGCGCTAGGCTGGCGGTGTGCGTCGAGTGGCGCTAGGCTGGCGGTGTGCGTGGAGTGGCGCTAGGCTGGCGGTGTGCGTGGAGTGGCGCTAGGCTGGCGGTGTGCGTGGAGTGGCGCTTGGCTGGCGGTGTGCGTGGAGTGGCGCTTGGCTGGCAGTGTGCGTGGAGTGGTGCTTGGCTGGCGGTGTGCGTGGACTGGCGCTCGGCTGGCAGTGTGTGAGTAGTGACTTGCTGCTGGTCACTACACACACTGCTAGCCGAGCAACACTCCACGCAATCCATCAGCTTGTGTGGTTGCTGTGTTAGGAATGTGGGCGTGTGAAAGTGATGGGCCCTTGAATGGCGCTGTCTGCTGGTGTGAGTGTTGTAATGTGATGGGCCCGCGGCTGGTGGTGTGAATGGTTTTGTATTTGTCACACGTATGAAAGGTGTATGAATGGCCTGTAAAGAGGTTGGTGCCTTGTCGTGGCTTTACAGCTCACGAGCTGTGAGTCAATGGTTCAGTTTCTCGTCCTTTCAATTATTAACAGTGCATTTCATTTTTGTGAAATCACTTGTTAATACAATTGTATATACTGAACCATCACTCACCCTCGTGCCAAATCCAACCAGTATGTGTGTGTGTGCTTGAGGATTAGATGGCTGTGCAGTAATATTTTTTTTTGTCTTTCTCAAGCAGGGTGTACCTTGTCCCTTTTTGTGAATGTTGTAATGTGTTTGTTTCGTGCCTGGGGGTGTGAATGGTCTTGTGTGTATCACGTATGAAAGGTGTGTGAATGGCCTGTAAAGCGGTTGGGGCCTTGACGTGGCTTTACAGCTCACGAGCTGCGAGTCACTGGTTCCGTTTTTTGTCCTTTCAATTATTGACAGTGCATTTCATTTTTGTGAAATCTCTTGTTAATAAAATTGTATATACTGAACCATCACTTGCCCTCGTGCCAAATCCAACCAGTATGTGTGTGTGCTTGAGGAATAGATGGCTGTGCAGTAATCTTTGTCTTTTTAGTCTGTCTGCCAAGGTGCACATTCCGTCTAAGAATAACCTACCAACTGTAGATATTGTCGTAAACGAAACACCCATGGGAGTACATGGTGATATCTCTCTTGTGGATCCCAACAAGTTATGGTACCCACAATGTCCTGCAAACCTCAAAATGTCTGTCACATTTTCCTTGCAATATTGTGCCAAAATTTTCACGCTGCAGAAATAAACAACACATTATCTCAAAATGACCTGGTTTTGCAAGGGGGGCTCGGCGGCCACATAGGGAAACCTACCAAACCCACACATTTCTGAAAAGTAGACACCCGGGGGCTTCCAGGGAGGTATGGCTTACGTGGATCCCCCAACGTTTCCTTACCCAGAATCCCCTGCAAACCTCAATTTTAGCTGAAAAAATCACTTTTTCACACATTTTTGTGTGGGAAAGTGTGGCATCACTGGCCTCACACAAATTTCCTACCACCCAGCGTTCCCCCAGGTCTCCCGATAAAAATGGTGCCTCACTTGTGTGGGAGGCCCAAGTACCCGCGACAGGCAAGGGCCCACAACGTATTGAGGCGACCTCAAAATGGCCTTTCACAAAACGACCTGGTTTTGCAAGGGGGGTCACCTGGGTTTTTGGCCCCGTGCTCGGCGGCCATCTAGGGAAACCTACCAAACCCACACATTTCTGAAAAGTAGACACCCGGGGGCTTCCAGGGAGGTATGGCTTGCATGGATCCCCCAACATTTCCTTACCCAGAATCCCCTGCAAACCTCAATTTTAGCTGAAAAAATCACTTTTTTCACACATTTTTGTGTGGGAAAGTGTGGCATCACTGGCCTCACACAAATTTCCTACCACCCAGCGTTCCCCCAGGTCTCCCAATAAAAATGGTGCCTCACTTGTGTGGGAGGCCCAAGTACCCGCGACAGGCAAGGGCCCACAGCGTATTGAGGCGACCTCAAAATGGCCTTTCACAAAACCACCTGGTTTTGCAAGGGGGGTCACCTGGGTTTTTGGCCCCGTGCTCGGCGGCCATCTAGGAAAACCTACCAAACCCACACATTTCTGAAAAGTAGACACCCGGGGGCTTCCAGGGAGGTATGGCTTGCGTGGATCCCCCAACGTTTCCTTACCCAGAATCCCCTGCAAACCTCAATTTTAGCTGAAAAAATCACTTTTTTCACACATTTTTGTGTGGGAAAGTGTGGCATCACTGGCCTCACACAAATTTCCTACCACCCAGCGTCCCCCCAAGTCTCCCGATAAAAATGGTGCCTC
The DNA here is from genome assembly GCA_963921515.1 of Calotriton arnoldi. Lineage (NCBI taxonomy): Eukaryota > Metazoa > Chordata > Amphibia > Caudata > Salamandridae > Calotriton > Calotriton arnoldi. Next base: position 7,243 of record CAWUFW010013655.1, on the reverse strand, counting down.
ACTTGTGTGGGAGGCCCAAGTACCCGCGACAGGCAAGGGCCCACAACGTATTGAGGCGACCTCAAAATGGCCTTTCACAAAACCACCTGTTTTTGCAAGGGGGGTCACCTGGGTTTTTGGCCCCGTGCTCGGCGGCCATCTAGGGAAACCTACCAAACCCACACATTTCTGAAAAGTAGACACCCGGGGGCTTCCAACGTTTTGAGGCAACATCAACATTGCCTATCAAAAAATGTTTTGGGCCCTTGCCTGTCGCGGGTACTTGGGCCTCCCACACAAGTGAGGCACCATTTTTATCGGGAGACCTGGGGGAACGCTGGGTGGTAGGAAATTTGTGTGAGGCCAGTGATGCCACACTTTCCCACACAAAAATGTGTGAAAAAAGTGATTTTTTCCAGCTAAAATTGAGGTTTGCAGGGGATTCTGGGTAAGGAAACGTTGGGGGATCCACGCAAGCCATACCTCCCTGGAAGCCCCCGGGTGTCTACTTTTCAGAAATGTGTGGGTTTGGTAGGTTTCCCTAGATGGCCGCCGAGCACGGGGCCAAAACTCAGGTGACCCCCTTGCAAAACCAGGTCATTTTGTGAAAGGCCATTTTGAGGTCGCCTCACTACGTTGTGGGCCCTTGCCTGTCGCGGGTACTGGGCCTCCCACACAAGTGAGGCACCATTTTTATCGGGAGACCTGGAGAACGCTGGGTGGTAGGAAATTTGGGTGAGGCCAGTGATGCCACACTTTCCCACACAAAAATGTGTGAAAAAGTGATTTTTTCAGCTAAAATTGAGGTTTGCAGGGGATTCTGGGTAAGGAAACGTTGGGGGATCCACGCAAGCCATACCTCCCTGGAAGCCCCGGGTGTCTAATTTTCAGAAATGTGTGTGTTTGCTAGGTTTCCCTAGGTGCCGGCAGAGCTAGGGTTCAAAAACTACAGCTAGGCACTTTGCCAAAAAAGGGTCATTTTTCACTGCGATATTGAGGTGTGACCACGTTGCGTTTTGCGCCGTTTCCTGTCGCAGGCACTAGGCCGACCCACACAAGTGAGGTACCATTTTTCTCGTAAGACTTTGGGGAACGCGGGGTGGGTGGAAATTTGTGGATCCACGCAGATTCCAGAACTTTCCACCACAGAAATGTGGGGAAAATGTGGTTTTTTGACAATTGTTTATGTTTGCAAGGGATTCTGGGTAACAGAACCTGGTGGGAGGCAGTCCAGTCACCCCATCCTGGATTCCCCTGGGTGTCTAGTTTTCAAAAATGGATAGGTTTGCTAGGTTTCCCTAGGTGCCGGCAGAGGTAGGGTTCAAAAACTACAGCTAGGCACTTTGCCAAAAAAGGGTCATTTTTCACTGCGAAATTGAGGTGTGACCACGTTGCGTTTTGCGCCGTTTCCTGTCGCAGGCACTAGGCCGACCCACACAAGTGAGGTACCATTTTTCTTGTAAGACCTTGGGGAACGCGGGGTGGGTGGAAATTTGTGGATCCACCCAGATTCCAGAACTTTTCACCACAGAAATGTGGGGAAAATGTGTTTTTTTTGACAATTTTTTATGTTTGCAAGGGATTCTGGGTAACAGAACCTGGTGGGAGGCAGTCAAGTCACCCCATCCTGGATTCCCCTGGGTGCCTAGTTTTCAAAAATGTATAGGTTTGCTAGGTTTCCCTAGGTGCCGGCAGAGGTAGGGTTCAAAAACTACAGCAAGGCACTTGGCAAAAAAAGGGTCATTTTTCACTGCGAAATTGAGGTGTGACCATGTTGCGTTTTGCGCCGTTTCCTGTCACGGGCACTAGGCCGACCCACACAAGTGAGGTACCATTTTTCTCAGAAGACTTTGGGGAACGCGGGGTGGGTGGAAATTTGTGGATCCACGCAGATTCCTGAACTTTCCACCACAGAAATGTGGGGAAAATGTGGTTTCTTTTGACAATTTTTTATGTTTGCAAGGGATTCTGGGTAACAGAACCTGGTGGGAGGCAGTCAAGTCACCCCATCCTGGATTCCCCTGGGTGTCTAGTTTTCAAAAATGTATAGGTTTGCTAGGTTTCCCTAGGTGCCGGCAGAGGTAGGGTTCAAAAACTACAGCTAGGCACTTTGCCAAAAAAGGGTCATTTTTCACTGCGAAATTGAGGTGTGACCACGTTGCGTTTTGCGCCGTTTCCTGTCGCAGTCACTAGGCCGACCCACACAAGTGAGGTACCATTTTTCTCGTAAGACTTTGGGGAACGCGGGGTGGGTGGAAATTTGTGGATCCACACAGATTCCAGAACTTTCCACCACAGAAATGTGGGGAAAATGTGGTTTTTTTGACAATTTTTTATGTTTGCAAGGGATTCTGGGTAACAGAACCTGGTGGGAGGCAGTCAAGTCACCCCATCCTGGATTCCCTGGGTGTCTAGTTTTCAAAAATGTATAGGTTTGCTAGGTTTCCTTAGGTGCCGGCAGAGGTAGGGTTCAAAAACTACAGCTAGGCACTTTGCAAAAAAAGGGTCATTTTTCACTGCGAAATTGAGGTGTGACCACGTTCCGTTTTGCGCCGTTTCCTGTCGCGGGCACTAGGCCGACCCACACAAGTGAGGTACCATTTTTCTCAGAAGACTTTGGGGAACGCGGGGTGGGTGGAAATTTGTGGATCCACGCAGATTCCAGAACTTTCCACCACAGAAATGTGGGGAAAATGTGGTTTTTTTTGACAATTTTTTATGTTTGCAAGGGATTCTGTGTAACAGAACCTGGTGGGAGGCAGTCCAGTCACCCCATCCTGGATTCCCGTGGGTGTCTAGTTTTCAAAAATGTATAGGTTTGCTAGGTTTCCCTAGGTGCCGGCAGAGGTAGGGTTCAAAAACTACAGCTAGGCACTTTGCCAAAAAGGGTCATTTTTCACTGCGAAATTGAGGTGTGACCACGTTGCGTTTTGCGCCGTTTCCTGTCGCAGGCACTAGGCCGACCCACACAAGTGAGGTACCATTTTTCTTGTAAGACCTTGGGGAACGCGGGGTGGGTGGAAATTTGTGGATCCACCCAGATTCCAGAACTTTTCACCACAGAAATGTGGGGAAAATGTGTTTTTTTGACAATTTTTTATGTTTGCAAGGGATTCTGGGTAACAGAACCTGGTGGGAGGCAGTCAAGTCACCCCATCCTGGATTCCCCTGGGTGCCTAGTTTTCAAAAATGTATAGGTTTGCTAGGTTTCCCTAGGTGCCGGCAGAGGTAGGGTTCAAAAACTACAGCAAGGCACTTGGCAAAAAAGGGTCATTTTTCACTGCGAAATTGAGGTGTGACCATGTTGCGTTTTGCGCCGTTTCCTGTCACGGGCACTAGGCCGACCCACACAAGTGAGGTACCATTTTTCTCAGAAGACTTTGGGGAACGCGGGGTGGGTGGAAATTTGTGGATCCACGCAGATTCCTGAACTTTCCACCACAGAAATGTGGGGAAAATGTGGTTTCTTTTGACAATTTTTTATGTTTGCAAGGGATTCTGGGTAACAGAACCTGGTGGGAGGCAGTCAAGTCACCCCATCCTGGATTCCCCTGGGTGTCTAGTTTTCAAAAATGTATAGGTTTGCTAGGTTTCCCTAGGTGCCGGCAGAGGTAGGGTTCAAAAACTACAGCTAGGCACTTTGCCAAAAAAGGGTCATTTTTCACTGCGAAATTGAGGTGTGACCACGTTGCGTTTTGCGCCGTTTCCTGTCGCAGTCACTAGGCCGACCCACACAAGTGAGGTACCATTTTTCTCGTAAGACTTTGGGGAACGCGGGGTGGGTGGAAATTTGTGGATCCACACAGATTCCAGAACTTTCCACCACAGAAATGTGGGGAAAATGTGGTTTTTTTGACAATTTTTTATGTTTGCAAGGGATTCTGGGTAACAGAACCTGGTGGGAGGCAGTCAAGTCACCCCATCCTGGATTCCCTGGGTGTCTAGTTTTCAAAAATGTATAGGTTTGCTAGGTTTCCTTAGGTGCCGGCAGAGGTAGGGTTCAAAAACTACAGCTAGGCACTTTGCAAAAAAAGGGTCATTTTTCACTGCGAAATTGAGGTGTGACCACGTTCCGTTTTGCGCCGTTTCCTGTCGCGGGCACTAGGCCGACCCACACAAGTGAGGTACCATTTTTCTCAGAAGACTTTGGGGAACGCGGGGTGGGTGGAAATTTGTGGATCCACGCAGATTCCAGAACCTTCCACCACAGAAATGTGGGGAAAATGTGGTTTTTTTTGACAATTTTTTATGTTTGCAAGGGATTCTGGGTAACAGAACCTGGTGGGAGGCAGTCCAGTCACCCCATCCTGGATTCCCGTGGGTGTCTAGTTTTCAAAAATGTATAGGTTTGCTAGGTTTCCCTAGGTGCCGGCAGAGCTAGGGTTAAAAACTACAGCTAGGCACTTTGCCAAAAAAGGGTCATTTATCACTGCGAAATTGAGGTGTGACCACGTTGCGTTTTGCGCCGTTTCCTGTCGCAGGAACTAGGCCGACCCACACAAGTGAGGTACCATTTTTCTCGTAAGACTTTGGGGAACGCGGGGTGGGTGGAAATTTGTGGATCCACGCAGATTCCAGAACTTTCCACCACAGAAATGTGGGGAAAATGTGGTTTTTTTGACAATTTTTTATGTTTGCAAGGGATTCTGGGTAACAGAACCTGGTGGGAGACAGTCAAGTCACCCCATCCTGGATTCCCCTGGGTGTCTAGTTTTCAAAAATGTATAGGTTTGCTAGGTTTCCCTAGGTGCCGGCAGAGGTAGGGTTCAAAAACTACAGCTAGACACTTTGCCAAAAAAGGGTCATTTTTCACTGCGAAATTGAGGTGTGACCACGTTGCGTTTTGCGCCGTTTCCTGTCACAGGCACTAGGCCGACCCACACAAGTGAGGTACCATTTTTCTCGTAAGACTTTGGGGAACGCGGGGTGGGTGGAAATTTGTGCATCCACCCAGATTCCAGAACTTTCCACCACAGAAATGTGGGGAAAATGTGGTTTTTTTGACAATTTTTTATGTTTGCAAGGGATTCTGGGTAACAGAACCTGGTGGGAGGCAGTCAAGTCACCCCATCCTGGATTACCCTGGGTGTCTAGTTTTCAAAAATGTATAGGTTTGCTAGGTTTCCCTAGGTGCCGGCAGAGGTAGGGTTCAAAAACTACAGCTAGGCACTTTGCCAAAAAAGGGTCATTTTTCACTGCGAAATTGAGGTGTGACCACGTTGCGTTTTGCGCCGTTTCCTGTCGCAGGCACTAGGCCGACCCACACAAGTGAGGTACCATTTTTCTCGTAAGACTTTGGGGAACGCGGGGTGGGTGGAAATTTGTGGATCCACGCAGATTCCAGAACTTTCCACCACAGAAATGTGGGGAAAATGTGTTTTTTGGACAATTTTTTATGTTTGCAAGGGATTCTGGGTAACAGAACCTGGTGGGAGGCAGTCAAGTCACCCCATCCTGGATTACCCTGGGTGTCTAGTTTTCAAAAATGTATAGGTTTGCTAGGTTTCCCTAGGTGCCGGCAGAGGTAGGGTTCAAAAACTACAGCTAGACACTTTGCAAAAAAAGGGTCATTTTTCACTGCGAAATTGAGGTGTGACCACATTGCATTTTGAGCCATTTCCTGTTGTGGGCACAAGGGCTACCCACACAAGTGAGGTACCATTTTTATCGGGAGACTTAGGGTAACACAGAATTGTAGAGCAACTGTTATTACCTATTGACTTTCGATGCATTTCTGCCTTCCAAATGAAAGACAATGTGTAAAAAATAAGTCATTTTGAAAAATGACCTATAATTCTCATGCTTGTATGGGTACTCCCAATTTCGGAAATGTGCAAATATCTACTGTTTCTAAAATCTACATTTTGTTCCCATTTCAGAAATACATAGGTGTCTTTCATAACAATTTTTCCATGTATACATTTTCCCAAAATAATTGCTATATACCCGGTACATAATAAAAAACCATTGCAAGATGCTGCTCAATTATTGGCTTTGGGTTCGTCGGGTTCTTGGTGAACCTACAAGTCCTATATATCCCCACAACCAGAAAGGTCCAGCGGATATAACGGTATATTGCCTTCAAATAGCTGTCATAATTAGAAGAAGTTACAGGTGAAAACGTTGACACAAATGGCTGTTTTGTTCAACTAATTTTCAATTTTTCCTTTATTTAACTGTTAGTTTCTATAAGGAAAACTTTAAGGATCTACACAAATGACCCCTTGCTGAATTCAGAATTTTGTCTACTTTCCAGAAATGTATGGCTTTCCAGGATCCATTATTGGTTTCATACCCATTTCTACCATTAACTGGAAGGAGGTTGAAAGCACAAAAAATAGCAAAAATAGGCTATGTCCCAGAAAAATGCCAAAACTGTGTAAAAAAGTTGGTTTTCTGACAAAAGTCTGCTTGTCCCTGAAAGCTGGGAAAATGGTGATTTCAGCACCACAACCCCTTTTTGATGCCATTTGCAGGGAAAAATCAAGACGCTTTCATCTGTAGCCCTTTTTTCGCATTTTTCCCAAAAAAACCAAAATTTAGCTGTATTTTGACTAATTTCTGGGTCCCCTCCAGGGGAATCCACAAACCCTGGGTACCTTTACAATCCCCATGATGTTAGAAAAAAAGGACGCAAATTTGGCATGGATACCTTATGTGGTCAAAAAGTTACAGGGGCCTAAGTGCGCACTACCCCAAATAGCCAAAAAAAGGCTTAGCACAGGAGGGGAAAAGGCCTAGCAGCGAAGGGGTTAAGGTATAGCGGTTCATGCATAATAAATGAGTTCTTGGAGAAATCAATAATCCTGTGCTAGGGGAACTCCCAAGAGCTTAAGGGTCTGGATTCTAAGAACTCGTTGTGACGTTAGGGTGGACGGATGTAAGTGACCATGCCTGTATTTGGATAGCATGGCTAATGCCTAAATAAGGACTGGGATCTTATGTCTATATAAGGGCAATGCGAATTGTGCCTATATAAGGACATGTTTCAGGAAAACTTATATACGGACACCTAAAGCGGAATACAACACCCACTCCACTTTCGAATGAACGATAATACTAAATGCTAAACATTAAATGCTAAACTTTAAACTGAGTACCACATGTTGCTATAAACATTTCTAAAAGCATATTAAAAGAAGTTTAAAATAAACTGTTGAATGCAATAGGTACTGTACATTTTAAAGCATTTTTTCATTCTAAGCATATATTGGAAATAAATGCAACATGAATGAATAAACAGAAATATATACATATGACGAAA